>OY754873.1:5056175-5414185 GCA_963576445.1 Lithosia quadra | reverse complement strand
TAGTAAAATAGTTCGTGCTTTCAAAATAATACGCGCAAACGGTGGAATTACTGGTTCCATAATGAAGCTATGGAGAACGGATACATTGAAGGTAATGACTTAACAATAACCAGAGAAAGCGTAGGTACGCATAAAAATGTAATTCTTTTTATACTTCAGCGGGCTGGTGTTGTTATCATCACGTTTTGTCTAGTCCTGGTTGCATCCGAAACTTGCACTTTGGAATCGGTCCAAACCCTTACTTTGCAGTCAGAGAAACAGGGGACTTCAAAGTACCCTACACTACACGCTTAGAACTAACACTTAAATGATGATTATTGGCATCAGTTTAGCGACAGTAATTTAGATAGTTTTATTTCTTAACGTGGAAACTAGGGTGAGTCGCTAGTACAATTAATAAATGAATTAAATATAATGAATTAAGATCCCAAGCCAATGGAGGCTGAGTATTGAGTATCATATACTACAGCCTTCAAAGGCAATGGGTTGGAGTAGGGGTGTGGGAGCTACCGCGGTGTAAAGGTACCACACCACACCATACCACACCATGTACCTTGTGTCAAGATTCTCTAGACTTTGTATACTTATGTAATGTATTGTAATATACAATGTACATGTAAAATGTAAATTACAATAAGTATATAAATATGTACATTATAAAATAAATGTACATATTTATATTTTATATATTGTACTACAAATGTACTACATTTGTTCAATACAACGACATAATACAATACAAATACAACTTAATTTATACAATACAAATAATACAATGTTCATCATCATCGTATCGTATATCGTATTGATAATAATTTTGGTTCGTACACACACGGGTGGGTACGAAGGGTAAAAATAAATACTTACTCACACGTGTGAGTACGATACAGAAATTACGTCCGCCCGCGCTTTTGGTACAACGTCAGTAACGAAACCATAACATGATTCAGAAAATCGGTACACCGCCATCTATCGAACGGTAAGGTAATATTTCACAGAATCTGTCTCAACAAATAATAATAAGCCATTATTATAACGGTTCTTTCTACGTACAATAAATAGATTCTTAGCTCTAACACCAATTTTGTTTGGTAATAAGGAACCTTATGGACGGTTTTACTATTTTATTTTAAAAATGCTAAATTTTCAGTAAAAATAGTACTTAGGTACTTATATCAAATTTGACTCTAGATACATTATACCTACTTAAGTTAGTTTTTGACGTTGTAGATAGGCCGGTATTGGATTCGACAATAAGTACGTATATTTAGTTAAAGACCTATCATCACATATCTGGGTTGTCGCAAATTTTACAGGCATACATTGACGTGATTAAATAAATAAATATTATATTTCAAGAATCTACGAATAAAACTGCAATATGTAATCATTAATTAATTGCGTTTAATAATGAATCATGTAAAAAAAAAAATTGAGGAAATTGTCTGTTATGTATAGGTACTTATAAATCTTTTTCTTTTTTTTATAAATATAAATTATTATTATTATTTAATGAATATTCTACGACATTCTACAGTGCTAGACCAAAGAAAACTGATAAATGGTTTACAGATATTTACTGTATAGCGTAAATGAGATTTGTAAAAAACTATGTTTTTAAATAAAATAAAATAAATAAATAAAATATTTAAAAAGTAATATACCTATTAGGCATGGACAATATATATACATTATATGCACTTACGAAGTATAAAAACTCCGAGGACATGACCCTTGATTAGACTGGTAGGTACTCTACACTAGAGACCCAAATTGGTGGCTGCGAATGTTATGTACCTACATAACTTGCTTTATTTAGGTACGTATAAACCATGTTATACTAATAAAGTAGTAAAGTACTAAATTCTGTTTGCACATATTATTATGTAGAGTTTTAAATTCAAAGTCGCAAAAACAGGTTAGATACTTACCTAATGTCGTAAACCATGTTACTTATACTTACACTAATAAACTAATAAACTGTGTAGTATATACTAATAAACCACTAAAACATGGTAAATAACATAGATTTCTAACTTATTTTGTTATTTATATCGCGCAGGTAGAGCTGCGGGCAACAGCAAGTTGTATAATAATAACAGCTTTCTGCACTTCTCCATATATACCTACTTAACTGTGTCAAATTCTTACTCCTTATACTTTATACTCTTCTGTCTGCGACATCTATTGGCTCATTCCACTTGTAACCATAGTCTAGATCCATTTTGGTTCCAGTGAGACTTTTTTTTCTCCTTAGAACCAAATATGGTGTGATAATAATTTAGGAAAATATCGAAGTTCAGCCGCATCACAGTTAGACTGGAAAGCCGACCCCAACTGAGTTGGGAAAAAGGTTCAGAGAATGATGATGATGAATGATTTAGGTACAAATATAAAAGTTTGTCCTAATGACAAGAAATAAGTAGAACCATTAATGGATCCAACTACTTATTACTTATAGTTTCCAGTAGAACCGACAACTTTATATTTGGTTCTAAGGAGAAAAAAGAGTCTCACTAGAACCAAAATGGATCTAGACTATGGTTCCAAGTGGAATGAGCCAATAGATGCCGCAGACAGAAGAGTATAAGTCACGAGCAATAGATGGGATTCTATTGCTCGTGAAACGATTATAGCAAAGCTTCGCATTTACGTATTTAAGTATAAATGCTGTCTACAAGCACCAGTTTGACGAACTGGATTCGAAACAATTCGGACTATACGTTCCTATTTCTTAGTCTCCATAATTTCTAACAGGAACAAATTAATGTCGAATAACAAATAAAAAACAACAAATGAATAATAGAGAAGCAAGATAAAACCAACGAGAAAAATAAATTAAAAGTAGAGCTACTCTATATTCAACTTATCTATTACATTAGGTCTAAGGTCTAAGGTTGTATTTGTGATAGCAATGTTTTATACGACAAATTTATTGTTAAATATATTAACTGCAAACAAAACAGTTTATGCATTGTTTTCTTTAGGCAAGTCATTTATATTTATCATAAAATAGTCAATAGAATGCAGTTCCAAACGCTGCCTTGAGGTATGGACATGGACATAACAATTTCTGCCTCAGGGAAGAAGTAAACCAATTGTGTGCCAACCTCTCACGCCTATAGGATCTACTGTATACACACATAGGTTTAACATGGTATTATTTCAAACTAGCTGTTAACCGTGGCTCCACTCGCGTGAAATTTTGTTCCCGCTACCCGTGACCTTATATTAAAGTAGCCTATATGTTATTCCAGACTATAATCTATCTCTGTACGTACCAAATTTCAGACAGATACATTTTTGCGTGAAAGAGTAATAAATAAACATCCAGACGTCATTACAAACATACACATACATTTTTACAAACTTTCACGTTTATAATATTAGTAGGATAGGATAGTAGGATATAACAATACAATCTGAAATAAAATCTATGTGCTTAATTTGCTATAACAAAATGTTGAATATGTTACTCAATCTGGACTCAACTCTAGAAAACTTAGAAAAAAAACAATGAAATCTGTAAACTCAATCTCAAAATATGGCGTATCAAGGAAAGTTAGGTATACTTAGGTACTTTAATATTAATAAGTGTGTAATATGCCTATATAACATACTAATTAATATTAACGTAGGTACATTAATTTGATATAATTAACATAATTGTTTATTTAATCAGGAGGGCGTTTTTGTGGGCACGGACTCATGGGGCAACAAATACTATGAGAATTATTACTACATGATAGGTCGTAGTCGATGGGTGGAGTTCAATCCTCGGTTCAAATTTGAGTACGATGGTTCACAGGTTAGTTGTTAACGGTACAGTCGGCGTCAAAAGCAGATGGTCATCTTCAGTATTTGAAAATTAATTGTTGAGAAAAACAATTTCTATTCCTTTATTAAAATTCATTATCTTATAGAGCTAAGCTCGCCTTTATAAATACATATTGCATTTTTCTGTTTTATTGTGAACAATAATAAAGAATGAATTATTAATACTCTACAAAAATAATTTTCTTGCAATTTTAAATTTTTAAAATCTGAAAATGCTATCTACTTTTGACGTTGACTCACCTGACTTTAATGTAGTAGTAGTAGTGACCCCAAGATTTCACTCGTAGCTTACCATCAGGCGAAGTGAAGTCATATTGGCCTGTCCAATATTAAATAAAATTCTACAGGTGAGCGTTAGAAAATCTAGTATTACAAAATATTTGGAACTTGATAATACAAAAAAAAGTCTGCCATAATTTGACTAGTAACTTAGTCTTAATTCCATCATCATCATCATCATCATCTTTCAAGCCTTTCCAACTCAGTTGAGGTCGTGTTTTCACTCTAATGAAGCGGCGTACTTCGATATTTTCCATAAAGCGACTGCCATCTGACCTCTACAACCCATTGGCGATATCGAAGTTCTGTAGACCAATTGTCGGAATATTTAGGGCAACAACTACCCGTAACGACTGATATAGATATTCGCATGGCCGGGTCCGAAGACTTAGCGTGCTCTCCGAGGCACGTATATACCCAAATCATTCAACTAAGTTTAAATAAAATCTGGGATGGACCCAGTTTCAATTATCAGAAACTTGAAAAAAAAAACACGTGATGTTCGTTCGTTCTGTATTAAAAGGCCATTACCTGCCGTACTTAATTCGTGCCGCAATACTCATTTATAACATTCAAATGGAACAGATAACTTCAGAATGGTATGGTTGGCTACACTACAAGACGGACTTGCTGCCTAGTGAAGATGCGGCTAAGTGCACCGTGACCTGTTGCTGCTGGACCCAATCGTGGCTCCAACCACACAAAGAGAACCTCACCGGGACCGACGCTTCCTACTACCCTTATTCCACCGTAGTACCTCATATAAGCCCATGGGATGGTAACTATTATTTTATATTCATTTAAGTTATGCTGTGCTAACTTTAAATTTGTTATGATGTCTAATAAACAGACAATAAGCTCTCGGTCACACAATACGTTTATTACCTCCAAACTTCACGGTTCGAGTTGTCAGTCCCAGTGGAGTTGTTAGTTCACGATGTATAATACAGATGGCGGTATAAATTACGGCATGTTTGATAGTTCTTCTTTTCATTAGTTCTGAAAAACGATGAAATGCTCATAATGACGTTGTTAAATTATGTAAGCGATTAAACAACCAATACTTACATTAAATTATATTTAGCAATCTGTAAAGGTTTAGTTAATGACCTGATACCTAGATGGCGCTACACTACAGATTGTAAAACGAAATACTTTAAGGTTTCTCGTAAGCTAATACTCGTACTTAGTCCGGTCAAGTCAGCCAGAAAAATAAAAGATTGCATAAAGAAATAAACTTATAATTACGCGCTAAGGATATCATTATAATAAAATTGTGGAAACTTCTCATCGACCCCATGTAGTAACCATATTATAGGTAACGCGTATGTAAATTTTCAACTTCTTTGGAATTAATGCAAGAGTGGGCCACAATTCTGATAAAGGCAAAACCACTATCATGCCACTGAAACTCTAAAAATGCTATTTAATTGTAGACTTTACCGTAATACAGTTTAAGTCTAAAATCAAATGAAAAGATTACATTAATCTTTTTCATTCGCTCTACAAAAAATATCATTTAGTTTTAGACTTTAACTGTGACTTACAGTAAAGTCAAAACATAAAAATATCTGGCTCTACCTACTTAACCAATTGCAATCAAACATACGGCAGATTTAAAGTCTTACCAAGATCTTACTAGTGAAAAATCGCATCCGTAGCAAAAAATATGTTTGGGTTCTCAATCGTTCATTCAACATATTAAGCAACATATTAAGTAAGTTAATGCTATCCTGTCTCGTTCTATACACACGTCTGTACACCTTTTTCTTCTTGCTCAAGATCTCCTCTCGCAGGTCTGCTGGAGGAAATTTCTTTCAGAAATACGCAGTACCATTGTACTATTCTTTCCACCTTCCATTTTCTGTACTAATTAACATTGGTGTGCATATTTTAAATAAGTAAATAAATAAATATTCCAAGTACTTTTTTCTTTTTCAAATATCTCCAACTAGCTGTGCGCCGCGGCTTCGCCCGTGGCGTACATCGTCCCCGTGGCAGGATAAAAAGTATCTTCTTCTTCCATCTTCTAGTTCTAAGCTACCTCCCCACCAATTTTCAGCCAAATCGGTTCAGGCGTTCTTGAGTTATAAATGTTGTAACAAACCCGTCTTTGTTTTACATATTAGATGTACAGACACAGTTAGTTTTCAATTTTATTTTTAGTTAATATCACGCAGGAATTCATCGGAGCAGAGCAGAAATATTGTTCATGTTGACACCATAGTTTGGTATAATATACGGTAATAGGGAGGGATTTTGTGCTGTCAGCAGGGAGACCTACCAGTCTTCTGCGCTGTCAGTACAGACACTCTCTCAACCGCCCCTCAACCTGCCACTCTGCCATTTCCACCCAACCCCCCTTTCCAGGGCCTCGATTCTGCTAAAACCAAACCACTGATATACCACTGACGCTCTTAAAAATGCCATTTAATTGTAGACTTTATTGTAATCATGTTAAAGTCTAAAGTCAAATGATATTTTGTAGAGCGAATGAAAAAGTTAAATGAATTCTTTTCATTTGATTTTAGACTGTAACTGTATAACGGTAAAGTCTACAATTCAATAGCATTTTTAGAGTGTCAGTGGTATTACAGTGGTTTGTCTTTGGCAGAATCGAGGCCCAGGTCGACTGGTGTTGCACACGTCTACATATAGGCCACGGTGACCGCTTCCTATCCATGTGCTTGTCTGCCACCTAAAGTTGTATAAAAAATAATGCTGTTTTCTTTTTTACAGGTTGCACTGTTTCGGATCGGATTGCAAAATGCAATGAATGAATATCCACAATTTTTCAAAATTTTTATAAATATGGATTTCACCTACAAACCTATTGTCTGCTGTGATTGTTATAAATTATTTTTGAAATAAAATTTTATGTTAAGTTATTTTTTGTTGTGTTTATATTACGTGGATGTAATGGTGACCCTCTTTCCTGAGACTTTACCTTCAGCTTACAATCAGGCGAGGTGAAGTCAAATTGACGTGTCCTATTATATAAAAAAAATATTAACAAACTATTTATGATATGAATGTTTGTAAATCACACATGTCGATGACTTTTACCGTAACTTTTTTACTCCTTACTACAACGCAGTAAAAAAGGTAAGTACGGCAATTTAGGTATGGAATAAGTAGGTAATAAAAGATATACCTGTAATTCAATGCACCATTCTTAACGAAACCAAGTCTTGAACTTGAATCATAGCGACAGAGCGTTCGACTGTTAAATCAGAGGACATTCTAGAACTCATAAGTCTCATAACACATGTTAGTTCAGCTATGTTATTATGATATGTAACAATGTAACTTAGAATATCAATTTATTCATAACATTTCTTGCATTCAGTTTCTCAGTGTCTTTTCTCGCAACTTTCGAACTTCGATAAATTAATTAACTACACCCCACCCCGGCCTGCGTACTCTACATAGCTCAGCACTCTAAACTCATGTCTCTTGAGACTACAAAACTCTGCATTAAATGTAGAGCCTCAAGACACATTCTATAATACTTCTACATTTTATGTAGAGTTTCATGAAACTTAATTTTCATGTAGAGTCTACAACCAATGAATTTGTGATCTGTGAAATAAGTGATCAAAGTAACTCACTTCATTGGTTGTAGAGATACGGGAGACATGAGTCAATAGTGCCAAGATTGTAGGGCCTGATATGTGTCGTAGTTATCTCAGACTGCAATTTGAGTGATATTGCAAGTTGCTATTGTGTCAATCACCAACAACCGCTGATAATTACATTTATTTCTAACTAGAAGTAGACAAAATTTCATGCTTTAACTTTCGTAAATGGTGAACTTCCGAACTTCTGAAAATCATTTGGGATAGTTTAGTTCAGGCAGCGACTATATCAATCTGACCTGTTAACTTCGAGAGGAATGCCTGCACCAGTGGCTAGTTTATTGTTTAGCAGGTGTACCGACTAGCAGGTAATGAGGGTTTGCCCAAAGGACGGTGTCGGTAGGGCCCTACACATTCATCCACATACATATCAAGGTATAACAATTATAAAGTACCTACCTACTTACTGACTATGTTTTCAAGTAGGTACTCCTGAATAAATACTCCACTTTCAGTAACAGGTGAAAATAATAGCGTGTTTTTTGTACACACTTTTATTTTCACCGCTTTATTTATTTTTACCCGACTGCCGAAGAAAGGAGGGTAATGTTTTTCGAGACTATGTATGTATGTATGTATGTATGTATGTATGTATGTATGTATGTATGTATGTATGTATGTCCATTTCTTTGGCACGGCCTACAGCCTAAACGGCTTGACGGATTTTGACATGCGAGGCATCATTTTATTCGTCATGATTGTGTGAGTGACACTGGGTATATTAAAATTTCTAGAAAATCAAAATGGCGGATTTTTGGCGGCAAAATGAAAATCTTGAAAATTTGTGTTGCACGCTCTACAGCCTGAACTGCTTGACGGATTTTGACAAACAAGGTGTTGTTTGATTCGTCATGATTGTGTGAGTCACACCAGGTGTATTAAAATTTCTAGAAAATCAAAATGGCGGATTTTTAGCGCCACAAACATTTGACTGCGATGGACGCAAAAACTGCTGAACGAATTTCAATGCGGTTTTATTTGTTTAATAGGTCTTGGTCAGACTTAAAATCTTACGTTTGTTTGATTACAATCGGTTGAGTAGAACCGAAGATATGAGCAAAAATATAATAATTAAGGTTGAATTTCGGTGATGTCCCTTCACTAGGTACACGAAAATCATTAACTCCATAAAAGATAGATTTTATACTTCTATTCTTTATTATCTGGGCAGCTATGTAAATAACTAAAAAAGTATAAAATAAAAAAAAATAATTTAAAAATTCAAAAACCCGACTGCCTAAAAACTGAAAAGAAAAAAAACAAGCACTGAGATTGATGTCCGGTGGTCTAGAAACATAACAGCTGAACAGTCGGGATCCATTGAAAAATTAGATTGGCTGTCGAATAATGGATCCCGACAGTTCAGTTGTTATGTTTCTAGACCACCGGACATCAATCTCAGTGCTTGTTTTTTTTCTTTTCAGTTTTTAGGCAGTCGGGTTTTTGAATTTTTAAATTTATTTTTTTTATTACGTTAACATAAAATGCACCAAATAACGAAAAATGTGCAGTGCCAACGTTCACCCTAAACTGTCGGTAACTGCCTCAATTGAGTTCAGCTTCGTACACGTTCAACTTTGTACATTGTTTCAAACGGATTCGGGATACAATGTTATTTTCATTTCGTAACACCAGTTAAAAATGGATTCATGCATACGAGTTGGTTAGTTGATGCTAATGGTAGTTTTTTGGCGGTCTATGTATGTTAAATCTTACTACGAGTATATTTACTGTTTTTTTTCTGACTATTATGTAGTTGAACATGAAGATGAATGAAAATAATTATATGAAGAAATATGAAGAGTTTGATTCCCGTCCTGTTTAAATATTTGACGTCTCTCAATCCGTACATTGGAGCCTTGTATCCACTTTCTTATTTCTCCTTTCTGTGATTTGGGTAGGATTGACTTGACAGAAGCGACTACTGGTTGATCCTCTGACCCTTATGGGTTCTGATGACTGATGGGTTCCACACCCAACTTAATTGGTCAGCTTTACAATCAATCGATTCTGGATCTTCTTATCTACTTAAAATCTAGAATGACCCCTTTGGACTCACACGCTGGCCTAATGCGGGTTGGTGGATCGGACATGTCCTTAGAATTTATTCTAGGACATGTGGGTTTCCTCAAGATGTTTTCCTTCACCGTCAGATGCTAAATCATGTGATTAGCACATATAAAGTCCATAAAGTGAAATTTACATTGGTGCTGTCCGGCCGGATTCGAACTCGATACCTCTGAGTAGAGGCCGCGTCCTTATCCATTCAGCTACATTCTTAGCTTCGCGTATTCTGTTATGTACCTATGTAATTAGGTAAGTGGTAACTGGGTAACAAGTAAAACACCATGCCCGAATCGCATTTCTCAACGTTTAACGTCGCGTTTGATGGCGACCTGCTATCAACAGGTTACTTCAAGTGGGCAGTGAGCTCAGTGAACCGTATTGCAGAACACTGTCGTCGTTAGTAGGTATGTATAACTAAATACGCAACGGTATCTACATCCAAACTCATATTATGGGTTCTAGAATGTTGATAAACAGAACTACTTAGATATTTTTAGGTATATATTTATATAGGTATAAGTATATCTTGTATATTACGTACACATATTTTGTATTTCGGTATACACAGATAAATTCAGATCTGCAAATATTATATGTATTTTTATATACGAGTATGTTCAAGGATACAAATCAATCACAAGCACTGAACAAGAATCGAAACCGCTACTTCTAACCTAGCAGCCGGACTCCTTGCCGTTACGCCACACATAGGACACCTGATGACGTGACGTCAGATCACTCGACTAATAGTTTCGAATAAGAGTGTCACAGGCCCCAGCTCGAATATGCTATCGGGAAATTAATTTCCAATATTGTCACAATTTATACCTACGGGTAAATTGCAGAATTGACGGAAATTTCACCAGTATAAATTCCCTTAGCTAAATTGAGTGTTTGCGGCTCCATGAAAATCATTGAGCCAAATATGCTACCAATTAATCAATTAGCCTATTGCATTCCGCTGGACATACGCTTCGATTTTCGAATGATTGGAGACATAATGGAGAGATATCTCTAGCGACTACAATTTGGGGTTACAAGAAGAGCATTATGAGAGTTTTTACAGGGTCGGCAGCGTGTGGGAAGTTATACCCCTGGTGTTGCACACGTCCATAGGCCACGGTAACCGCTTTTCATCAGGTAAACTGCCTTGTTTGCTACCTAAGTGGCATAAAAACATAGGTCCCTCAAGTGCACCATAACACCCGATCCTCCGCCTCCCGCATCCAATTTATTCCAACTACCGTTTTTTGATATTTTTTTTATTGGTAATAGGCTCGAGTTTGACCACAATCTCACCTGTTGGTAAGTGATGATGTGGTCGATGTGTGGAGCACGCTTGCCTAGAAGTAACCTTTTCACTCTAGACTTGAAGACTCACAGGTTGTAAATGTGCTAAATGGCGTTGATAAGGCATTTTAAGACGCGTTTGAATATACAGTTAACTCGGCCCGTGGGCCCAGTTGGCCACTGCCTTAGCGATAACTAATCTTGCGTAAATAGTAAAATTTTTAGTTGTGTACATAAAAGTATTTCGTATCAATCTAGAATTTAAGTTTAAAAGTGGGTCTAGAAATCTTAATGTTCAAGATAAGGTTCAGTTAATTCCTTTATTAGAAAGTCAATTAGTACCTATACCTAGAAATTTAAAGGTTGATAACCCGTTCATATAGTTTGGAGTCACGCACCGATGTTAAACATAATAACTTGTGTATTATATTGTAATAGACAACTGCTGCCCGTGGCCGTCTCTCATTCACTCTACAAATTATGGTTATGAATTTAACAGTACACTCGTTATAGAATCATCGGCCATAAAACTATTCAAACAATATGATAATCTTATTATTTAAACGTGGCTATAAATTTTTACGGTACAAATGATGAATGAAAAAAATTGCAAGCATTTATTGTGCCGAAACGCTTTAAACGGAAAAAAAATTCGTAAACAGATTTTAAAAAATGTGGTTTTGGTGGGGAGGGGCGGTGCCTGGGCGGTGACAGGCCCACCTTCCCTGGTGGGGAGTTCAGCCAGAGTCAGTTGCGCATCGGTTGCGGCGGGCGACGCACGCATGTCTCGCGAGTGAGTGCTGCAGTGTTGTGGGGCAGAGGCCCATACATTCGAAAATAGCAAACGAAAAAATTGAACCCCAGATGGGAGTATACGAGGAGAGGGGAACGATGCATTGGGTATGTTGTTCACATTTTAATTTGATTTTCGTGTTATCATTTCTTATGAAATACTTCAGTCGATCTTTGGGAGTCTTAGAGGTACTTTTTTTCAATTTGAGGTTTTGTTTTGAGGTCTATAAAGATAAAGTTATATTATTGATAGTCGGTTTATTTATTTACCTGTACTATCGTTTGTTTATAACGACTTATTGATAGAAATACCTAAATAGTTTCCTATTAAGTTCTATTATCTTATCGACTCTACATTCAAAGTTTTATAAATTTAAATAAAATTTAAAATAGTTTTATATAGTTTTAAGTTTAATTTATTGATTTACAATATTTGTTTCTGACTTTATAAACATTATCTATAAGTTAATGTCAATTAAACAGACACCAGTGTACCTGTTATATACTAATAGTGATATTTGTAATTAGTTTAACCGAGTTATATCTAATCTTTATAATATACCTAGTTAATGTTATTTTACTACTTACATATTTTTATTATAATTATAATTCAATAGAAGTAATTATATCCTAACTAGTGCTATAATGTTAAGCTTTTATTTTCTCACGTAGCGTGGTGCTCAGGCAATCGCCGTAAAATTGCACGTTTCATTTTTACGATATACTGAATTGATTAGGTAGCAATTTTGTTTAAACATATGTTTATAAATATAAATATATTAATGAAAATAATATAGGTACCTACATAATATGTATGTATGTATGTAATGGAAATAACTAAATTTTTACTATTAACGTAGAAAGTAAAAATATTTATATTAGGTGTTATAATCATTTGTACAGGTTAAACCTGTAAAATAAACACCTATTAAATTTTCAGGTAAAATTTGAAAATTAAGATAATAATCGGTATTTATATTTTCATATGCATGCCAAGTAAGGTATTTGCCAGGAATGGATTTTGCTATAAAAATACTCGTATAGGTATATACCCTACGGAGAAGACACGATAACACGGTATTTCTGATAGGGTGGTGTTTAGGTTATAAACCTAAATAGGATCACGTAGGTATCACGTAGACTTATTGAGTATACTATAATATACACAAATGTAACTACTTATTGGCTTCACTTTGAGATTTTTAACCAAAAATTTTACAGAAGTTAACCCGAGCAGTTCCACGTCTTAATATTTTTCTTAATTAATTTTCATTATAAATATAGGTACAGATTTAATATACACCTATATTTAAAATTATAGCATATCAGTAGGTGAACGCAACCGACCATAAGATATCTGCGCGATGAGAGTAATAATTTTCAACATCTGTCAAATTTTCGTCTGGTTTATTTTGATATAGGTAGGTAGGTACTTAGTCGTCTATTTATAACTTGAATAGTATCAGTGTAGTATATTTCGTACTACTAGAAGTTACTCATGTTTTCGAATTACCAATTTAATAATATTATCAGCTTATAGCCTAACTGGCCACAGTAAGTTCTGTATGCAGAGCATGGTCGCCGAGGTGCTTTGCCGAACCGTTGATTAGGTATAAACATGGACAGGTTGACCATGCATTTGTCTTGAAGGTTTAATTTGGCTAATTATAGCTTCTGTTAGTCTTGATTCTTCGGGAGTTATGCATTGCGCGGTTGAATAATCAAAATAAACGTTATATTAGTTTACCATGCGCCTTGCCTGCAGGTTTAATTTGTTTCAGTGTAACTTCTATTAAAACTGATTCTTCGGGAGTTTTAATGTATTTAGCGATTTAAAATTTGCTGAAATAGGACTTCACTATTTTTTTAGGCTTACAATTCGTATTACATACTATCAAAAATATAAATATTATATCATAAAGTTAGATGATTGAATTGCTGAGAATTAATTTAAACTTAAACCCACAAGAAGCGATGCGGAGAAATCAGTCTTATTTTGTATTAATAATCTTTTTTTTATTTTAAATTTAATTTGTGTGGAAATCATTGGGGGCGCCAATGTGAGATCCGAAAAACTGTATTACAGGAGCTAGTGTTTTGTCCGTATTAGGTATACGAGTATAGGTAGATACCTAGTAGAAAAGACAAAAAGAAGAAAAGAAAGAAAAATATTTTAATTATTATTAAATATCTAATAATTGTGTCCAACAAATAAATGCAAAAACAGTATTGCTTATTATAATACGAGTAGTTAAATTAGTTTTGAGTAATGATGTAAGAGTTTATTTAGAAAATAAAGACTTAAATAAATACACACTGGTATACACATAGGTATTTTTATGTAGAATTCAGTTAGGTTTATAATGTCGAATACCTACAAATGCATCAGATATTACATTCATTACTAACTGTGCTGTAGGACGTAGGTACCTACCTGCGACTTTGGATCTGGGTTTGATTTTTTTACGCAAAATATTTTTCTAAAATAATAGCCTATCTGCCATAGAAACTCACGTCAAAGTCAGCTCTTCCGTTTCAGAGATTTCGGAAGTCAAGTAGACAGACACAATAAAAAAAATTAGTTGTACGTATAGGTATACTTATTGTTGTATACAATGATAGATATATATTTTAATATTACAAACATAATATAGATTATAATAAATATTCTAGTACATAGGTACCTACTTACTACACGGGGAGCTATCTAGACCTGACTAACCACAGCATGTAATATGGGTTCTAGAATCAGGATAGACTTAGACTTTTTTGATATGCTTATATGTTGGGTTTCTATTAAATATAAATAACACACAATATAAATACACATATTCATGCGTAGGTACTCATATTTGTTTGGTATCTATATAGCTTAAAGAAATATTTTCATACTCAATTACATTTATTGATAAAAAATAAGTAAAATAGAGCTCATAGTCAATAGGTATGTGTAAATTATACAGTTCGTGACATTATGGAAATGTCTACAATCTAAAATCAAAGAGTTTGTTCGAACGCGTTGATCTCTATAACTCCGTGTGCGATTTGAAAAGAGCTAAGTACTTAGATTTGATAGATCGTTTCTGTACCTAGGTACAGTATCTACTATTTAAAATCACGTTACCACTATTAGGAACTGTAAAGTGTAGAAAGACACCGTGCTCATCTATAAGTATATATAAAAAATCATCCATATTTTGACATCCCACTCGATCAACGATTTTACAAAATCTATTTTGTGCCCTGTTTTTTTTGTCTAGAGAAATTTTAAAAAAGCTGATGCAATAGTCGGCATTCATGTATCACTGGCGCGAAAAGCTAGTCTAGTTGCTATATATAACTTACTACTATATAATAATTCATTCTAATCACCGCAGTGCTTGAATAGTCCGATCAAATTAGACAAAATTATAAGGGTGAAGTTATATAAATTCCCAACAAGTTGAAAATTGGTAAAATCGTTCAAGATATAATTATAAGTAAAATTTTAAAGTTCCCCATCTTTCCCTTATGTGGAATTTTTTCTATTCAAGGTCAAAGGTTAAAAAAATTAATCTTTCGTAGTTCGAACGAATTACGGTAGATGGCTCCACCGGCGCCCTAAGCCGTTGAATATTATCGGAAAATGTAACCTCGAATGTCTAAATTGACCCGACTAGAAGTTGAAACAACGATTTGATTGATAACGCCTGAACACGAACTAAGACTTTGATTGACAGCTGTTTCTATTTTTTTTTCATGATTGATAACATGAAATATACATTGCACATGTTTACTAATATGACACATACCTACTTGTTAATATGCATGACTATTTGTATGGGTTTGCGTGTTTGAATGGATATAATATTCTGTCGTAGTAGGGTCTTCGTAAAGTAATAATTCTTAAAAAAACTTCAACTAATATAGGTACCAAATTGAAATGGAACCACACGGGAAGCACTAGCTCTCAAATAAAAATTATAAAAGTTGATTCACCCAGTCGAAAGTTCTGAGGTAACAAATTTTTAAAAATACATTCGAATTGCAAGCCTCTTTTTTTTGAAGTCGGTAAAAATAAATAAGTCAATAAAAAGAAGAAATGTAAAGAATTAAATTACAGATTTAATGCGACAGGCAAAAATGCGCATAATACTTTTCTGTCGAAGTCCAAGCCATCGAGACATGACATTGACCGAGACCTATGATTTTCACTATCATAGTTGTATTAAATATTCTTCTATTTTTCATAGTTATATAAAAAATATTGTTTATTAGATTTGTATAACAAATAATCGAAATAAATCAATTAAAGAAATCATAGGGCTTTATAGACATGTAACTTGCATGTGTCACGTCCTAAATCTAAATGTCTCTAAACCTCATGGCCTGTTTCTTAAATATTATGTTTTTTTAATATAAGTAATATAATGTTTATTATTAAATCCTACAGCTGTTGTTCCTTACATCCATGTTATGGATTTTTAAAGATTACTAAAATTGGTATAATTTGGTTATCGATTGTCAGGTAAATCCTCAAGCTTCAAATGTGCCTACTTATTTTTTTTTATACCACTTAGGTGGCATACAAGCCATCTATTCTATTATTTACTTCATTGTATTCATTTCTTGTTTATTATTCTTCATTAGATATTCATTAATTTTATTATTCACTTCAATTAAACCATTAGCTAATTGATTGATTGATTCTGCGTACTAAGTCTATCCTAGACAGCTTTTCCATTTATATATTCACTTTCTTTATATATCTACTTATTGTGTATTAATTTACTTGATTCTGTTATTTTATTTATACATTTAGAATATGTACCTACCATAAACAACCAGTCAGCAATTATTCCTTTCAACTTTCATAGGTTCGTCCTGGCACCTATTTAGTCATCTATATTATTTATTTACTAGCTGCACACCCTGGCTTCAACCCGGCGCAATTATAGCATCATACCCGTGAACTTTTCTGAAATTTTCTTTGATACAAACCTTGATCAGACACTAACAAACACACAATAAAAATAATTAGGTATCTAATTTGGTGCAGTCGTTTAAGAGTTATGCGCGCGCATTCATTTCGGTGATTCATTTTTATTTATATAGATTTAGTCCTCTTTAATTGAAATTGCAAATTATAACTATAATGATCCCTATATCATTTATTTTAGGTAGGTTACTAGTATATGCCGTGATTTGCAGTTATATTCGGTATTCGGATCGAGACGACACCTACCTATAGTTAAAAAGCAATTTTTATCAGTATTTTGTAAGCCTGTCTGTATGTTTAAAATAAATTAAATACCTACAATATATATTATCAGTAGACCCTGAGGCACATTCAGGGTCAACTGATCCCACAGCCCATTCAGCCTGCGGGCTCATTTTGACCACTGCCCGTTTATTTTGTTGATATTTCGATGGGTCGTATTCTATCACTCGGCGCCCGAGGGCTTAGTTGGCCACTGAGTCCGTGAGCTCCTGCAACTTCTAACATGCTGAGTATGCTACACGTTTGATGCTTAGTATGGGGATAAATGTAGACATTTATATTTAAAAATATCCTTTATTCTCTCTTAACCAATAGGAAAAAAGTCTAGACAGAATAAAAACGCCATTATCTTAGTTTCTGGTTAGTCAGTAGGTATGCTGTAAAATAAATTAAGCTTAACTTGAATTTTAATAGGAAATGAATCCACTTTAGCTGTTTTTTTGACGACAATCCAAGATAGTATAAGAATTTTGATAGCGGCAGAAATATTTAAATAATAATGAACTTTATAGTTAGGTATTACCCACTTCAGAATATTGTTATCCTCTGAAGTAATACCTAACTATATCATATCTACTGTAATAAGAGATATCAGTGCACCACAAAATATTAGGGTTTAAAATAGTTCATAATCGCACGCTGTTTTGCACAATAATCCAGATCCTGCAAACCGATAAACACAGTACACAAACGTACCTACTTAATGACGGACAGAAAAGTAATCGAAATGGGTTGTTCGTAAAAACTCTTGTAGAGTTTTTATCTGGGCTATTTAATTAAAGTCTGTTTATCCCTAACACCTTTACTGCCTTATTGATGGATGTTAAGTTTTTTAAGGAGTAGGTAATCATACAAGTTTTTCAGTCAATGTAGGTAATATTATTCTATATACGTAGGAACTAATAATTACAAACTTCTTTAATTGGGTACATAATTATGTGAGTATTGTTAACTATGTTGTGATTTAAATGTTTGTTGAGGACTTAACGCATCTCTGCACGCATGTTATATCGATAAAGATACTTACTTTCAAGTTACTTTATACTGATTAACACTAAGTAGATATATAATATACATACAGACATACACTGACTCCTTTCCCACAGGAGGGTTTGCGGTAACAACAGTCCGTCATTTGTTTTAATCTTTCCATAGACGCAAGCAAAACCGAGCAGATAGGTATATAACATTTAATGATCTTTCATAGAAAATGTATAAAAGGCATGGCATAAAACATACAAAAAGGCCGGGCTATAGATACGACTCGCTCGTCTTTGATACGTCCGTGGTCGCTTTATACCTTACGGGCTCCCTCTACCGTAATTAAATCTTTCATGCAGCGGCTAAGAGTACGTTTGTACTGTACTTTAAAAAAAAACTGTTTGATACTGGACTTACTTTTTTAGTGTAAGAGGGGTATAGCGTACTTGTATTCGTACAATAATCTATATGGGCCTAGTGTCAAGTTTTCTCACGATACACGTAATCCTGAACTGCTTGGCTAGGATTCAAACTCATACTATCATTTTACTGCACATTGCACATACCTAATGTTGTAAGGTGTAACTTAGGTTATATTTACTGTAAAAAAAGTATGTATAAGAAAACTCAGATTTAAGTTAACGCGTTACTACTTGGAAATTTAAGAAGCAATTAATTATTAAAATTGATAATGACTAGGCTACACGTGACGGGATCGGGGGATAATTTCTAGTAAAATACACTAGATATGTATCTTAAAAATAATTTTCCTGCATCAAATAAATTACAACATTATCAACTAAAGTTCTTTTTCTAATAACATTGAAGTTATTGCTTCTATAAACTTTTTTAAAAACAAGCTTTGAATGAGCCCAAACATGACGGCTTTATCTTGTTTAATTCAGAAGTTCCTATGGACACCTTCCGAATCGATAATCTGATCAGTTTCATAGACATAACATAACATAACATAAAATAACATGAACTCACGCCTATATCCCCGAAAGGGTAGGCAGAGGTGCTAGCACCCACATTTCGCTAGTTTATGTTTAGGTCCCAATGTAATAGGTGGCGAGCCTATTGCCATTAACCGGGCACTTATAAACCTGCGATAAATACACACAAAAAGAACTTCGAAAAGCATCGAAAAGTCATTGGTGTGTGCCATGGTGAACTTGAACCAGTTTCATAGAACGTACCATATTGTTGTATTGTCACCGAAGATATGCAAGTAAGTATACCAAATTTGAGCCCGATCTAGAAAGTGTTTCTAATTTGGCTTACGAGATTTGAACCATAGGTACTAGCAAGTTGAAATAAGACTTTTAAAAACAATACATTGAATTTCGAAGTTACGGAAAAGAAAATCGAATAAAATCTTATAAATTAAAGTTGCAGTGCAGAAATGCAACGTTCATTTCATGTCAATATACCCTATTATGTTGACACGAAATGAACGTTGCAATTCTCTAACTCAATAATACTTACCTATCTTTTGTCGACAGATTCCAGGAATCGGAATAAAGCGGATATAAAGCTGTTTATTTGCTTTATTAAGCGATGCAATCAACGTATGAATAAATGTATTTGACTTGAAGTGATAGTTTAATTCGATTCAATTATTGTTTACTGTTTACATATTTTTTTTGATATATCAATGTACCTAAGGATATTTAGGTACTACGACTCACTAATACCTAGCGTATTGATAACAAATATGATAACATGAGGATACGAGTTTGATTCCCGAACCAGACAAAGTGTTATTGGGCTTTTCTGTAAGGAAAACAACAGTAGCAGTGTTTAGCCTGTAAACAGTGTCTGGGTCTCTACATTCGATCAAATAATAGTATTAGAAAATGTGACTGTATAATATTTAGATCTCTGCCTAGCTCTTCAGGGATAAATAAACGTAACTCTTAAAAATCGTACTTATTCGTCAACGAGCGAGTTGGCACCTTCCAATTTTACCTATAATTTTAATCATCAATTAAAGTATCTATATAATAATCTAAGCCAACTCAGTGCTATCTTGCCCCAAGTAAGTACAAGCTTGTGATATGCACACTCTGCTGCGAAACGCGAGAACGTCACAGTTTCGCCGTGTGTTGTTAATTTTTGGTCCCCGCTCTAACTTATAAAACTGACCATGACGTTGTCTCTTTCTAACATGATTTCGGTACCGGTTTCATTTCTGCCTCAGTTTCGCTAATATAGTGTAGTAGTGTTGCACAGCGAAACTACAGCAACGGTTTCGCCGTTTCGGTTTCGCAGCGGGGATATGCTATACAAGCATTAGATAGGCTTAGGGCTTCTCTTTGAATTTTTTTTTACATAAAAATATTCTAGTTCCTTTTCCTGTTCATCTTTATCTCTGTTAAGCGCCTTAATACAATGTGTAACGTAGATGAATGTCAAGCCATTTTTAATGCTAACTCCACAAGAGATGAGGGAATAATGTACGAAATAAGTTTGCTGTGATATAAAACTAGTATATAATTCTAATTTATGGAAACTTAATTTCACAGTAAATAATGTTTATTGCACTGAAAAATTATGCTCTTGTAAAATGAGACTGGCTTTAATTGAAGGATTCAAGCGAGATAATACCACAATTTAAAAATTTTAAAACGTTTCATAGATAATTAAATGTGTAATAGTTTTATAATCTAATTATAATTATACTTTAGAATGCAAAAATGAGTTAAATTTATTTTATTAACGATTTTTCACACTTTAAAGTATTAGAACCTAAGCGACCAAGTTTCATTACGCAGGCATAAATAATCTTATAGAGCAAAATCTCATCCAAATATAAAATTGGATCCAAATTGTTAGAGCCTCTTTCGAGATGATATAAAATAATTTAATGTACTTATCTTACTTCTCTTATCTTTGATAATATATATACAATTAGTTTTTTAACACAATAATTGGGGAAAGATATCTTAAACTAAAATTACTAATAAACTATCAGAAATGATAATATATTATAGAATAACTAATGTAACTATTCCAATTATGCTACTAGTAATAAAAAAGCACATAACCAATGCATCATCAGTACTTAAATCTACTAAAACTATAAAACCGTTTATCCGCGGCATCACCTGGTAATCTGGTAATGATTATTCCCTTTGAATGATTTCCGCTCATCTCGTCCGCAAAATAATTGCACAACTAAATAGAAAAGCATTCAAATGGGTCAAGCCGTTCTTAAGTTTTGAGCTTAACAACAAATTTCAGACAGCTTGAAATTAAATATATTCCTACACTTAGATTATAGCTACAAAATAAATTACCACGATACTATTATTGCGAGTTACTTTTATTTGTTAATAATTTTGAAATAATGTTGTTTAGTAATAATTAAAAAGTCCCACGACAGTAGAATTTGATACCTAAATGCTGTTCTGTCTGGTAATTAATTCAGTCTCGTTTTTATTTTATAATGGGGAATAGGGATGTAGTTTAATCTGAAAAAAATGTTTTTACCATAACTAAAACTAAAACTCCTTACAATCGTAAAGGAATATCTAGATTTTCGTTTCGAATTGAGACCGACGGCTTTGTATTCGTCGAAGCTCGAAGTGATGAGGCTTTTAGTTCTTGTAAATGCATTCGAAAATTGTACCTACTTGACTATTATACCTACTTCATAATCTTACTTATTGTTTATGTTAGAAAACAGTAAATTGTAATTACTTAAAGATTTAAGTATCGCAATAGTCAGTTTGCCTTTTGAGATATTGATAATTGACTAAATTCCTATACATGCACATAAAAGAAAGATGAAGTAATAAAATATTTATTAAGCAATTTCCTTTCACAGAACGAATCCTTTGTGAATCTTGAAGAGAGAATGAACAAAAGCTTGGCATCTAACTGCAGAGTTTAGCCAATTCTGAAATTTATCTGAGTTTAGAAGTAAATTATTGTAGTCACACTTACATTAAGTATTACCGGTATTCACTGATGACCTGAATATAGCTGCAGCTTGCATACCTGTATACCTACAATATTCTTTATTGTAAGTACCTACACCATAAAATAAACAAGCTACAACAATAATGTCTCAGTAATAATATAGTTATACAAAAAATTAAAACGATTTTTTTAAATTATGATGTAACTGAATGGTTACCTCATAATAATTACAATCTAGCCTTGAGGCTAATAAGTGATTTAAATTTAACTTAATTTGCTAATAAAACACAGTAAAGAATGTGTCAATGGACACTTTTCTTATTGTCTCCATTTTAATGGAAAGACACTTAGTTCTTATAGTCTTCAAAGGTAGCACTCACTGCACTCTATAACACTAACTTCACTAAACAGTTAGTTTAGTGAAGGTAGTTAGTTAGTTATGGAGTGCAGTGAGTGATACCTTTGTAGAATAATAGAAAAGGCTTAGTCATTTACAGTCTCCTTACTATGTTCGTGGGGCCAAGAAAGTCAAACTACTTAGGAACAGTTAGTACACCTTTAGGCCTCCGACGACGATATGGTTAACCTTCAAACTTCCTTTTATTCTATAAGCAAAAATAAAAACGGTTTCGTTTATTTTAAATTTGAATCGTTATTTACCATTACCATTTAGGGTAGACCGTCTCGTATTTCAACGTAACTGAAGTTTAAGCTTCAGTTACGTTGAAATACGAGAGGGTCTACCGTAACAGCAAAATCTTATGGAATAACTTAGTATTCAGTATTTTCAGCGTGGCAATGCTGCCAGCCTTCTGGGCACATTATCAGTCAGTGATGATGCGGAGGAATTTTATGACGCATGTAAATATTTATTTTGTTTAGTTGTCTAAGTTATTAATTTTAATGTAAGTATGTATATGTATAGTTAAAAGGTTTACAGCTATTATTCAAAATGATTTTGATTGGTTTGGTGCAAACGTTGCGTACTGATCAAACCTTCAACTGCCTACGTTTATAAATCAGTACGTAGCTACAATGCTAGTGTGAAGAATACGGAATCGATTTTTGCAGTAGGAAGAAAACGGAAGACGCCAACAAATTTGATAGAAAGTAGTAACCTTAGCTAACACCATACCTAAATGTTTGTAATAGCAAGGGAGTAACGAGCTTGTCGATAACCCTGTAAAAACTTCTTATATTTTTTTCGAAGTAAATTACTCGGAAAAATAACAAAGAAGGTTATTCTATAAAAACAGCTACCGCGACTGAAAATTTACCAAACCGGTAGGTATTTACGCTACCAATTTGGTTTTAAGGCGTAAGGATTTACGGTGAATTCTTTACCTCGAGTTCGCATTATTACAAATCAACATTATTACAAAATACATTATCTAACTAGCGGTTATATACACCGGTAGGTACCTATATATATATATATATATATATATATATTATGTGAATAGGTGGTTTGTACAGTTTACGAATATTTTTTTCCTATTGCACAGGAAAATAGTAGGTAGCTAAAATATTTATAGTAAACAGCTAAATTAGTTTATTGATAAGTTTGTTACTTACGTACTGTAGGTATGAACGATATAATTTATACTTGCCTATGTGTTCATGTTTAACATCTATTCTACTTATTATAAAATTGTAAAGTAGCTGTCTGTATATTGAAGATTTAAAAAAATACTTGGGTTATGTTATATGAACGAACGGTTCGGATCAGTTACAATTTTTTTGGAATTCTTGTCTGTTTATTCGCGACGGACGCAAAAATTACTGAACGGATTTTGATGCGCTTTTTTTCGCAATGGAAAGTCTTGGTCAGAGTTAAAATTTTACGCATGTTTGATCTCAATCGGTTAAGTAGAATCAGATATTATAGTCAAAAAATGAGGATACCGACGTTCACGCGAGCGAAGCTACGGGAATAGGCTAGTACCTAATGCTTATATAAGGAAGTTAGTTTATATATCATTGTAGAGTATATAAAACGTCCTGTCAACGTAAACATTTGTTACAAAACGGTAGTAATCGCTTATGTACATAATACATGTTCCTACGGAATGCCGCTAGCTTTTTAATTTAATTTAATTTCTTTATTTTTCAAAATAGTGTAATGTAATTACATCTTTTGGACGTCAAAAACTACTTAATACTAAGTTTACCACCGCTTCACAACTGTAGCTACACAAGTAGCTACAGTAGGTATGTACAGCTAGCGGCATTCCGTAGGAATCATCCTGAAAGCCTGGGACCCCCGGTCTGTATTTTGGTACTAAAGACGATGAAGTAGGAATTCGTCCCCATGGCACCTATGTTTCCCATACATGACCGTAGATTAATAGCTTTGCAATTAGTAGTACCAACCAGTACTTAGGAAGTACTTATTAACTTTTTAGGATTAGTGCAACGCATTCAACCAAACGAACAAAACACTTCAACTTTATAATATTACTTATTACTAATTATTGAACATTCTTCAAATACGTTTTCGTCTTTACTTTTTGGAAATCAACTTAGCCTACCTGCCATCATGTGGGCTCCAAGTGACAAATCGAACATAAAAAATCCCTCACTCTGGTCTGTCTAAACAAAAATATAAACGCATCAGATTTTTTAACAATATTTGGACTATAAATCAAAGGAGTTGTTTGCCGTCGGCAACTGGTCTCGTTTCCGACGGGTTGTAAAACATGCCTGCAGTTATTAGGTATTTTTATATTTATTTATATGAAAATTAATTATGTAGGTATATACCTAAGTATCTTCGCAGTAATGTTTTGAACATTTATAATTATATACTTAGTTACGTTTTGATACGTAATTAACACTAATTAAATATCTTAAAACAATTATGTTCCAAAAACCAGCTGACAAAAGTGCTACATTAACTAGATAAATAGAATAGTCCCGTTACAAGCGAAGTTAATTAGAAAATATAAAGTTATAGTCGTTTTAGTATTTTCAGAATATATTTTTTATTCCTAACTGCGAACTGTCTAATTTAAAGTACTACACATCTCCATAAAAAGTTATTTAATGCCCGATTTTATACTTTCTAAACTAAATAGTCTCTTTGAATGCTCTTAGTAAGTTTCAGACCAAGATTTTAATGTTTCGAATAAAGTTAATTTGATCTAATTAGTTCTTTTTAATTACAGTGGTTTTAGGGTTCTATAGTGAACATTCAACGCGCCTGTATAATAAATAGGTCAGGCGGGTAACTGTTAGAAGAAAATGATAAATCTTTATTGGTTTATTAAAGTTGTTGCGTACTCTAAGAAATCTACTGATAATATTGAAAATGGTTTTATCAAAACTTTGGAAAAACTACTTTCAAAACAACTTACTCATTCCAAAACTGTGCACGTATTGTTATAACGATTCTGAAATGATGCAGAGTGAAAAAGTACAGCTGTAGGTAGGTACCTATCTCTAGAATTTTTTAAGAGATTTCCAATGTACTTAATTGCCCTTGCCATAAACAGTACCTATATTGAAAAAAAAATTGTGCGGTCGTTTACTACTAACTAGTTCTCGAATTTCTGCAAGCACAACCTGCAGCAACAAAATCACAACTATTCAGGTCGATCGGTACCAATACTACCAGTCGGTACCGTACCTTACAATTATATATGTAGTTTGAGTACGTAAGCTACTGGCTCATAATAACATATTATACGTATATATATATTCATATTCACATTATTCTACGACATTCTACACAGTTTAACTAGCTTGTACCTATTATGGATTCTAGAATGCGGATAAATCTACTTATATACTTTTTGTAAATACATTCACCCTTTCAAACGCCGCGATTGGCACATAAAAATATACGTGCTCTCGCGAAGCACGTATATTTTTATGTGTAGATTCGCATTGTTCAGAATATGTATGATATTGTTGCATATAAATAATTGCACTGAGCGGGAATCGAACGGACTCGCAAAATTCGGTATCTCTCTTTATAATATTAGTGTATGACATTAACTCTTCTAGTTGGGTGAATATAATATAGTGGATATGGATGGATAGTGCCCTTTATGCCGTTAAAACAGGCTACTGATGAGCGCTTGTCGTTTGTCAGAATTTGAAGTTTTTTTTTATATTTGACACGTCAACATGACTCCACTTCGCATGATGGAAAGCTAAAGGCAAAGTCTCAGGATCGGGGGTCACCACTACATACACCGATAGTGCTATAGTGGTGGCCCTCAGCTTGACGGTCTAAGCAAAAGCTTTCTCATGCCCCGCTAAAAGGACCGGGGACTATTAGGAGGAAGGACACACATGCGCTGGTAAAGAATTCCATGTCTAATATTTACAGACCACTACTGAGAAATAAATCTACTTAACTTGAAAAAAAAAACATTTCCTACACCAAAAAAAATTGCTGAGTATTTTTTATAATATGTAACTAGTTTTTTTATGTCGATCGCTACAGTAAAACAGTAAAAAAAATTCCAAATATCGCGATACCAATTTTTTACGACCCGAAAATCACACTAATATTAATATAACTAGTTTCTTGTTAAAACAACTGTTAGCATAAATTTGTGTTCAACAATAATTATAAGCCTACTAGTTTTGTACCGTATCGCTATTATGCGTTACTATATATTATTATATACATTTAATATAAGTACATATACATACGTGGTGTGAAAACTTGTACAGGTTTCAAGATAACGTCAAAGTTAAAATTTTGTTGTTTATATTTTTACTTGCAGAATTTTTATTTTTATCTATTTTGAATAAATTTTTATGCCGTGTCAAGTTCTTGTTTGATCGGTAAGAGATAAGGAAATTAACGTTAACGGGTAGGTGTTGTACCCAGTAAAGTGTTTATGAAATTTAAATTATATAAAATATAGAGTACTGTACTATTACTGGCAACCATATACTGTGTACCTACATACATGCGATTAACAATTATGGACGTAGAAGAAGCGTGTGTAGTTATATTTGTGTAGTTAGTTATTATATGGATCGTAGTATATTTGTGTTAAGCTTATTGAATATGTCCGAAAAATAAAGAAGCCGACTAAGTTTCTTGCCGGAGTCTTTTCAGAATAGGGTTGCATTTTGAACCGGTGCGAAAATAAACACTAGTCTAGTTCCTTTTTATCTTTGACATTTTGTAAGTCTCGTTTTAGTGGTCTATCTAATAATATTTAATGTTATAAAGTCGATGACTTTGTTTGGTTGAACTCGCTTATCTTAGAAACTGCTGGTTTGAATTGAAGTTTTGACACACTACAGAGTGAGAATAGTATGTGAATTATCATAGACTACCTCTAGTTTAATCCTATTATCGGATATAATACCAAACTAAGTAAATAATTATATCTACATTAAAACTATTCCTCTCTCAAAAACCCAAAAGGGCCCATAATTGTAACATAATTTTAATCTTACAACTGTATCACATTATGGAATGCAATAAATGTTTTGTGTATTGAAATCTTTTTGTGTTGGATAGCGCATTCATCGAACTATATAATCACCTACCAGCTAGTACCCAAGCGAGCGGAGCAATAATGATAAAGGTCAACAAATCGTACACATTTCCAAACATTATTTTAAAACTAATAAACTACGGACATGTATGGGTAAAAGGGGAGCCACGGGAAAAAAACTTATCATGAGCGAAGCTGCAGGGCACAGCTAGTACAGTATAAATTATATTACTTTAGAGTTTTGATTTCTTAATAGCTGAAATACTCCGTTGTCGGGCAGAAGCAGGTAGAAGGGTGAGAGTGGGGCTACACTTTGATTTTAGCCAAAAGGCCGAGAAGCGATAAGAATGCTTTGCTTCGATTGTGTGAAGCGTTCTCTCTCTTAAAAATTAAAGGCGCGTCTATTTATGTACGTATATACTACGTATACTACGTATGTAATTACATAAGCATAATGATAACATATCATAAGTGGCCTAGATCTAAGTTAGAGATAAAAAATGGCCGTGGCCCGTTATCGCATTGAACCTGTAACCTGTACACTGATTACTGTCTAGACGTACATAATTTCGTACTAACCTCAAAATGTGAAAGTTTGTTTGTTACTGACGACCTGTAGCGCGTGATCGTAGTGGTTTCGACTGCTACATCAGGGAGCGGGAATTCGATTCCCACTCAGTGCAAACATTTTATACATGAATATATCTGTGTACAACCTATGTTTTGTTATATTTATCTTACAAAATAACTTATATAGGTAGGTATGTATGTGCGTACGCCAATAATCCAATAAAAAATATGTGTTAATATGTCCGTATGTACTTACATTAAAATATAGGATAAATCAATACCATGGATCAATACATTATATAAAACTCAAAGTCCTGACTGACTGATTGACCTAGAGACAACGCATAGCCTAAACCGCTGGTCGTAGAGACTTGAAATTTGATGGGTGTGTTCGTTTTGATGCGTAGAGGTGTACTAAGAAAGGATTTTTAAAAATTCAAACCCTAAAGCCTTAGATTATTAATATGTCTAGATGGAGTATCGCGCTGCAAAATGACAAGAAGAAATGGGACGAATTTTCCTTATTAGTGTGCGTGACAGCTTCGTCTTACACTCGCGTTATGTCAGTTTGCTTTTTAGTGTGCGTGTATAAATACATACCAGTTGCTGAAAACTGCCTTAAAAATAGGGAAAATTTTATGTATTAATTAATAATATTAAATGTATATTCAGTTCAGAAAATATATATTTTATTCAACTTGGCTGCATGGATGTAATGTAAGTAAGTATGTATGTTTGTTCGTTTCAAATTTTGCTACTGCATTTTGAAGCAATTATCCTAACCGAAACCTAAAGCGTCCAAATATAATTAAAAATAGGTAGGTACCTAATAATTGTACCCGTTTCTATGGAATACTAGCTTTTGCCCGCGGCTTCGCCCACGTGGATGTCGGTTATCGCGACCAAACATAGCCCTCAGACCAATAAAAAAGTAAAGACGGAGTATTGCGCATTTTTTTTGAAGCCAACCAACATAAGACGATTCGATAATCTTATGACGGAATTTGACAGACGCTCGGTTTGGTAGTCTTTAGGTAGTCGGCCGAAGAGCTATTGTCAGCGTGTGACGTGTTTTGACTTATGCACAAGAAGCTTCACTTATTTCGTCGCTATTGTTCACAATGGCTCCGTCTATACTTTTTTATTGGTCTGAGACATAGCCTATGTCTCGAGGTCTAATCTAATCTGCCCCTATACCGAATTTCATCAAAACCGTTTCAGGCGTGAAAGCGTAACAGACAGACAGACAGAGTTACTTTCGAATTTATAATATTAGTATGGATTTGAATATTTGTTTTGACGTGATGACCATATATTATAATCTTGACTTGCAAAAATGACATCAAATTCGTACTCAGCATACCGAAAAACCCCTCATACGATACTCATAATATTGTATTTCACATTATATTGCATAATATACCCGCTAGGCCATGATTTTTTATGGGAGTTTTGACTTGAGTAACTAGCAACACACCCGTTAAGTACAAAATGGCAACAACAATAATAAATTATTTTAGAAAAAATCTAATGGCTTATTCTGCTAAAATTAGTACTATACAATGGTACAAACAGATGGTGGGTAACTTTTTTTATTTATTTAATACGCCCTGAATAATTTCTGCACACTTTTACCACCCATATCGTTATTTTTAAAATCTCAAATTATTGACAGTGCCCACTGACAGTGCATCTGACACTAAAGCAGGAAAATCGTTTACACATCAACCTTTGGTGAGTATTTTTTGGTCCGCTTTCAACGCTTTGACAGTCTATCTACAGTTTGGCCGCTGAGACTATGCGTTCCTGACACATGTCAATTCTTCATGACTAGTTATGTGCAATAAATAACTTGTACTTAGAACCGTTCTCTAAACCTGTTCCCGACTTACAATATCATAATAATAATCACAGTCAGCAATATTGTGACAACGTGATTTCATTTTAATTTTAATTTTATTCTAATTTGGCTATCTATCTGCCCTATTTGTTTTTCCAATTTTTAATTTTTAATTTTGTTTCATTCTTATTTAATTTTATGTGATTATTAATTGTAATGATGGGTTTATTACCTGAAATAATAAAAAAAAATCATATTCATTTCATTCATTATAAAATATGATTCATTCTTTCTATTAGCTTGGGTAGGGGCTTATTACAAAATTACATTATTATAAAATTATAACGTTCTATTTTATATTTTTCAACCAACAGATTATTATTATTAAGATTACTAAAATATGCGGTTACAATTGCCTTGTTATTTTGTCTCATCACTATGAAAGCGAACATTTGACATAACCTTGAAACAGCGCAGTTTGACGTGGTATGACTTTTAAAAACTATTGATTAATTTATATTTTTAATTAATTAATTGTTAATCATTTTAGCCCAAAATTAATCTGTGTATTGTAAATTGGCAAAGTAATTAAATTTTTAATGTTATGACTCGTTAATAAGGTCAATAAACGATATTTAAAATTTTGCCGTAAATTATACACCAGTTCAAAGTTACATCGCCCTTTCGCTCACAACCTGTCAGGAACGCATTCTTTCAGCGATTCTATAATAGACATATTAATAATCTAAGCCTAAAGCCTTAAAAAGGGTCCAAAAAGGTACTTTTGTTAGAACTCAAGAACGGCTGAACGGATTTTCATGATCTATGATTTATTGGATTTGTCTTCGCCGCGAATAGCATAAAAGAAAATTAAAAAGATATGATTAATTCAGGAAATAAAGAAATAATAAGAAAATTCGATGTTCGCAGACGTTTTTATCGCCATCTATAATTGTTGTCATGGCAACAGGAACTAAAAGTGACTCAGTCTAAATTTTAATCCTTTGTTTCTTTTTGCTCAAAGGCAAAGAGGATATATTTATTTTCAGGGTTCTGTGCCTCGATAGGAAAAAACGAAACCCTTATTAGACCTCTTTCTTAGAAAAATGTAGAGGTATCAAGTTGAATTAGATCAAAGGAATGTTTCAAAATGATCAATGGCTTGGCATTACACGAAGCATAATATCCAGACTGTGGTCTCACTATCGACTAATAGGTGGCCTGACTTACTATCCCCAGGCCTGCGCTTATAGAGGACGGAGGTAGTTGAGTGACCTTCGGCCACGTGAGTGAGTCACCTGCATTGCATCTTATTTTTCGTGTGGATATCCCCATGGATCTCTCTCCTCACCAGGCCAGTAGGGACGTAATATTGAACTTGACCGACTAAAATCGCACTCCATTTTGGGTCTTCAGGGTTTAATGTGGCCCATGACCCTGAGCTATCCAAGGCTTACTGATGGGCATGGCTGTTTTGGTGAGTTCCTGCATTGTGTAGACAGGGAGCTGACGCCCGAATGCTACCGTTGCTGGGGCTGCTCCGTAGACACTTCGCCGCTTCACACACTGGCAGAGTGTCCACAGTGGATAGAGTGCCGCCATGTCCTTGAAGCAGACGTTGGTGTGGTAAGCCTCATGCTGCGGGTTTTCCACATACTCTCTATGTAATGCTGACCATAGTCACCATAGAGAGTATGTGGAAAGGCACCGCTTTTATGCGAGGCAGTAATGCGCGTAGAAATGGTGGTGGAAAAGCAACGGGAGAGATCTACACTCCCCCGTGCCGGTGAAGGCGCACCGAGCGGCGTATTTCGGAGAACCATATCCGTCCTCCATGAGTGCGGGCCTAGGGAACGGTCGGGGCTAACCGTCACCCTAGCAGAAGCAGGCCCAGGGTGGCAGGGCGTTATGTTTCCATACGCGCTTTTTTTTAGAGAAACGTCGAGATCGCCAGTGGTGGCGGCCGGAGCCGGTCGAGGTTTCTGGAATATCCTTTCTAGGACACACCACCAGGATTCTTCGGTCACACAGACCGATGTGACGAAAGACCGTGCGATTTTAGTCAGTAGGAGTCTGATATATCAACCTCTTCGTTGGCTCCGTTGAAGTGAAGCCCGACGGGATTTTCGCACGAAAAAAAAAGAAAAGGTACTTCCCTTTCTGCTAGAATCCAGATATTTTGCAGAAAGTAAAATCTTATAGCATAGTAAAGGTAAAAGTCCGGAAAGCGTAAATAATAACCACATTACCAAAAAAAATCTGTATGTCTGTCAGTCAAGACAAGAAAGCGCTGCAGCAAAGTTAAGTTCGCCCCTCAACCCCGTGTACCCAGCGAGCACGAGCCAAATTCGCACATGACCGTTGTACACAGTTATAAACTCTTTCTTTAGTTTCATGAACTTTTTGAATGTCAAATCAGGTTGTCAGATGTCAATGTCTGTGGCAAGATTTTAATCCGTTTTTAATCCTAATAGAATCAGAGTTTTGGAAATAAATAATGTTTAACTAACTTGAAATAGTCTATCGAATGTGAAAGTGCAATGCAACTATGGTGAAAAGGTTTATCAAAGGGCCTCTTCTGAGTCACACATTTTGGCCGCGATACCTACACGGCACTGTACCTTGAAGGGTTTGATAGGATTCGAGATGAAATAAACACGTTTAGCTACAACCACTGTTTGCCAAGGAATACACATTGAAAGTTAGTACGGACAGTCCCTCAGCTTCAAAAACACTTGATGGCGATAGCCAACATTCACGCGGGCGGAGCCGCGTGCGGGTAAGCTAGTAGATAAATATTAGTAGTAGGAAGTAGGATAATAAACTAAATACTTTTCCTTTTTTAGGGTATTTCATTTAATTAACTTTATTAATCCTTTCTTTCATTTATAATCCATTTAGCTAGATTATTTAAGACTAGCTTCCGCCCGCGGCTTCGCCCGCGTGGAATTCGGTATTGCCACCAAGTCTATTTGAATGAAACGACTCTCCACTCGACTTTCCACTCCGCTGTTCACTCCACTCTCCACTCCACACTCCACTCCACTGTTCACTCCACACTCCACACCACTCTCCACTCCGCTCCACTCTCCACTCCACTGGTCTCCACTCGTCTAGCCAAAACCTTTCGGATAAAATGTACTAAACGGATTTTAGTACGGTTTTCTTGGTCAGACCTAAATCTATCTCTGTACCAAATTTCAACCCGATCTATTCAGCCGTTTTTACGTGAAAGAGTAACAAACATACATCCAGATATACCGACTGATCAATTCCATGGGCGAAGCCGCGGGTATTAGCTTGTATAAAAAATAGCCTATATGTTATTTCACACTACACTCTATCTCGGTACCAAATTTCAGCCAGATCCATTCAGCCGTTATTACGTGAAATAGCAACAAACATAATATTTGGACATCCCGATCGATCGACTTCGCGAGCGGAGCCGCGAGTATTAGCTTGTATAAAAAGTAGCCTATATGTTATTTCAGACTATAATCTATCTCTGTACCAAATTTCAACCCGATCTATTCAGCCGCTTTTGCGTGAAAGAGTAACAAACATACATCCAGACATCTCGACTGATCTACTCCGTGGGGCGACTGATCGACTCCGTAAGCGGAGTCGCGGGTATTAGCTTGTATAAAAAGTAGCCTATGTGTTATTCCACACTTTAATCTATCTCGTTACCAAATTTCAGTCAGATCTATTCAGCCGTTTTTACGTGAAAGAGTAACAAAGATATATCTAGAAATCCCGACCGATCGACTTTGCGAGCGGAGCCGCGGTATTAACTTGTATAAAAAGTAGCCTATATGTTATTCCAGACTATAATCTATCTCTGTATCAAATTTTAGCCAGATCCATTAAGCCGTTTTTGTGTGGCAGAGTAACAAACATACATCCATACATCCAGACATCCAGACATCCAGACATACATTCTTACAAACTTTCGCGTTTATAATATTAATAAGATTAATAAGATAAGATAAGATTATTCTTTGTGCCAGTTAGTTATTTATTCTTCGGGATAATATTTTGATGCGAAAGAAGTACCTAAAGGCGCGCTTCAACTGGAATTGAAAATTTCCAATGGCTTGTTTTTTATTATTCGATACGAGTTTATTTTCAATGAAAGTTAAATAAGGGGAGTTGAGTGCTATCAATGAGGCTTAATAACCGTAAAGTAAAAAAGTAAGATATCATATTTACCTTTCAATGAAAATTCTTTTTGATGTAATTTTGTGTTTTAATTATTATTTATGAAATGTTTTTATGTGTTGTTTGCCATTGAAGTGAAAATCCCACTGATATTAAAACGTGAAAGTTTATAAGTATGGTTATTTTACGTGACAGACAATCACACAGCACACCTGATGGGAAGCGGTCACCGTGGCCTATGGACGTGTGCAACACCAGCGGCGTCACACTCGCACACACTAATAGTGAATAGGTGGCTTCTCAAATTCTCAAATTTGCTCTCTCACCTGTCTTCTGAAAATCAATTTTTATTGATTTATTTCCAACAAAAATCTTTGGTAAACGTGTCAGTAACTTCTGAAATCGACTGTGGGTCATGGTGAAACGCTCGCTGCCCACTGTATATTATGTATATACGCTGCGTAACGCAGGTCCTTCATTGGATGTTTTGTCAATATGAATGTGTTCATCAACTTTCTTGGACGACCGTACGCTCAGTAGGCCAGTACCAGCTAATTGCAACACCGGCGTGGAAGCGATATTATAAATTAAAATGATTTAGTAATTGTTCGAAAAGCTTAACAATTCAAATAACAATTAGTTATGTAGGTATTAAAATAAAAATGAAGAAAATTATCTTATACAATTAAATAAAAATGCTGTAAATATAATACGTTTGTTGATAAAATAATGGCTAAATTATACTTAGCCATAACTGTTTATAAGCCAGCGAGCTACAATGATGTCTACTGTTATTTTAAAATTCTAGTTTACATATCTCTTGTATCAGTCTCGTTTTATTTACATCTATTTTGAGATTCTATCATTCTGTATGTGATAGAATTGGTATGAGAAATACCTTCTCTTATTCATTTGAGCTCTAACCTCAGTTGCATCCACTTTGGAAGTCCGGGATCAGCTCTCCCACATGTACCTGCCACAATTTGTTTTATTTTGGCTTAAGAGAGTGATTGCCTGATACTGCATGACTGATAGATTTATTCATCCCTGGGAACTCGCTCTTTTGAGCATTTGGTACTTTCCAATTTACTTTTTGTGTTGTCATTTCGCGCGCTCATTAAAGTACAGTCATTTAGCATACATAATTAAAAAATCACCTGTAACAAAGTACAACAGAGCATGTTTACTGTTACCACTGCAAACGTAAGGCTATCTTACTTCTTTTTCTATCATAAGTATCGATGGCATATTAATTTACTTCTGATTTTTTTTTGCCCAGTGTACTGCTACCTGGATTGCATTCTCACAGGCACTCATGAGTTCCTCTGGTGTGCATGTACGTGGGCATGCAGCACACGTTATAGCTGGACCATGGCTTGTGGAGTAACTCCACACTCACACCGCAGGCATGCATCCCAGGATAAAAAGTAGCCTCTGTGTTATTCCAGACCATAATCTAACTTTGTGCCGAATTTTATGCAGATCTGAACGGCCGTTTTTGTGGCAGTCGTTACGGGTAGTTGGAGCACACAAAAGTCCAACCAGTCTAAGTTGGAACTACGATATCGCCATTGGTCATAATGACCATTGGTTGTGGAGGTCAGATGGCAGTCGCTCCACGGAAAATATCGAAGTTCAGCCGCATCACAGTTAGACTGGAAAGCCGACCCAAACTGAGTTGGGAAAAAGGTTCAAAAAAATGATGATGATCTGTTCGGCAATTTTTGCGTGAAAGAGTAAAATATACGTACATAGATCCACTCATACTCACAAAATTTGGCATTTATAATAGTTATTAGTAAGTATTTATTGTATTACTGGGATTCGATATCGAAATACACTAAGGAATAGGCAAACGATGTCACTAGGCATATTGCATTGTGTACGTCCACTGCAAATACTGTTATGTCCTTCATTATTTAATCGCCTGATTAGGTAGTCATAAATTACACCTGTGGGTGATTACCCAGGTGATTTATGACTATGTATACCTACTTATGTCACACAATAATACATCTAATAACGGCGGACTGACTGTAAACTGAAGATTTCTCCTGTGACTAAGCTCAATAGGTAACATCGGTTGAAACATCATTTAATTCAAAGGGTCTCAGTATACACGAGACTAATCCTACCTCTAATCCCACTACTGTAACTCCTGTATAACAGGATCCATACTAACAGTTCTTAGTACGATGAACTACTACGATAACGTTAATTTCCGTGAATATTATTGTATACTAGCTGTGGCCTACAGCTCTGCTTGCGTGAAATGCTCTAATACTCGTTAACTTTTCTGAACTTCTTACTTAATAATATATTTCTTCCTGTAAAAACCTTCAACAAAGTATTAGAAAACTTAACAAAAAAGTTCAATGAAATCGATAAAATTCTAAACATTATCTCCTGTCTGTAATTAGCTGTCCAACTGGGGTAGTATCTCCGCTTTACAGAAGACCGCGGCCATAATAACCATCGTGTGTTTTTTACTGGTCCTATTTTTCAATAGTACCAGTCCGTAGTGCCTGAGATTAGCATAAAACAAACACACATACTCATCAGCTTTATAACATTAGTATAGATTACGTACTACAATATTCTCATGTGGCCTTTTTGTTTCAGCAACAAAGTGAGAGATACATCACATCGGCGTACGAGGGTGGCGGCGACCTGTCCCCCGTGGCCCCAGTGACGTCACCGGGCTCCCCTCGCGACTGCACGTCATGCAGGAAGCGGGAACCTCCGGATGAAACCCCTCAAGGGCCGCCTGAAGACGCCTGCGCCGGCTGCGGGTCCCGTATCACAGACAGATTTTACCTTTTGGCACTAGAACGCCGCTGGCACACCCCGTGCCTGAAGTGCTGCGAGTGCAAAATGCCACTTGATTCGGAGCAAAGGTGTTACGCGAGGGATAGCAACATATTCTGCAAGAATGATTATTTCAGGTAAGATGTTGTATTGTTATTGTATTGATATCTCCCTGCCGTGGTTTTCCATAGCGACTACAATATGGGATTCTTCAAGAAGAGCATTAGAAGGTTTTTGCGGGGTCGGCAGTGCGTGTGATGCCCTTGGTGTGGCACGCGTCCCTAGGCCACGGTGACCGCTTCCCATCAGGTGGGCCATGTGCTTGTCTGCCACCTAAGTGGTATAACAAAAAATTTTACTTCTAACGAATTCTATTACAATATTTTCTGTTGTTTTTTTTCGTTTTATAAAAATAAGTCCCTAAGTTTAATATAAATTCTACGAATATATGTAAAGGTTTGCAAAAATCTTTGGATCACGTTAGAGTCTCAGACCAATAAAAAACTATAGACGGAGCCATTGTGAACAATATCGACGAAAAAAGTGAAGCTTCATATACTTTTTTATTGGTCTGAGGTTAGAGTATAATTGAGTAGTGTAACAGACATCTATATGTTTGTTACTCAATCATGCTCTAACGGCTGAACAGATCTGGCTGAAATTTGGTACAGTAATATTATCTTAGTGCGTAAAAACACATAGGCTACTTTTATTCCTAGATAGTTTCCATAAGACGCGGGAACGGAAACATAATTTCACGTGAGCGAAACCGCGGTTAACAGCAGTATAATTAAAAATCTTTCAAGATATTTTAAACAGCATAAGCCAAAAGTAAGCAAAATTCAATTACAACGTCAGCACGCTATGATGGCCATTGAATATTAAATGAATATTAATGTTAATATTATACAATAATATGGTTATACCTACCTATATATACGAGTATAATGACATATTTATTTATATAGCATGTCATTTCTATTCACTTTGTCGTTAACGGCCATCATAGCGTGCCGCATCTATAATAGCTTAAGTAGTGTATTACGAACATGTTGTGACAGCCCTAGTTAGTTTTTATTTTTTATTCAAAATTACGTACGCCATATAAAAGGGTGCCATATAGGGCATAATCTAGGTATCAAACATAAGCATACCGTTGTGCAGGTGATGTTTTATATACCATCCATCAATATTTTCTCAATCGTATTAAAGCGCAGATGTTACGAGGAATGTTGAAGAAATATAAACAAATATTTCATTATCACCACTAGGTAGAGCAGAGGTGTAATGCATTCCACTGACTATATAATTCGGGTCGCATATTATAGATTCTTGCCGTCAATCGGACATTTTTTCATGGCTTGTTATGTTGCCATTTCCATGTAGTGTTACATACATATTCGCCATACATATTTACTCAATCTGCCTGCAAACTGTGATCTAATTTAGGACTCTCGATATTTTCGCTCAGTGCAAAGATTTCTATACATATACTAGCTGTTGCCCGCGGCTCCACTCGCGTGGATGTCGAAATCCGTTTCAAAAACTATCCTATCTCTCAAGTTGGATCGAACTGCACATGGTGTGCGAATTTTATTACAATCGGTTAAGTGGTTTAGGAGTCCATTGAGGACAAACATTGTGACACGAGATTTATATTATATATTATAATATGTCAATCTGCATTGCTCTGTGCTTTTATATCAGATCAAAATTTTTAAAAGTGTTTTCTGTACATTCTAGAACCTATATTCGGGCCTAGATAACGCTGTAAAATATCCTAGGATATTTATTTACAGTATTGTACGAAAACGTGGCGCTTGCAACCTTAACCTTATCGTGTTGAGTCGGCGACAGACATGCGAAAATAATAAGTGCATTATCACACACATCAAGTGACATGGAAAGGCAGAGCAAATACAACGCTTATTATCATAAAAACGTTATTTTAAACGGTTATCCTCAATCATCATTGTAACAATTTAAGTCACAGTGACTTATATCCTTTTCTACCGTACACTTTTTCTTACAGTGTAAATTAAATACGTAAGAATCCCGCGACCCCTACAGTGTCCTTTATTCAAGAAGTAAGTAGCCCGTGACTCCGCGTCATGTAATGCTAATTAAGCACCCAGCTCAAGAAGAAGTTTCAACGAATTTCATTGAGTAATACCAAGAACCTACGGAATGTATGGGGTTTCACTGGTGAAATACAGCGTAAGACTGTATAGACTACAAGGCCATGAAAACAATTAACCTGTAAAATGAACCATCGTGAATAACGCTTGGTTACTAATATTATAAAATAACTTTAAGCGCTATGCCGTCATTTCTGAGCGGTACAGGTGAGTACGTGAGTAAATGGAATTTCTCAGGTACAAGTGAGTAATTAAGACTAATTATTTTTTTATAGTTTATAGATGATTAAAAATAAATGTCGAAAAACATAGTATCGTACGATTGTACAAAAGTGGTGGTGTCGGAAGTTAGCGCAAATTTGTAATTCACCGGTAATTGCAGACGCAATGGGGTGTATCTCATCTGCCCCGGTGACTTGGCCCGGTACCGGGCCACATGGGAAAAAAAAGTTTTAACTGGCCCGTTGATGTGTTTACCGGGCCAGATAACACAATCTAACCCACGCAATGTAGGTGATTTATTATTTTCATGGGCAATTTTTTTCATGGGCTTGTTTACTTTGAAAACTCGGGCGGAGGCCGCGTAATAGACGTTCTGCTATCGTCAACAAACAATGAGCTTGAAGTCAGAGCGTTCATAAGCAAAGCCTTTGTAACTTAAAATTCACACCGATTTACTTCATTGCACACAGAAAGCAAATTTAATTTCGCATTTTACTATACATTATTGTGTATCAAATATCCCATTTCAAAGTTAACCATTTCGAAGCTTAAATTAAAAACGAAATAAGCCGTGTAGTGTGAGATTAAATTAATTCCGTACGGATCTACGTTTTTGGACGCGGTTAAATAATGATGCAAGTAGAAGAAACGATACCTAAGGTGTATCGGTATACAACTTAGGTATCGATCTTCTACTTGTTAAATAAAAAATTATAATCGTTGTAAGTGAAAACCTGTAGCTTCTACCTAACCCAATAGTGAAGAGACAATGTTAGCAAGGACTTATTTAGTATTCGGTACAGGTAAAATGTATCGTTCCGTATCCGTTTATTTTCCATATTATCAAGGGTTGTCTGCATCAAAATACATACATGTAGACACACAGTCTACACTTTATCCCTGGAATAATAGGTTCCTATGGGTTCTGGGAACGGGATTAGTATCCACGCTACAGCTAGTTTGTATTATAATAATATGTACTTATGTTTTGATTTAGAGCGGATTTGCAATGAGCGGAAATCAAACTTGTGAATATTGACGTAGCACAGCGTAGCGTTCTATTGCTACGTCAGTTCTAAGCCTCCTACGTATGAATAGACTTAATTTGCCGCCGTTTTGGGACGAATGGTGTCTGGAATGGCGGCCCGTACCCTCTGGACTTTGCCCTTGCTTCTTACCATCCAGCGGGGTTAAGTCAATAGACGGACTGAATATATATAACAAAAAAATTATGTTATAAAATACGTTTAACATGTTCAACTATTACATTATCCTACTAATATTATGAAGGTGATATTTTGTCAGGATGGATGCATTTATGTTGTATAGTTGAGAATTTTTGTTGCTTTCCGTTCATAGATTTTTTAGGTCCATGCGCTTAGTTAAAAAAAATATTATGGGCCACTAGGGGCCACTCCATAAAATATTATTTCGATGTCATGTCAACATAATTATACGAATTAAATAATTTTTATTCTTTAACACTTATTAAGTTGAAGTACGTGTTATAAAATAAAATTGACGTAGGTATATTATTATAATATTAAAAACAAGTGGTAACAACACAAGACAAAGGAGCTTTTGTGTATGTTTGTTTTTCTTTATTGTTCTTTTATGTCGCAGTTATTATTCAGTGACGTCTTTTGAAGAAGTTGTTTTGAAGAACTCCAGAAGTAGTATGTCTTTTTAGAAAAAAAATAAAAATAGCCAAAACGCATAATCTGCTATTTATTTGTCAGTGGTCACACTTTAGAAGCAAGTCTAATTCATTCAGGTCTAAAAGGTAATTAATTATCTATAAGAAGAAGTTTTATCGTGTGTGACCGTAACTAATTTTTTGAAATTGGCAGATGAGATTATAATATAAAAACCAGCCAAGTGCGAGTCGGACTCACGCACGAGGGTCCTATACAAAACTGTAGGTCTATTCGAAAAAGTAAGTTTAAAATTATCAAAAATATTTTTATTATATGATGTAATAAAAAAATTACGGTTTTCGCAATTTTTCCCATGTCTATAAGACGGTGCTTCGTATCAAATTTCAAAATTCTTAGTTCACGGGAAGTACCTTATAGGTTTTGATTCCTTTGCGTGTTTGAAATTTGCGGTAATTTACGGCATAAACGGCTATATCTTTTGATTGTGTTGGTTTAGAAGTTTGATTTTATCACAGCTTTAAGGGACAGAACGAGCTTTAAGAGACGTAGAGTAGATTTCAGTTGTACAGGAAGAATTCAGGTAAATCAGTTCTTCAGTCTCTAGAAAAAGACTAAACTTGACTGTATGTAAAAAAAAATTATTTTATACTTATCAAAAATAGGTGTGTAGAATTTAAAGTGAGGAACAACAAGATTTGCCACATTAAAATATTTGAAAATATAGAGCTAATAAAGGTACATAATAGTCTAGTCTAGTTCTTTTAAATAGAATTAGTATGTAATGAATAGTTGGGTGTATGGAGCCCATCAAGACCCATCTAGTGATTGACGGGCGAGGTTGAAGCAGACGTTTCTCTCGGATTTGGAGGTTCGGTCAGCAGTCGTTCTCGTAAAGATATGTATCAAAAGGAGGAGAAAATATAAAAGGGTGGTTGATGGCCACCAAAGTGCAAGAATTGACAGTGATGATGAAATGTTTAGATCACTGTTGGGAGTATGGCGTGCACTTAGGAGAGTTCGATTTTATAAGAGATAGTTTATATGGAGGAGAAGTTCAATAAATGTAAATTTTATATAGAATTCAGACTAATTATTTTCATGTATTTGGCCGAATTTCGACTATCGAAATGTAACCTTGAATTTATGAAGATTGTCGATAAGACATCAATGAATTTACATCAGAATGAGGTACATAATGTTATCTCAATATTGTTACATTATCAAAAATTGTAAGTATAACAGAAGCCATAGTTCCTACTTTGTTTTCATTCGCAATTATTATTTGGCACATATCCTATTGCACTCCTGTATACGTTGAGGTAGGGTAATTAATAAACTATCATAGTTTTGAGTGACTGCTTTTAGCGTCAGTGCCGTATCTACTTCTTTTTATATAAGAGCATTGCACGATACCTGTAATAATGCCCCGTTTTCAACTAAGTATAGAATAATTTTAGCAAGCTGAAATGACGTAGCAGGTAAATGGTTGTACTGTAAATATTGCTTGGAGATTGTTGTGAATCTCAGATGGATTTTTTTTTGTATTACGATCATTTATATAAATAAAGATAAAATGGAAAGATAAATTGTTCTGGGTATGGTTGTACGTCGATCAATGCGCTTTTAAAGAGCGAGTTGTCTTTTTGAAATAACTAAAGGTATAGCTAGGTACAAGGAGTGTGTACCTACGAGTGTTTGTCAACTTTTGATCGCATTCCGTTAGTCCTGAAGATAGGTTACATTGCGAAGGACATTGACTTTCAACTTTGGTGTGTAAACCGCAGAACTATCTATAAAAAGAGATACGGTATAGACAACAGTTATGTTTATTGCGATGACTTCCGCGTCTGGGTTTTTACTTAAATATCTTCTATTCATTTTATCATACATTTTTTAAAACAATTGCTTAAGCCAAGCGTAACTTTAAATATTAGTACGTTAATTCCAGGTAAGATTGGGACCTCTGCATTTTAATATCTATAACCGGCTGCTCGATAACCGTCAGTTAAGTTTTTATTAAACCTTGTGACCTCTGCCTACCCCTTCGGGGGATATAGGCGTGAGTTTATGTTATGTTATGTTATGTGACCGTTTGCCCAAGTAAATAAAGTGGTATAAATCAAATGCACGAAAACGAATGCAAGTAAATTGATCAACTAAATCTGGTTGAATTGTTTCATCAATCTTGTACTCTAGTGCCTTCTTAAGTTTTTGATGACGACTATTATCGTATAATAACCCAAACTTGCATCGATCTTAGCTCTATAATCAACTTTTCTGGTTTCCATGGATACAGGCTATCAGATCTTGAACGCCTATTATACAATTGAACTTTTAAATAAAACGTCTATTCAGAGTACATTTAGCACTGTCGACTAAAAGCTCATGGTGAATTAAAAGCCGCCCAATAGGTACTATAGATTCACAAGATACTAAAACCACCATTTCTAGAGACCTTTGGACCTATAAAAGCCGCCATTCATTCCACCTATGAATGGTGTGTGAAATCATAAAATGTGAGGTATAGGTATAATTCTTACTAACACGAATAATAATTTGCGCTCGCGCTGGTCTAGGATAATATACGAAGGAATGTCAGTTCAAACTTGGATTTGATGGCCGTTTTTAGTATCGTTTATCACTCGTCAGCATTCTAATGTAGGTAAGTTAGAGTGGGTATGAAATTTTATACAAAATAAACAATTCTTTTTTTCATTATTCAAACTTTCTACAAAACAATAAAATTGTGCAAAGGTGGACTTAATGCCTGAAGTATTTTCTACCAGTCAACCTTTGGGTGATGCATAGATAAATCACCCAATGGTGATTCTAATCAATCCTAATAAGAAAGCTGAAGAGATAATTTGATTATTTTAGGCATAATCTATAAAATATTTTCATGCGCACTTACTGTGATATGATTGTGATACTGTGATAATGATATACGAAAGAAACTGGGGTTTTCGTACGGTATAGGTGGTGCACATTGTGCCCAAAACATCGTTCTAGTAGTACTCGTATTAACCCTATAATTATATTATGTTATTAAATAAGTTAGTAAGTAATAATAGATAAGTATTCTAGCACATTTTATACCATAGCGCCAATAAAACCCAAACTAGCTAGCAGTTTAAAGGGTTCTAGTATGCGGATATTTTTTTTTTGTAAATATACTTAGTACTATTTATTCTATAGTACTACTTACGTATTTATTATATACTACTAAATGCAACGAAAACAGACATTATTTTATGTGTACAAATAATTGTATTGAGAGGACATCGAACCTGCGACGTAGGCGTATCAATCAAACGCTCTATCACCATTCTATTTGTAGTGATTGATTTACAATAATTATGTTCCAATTCAGTATAAATTTCAAAACAATTATGATACATAATTACACAAAATACCAGGTGTATTTGTCATGTGGTATGGGGCACGTGCGTTAAACACTTACGTAATGCCGACACCGCAAGTAAATTAGATATTAGTTTGGGCGGCGCCATAGGTTTAACGGCAAAAATTAATAATGAATCTAATCTAAAATCGTTAGATATAAGATTGGATTCATTAGTAATAATAATTATGTTGATTTATAATTAGAATGTCATCAAATCATTTGAAGACATAATTACTGTTCATCATACATTATAAGAATTAATATTTTTTTATCAGTGGTTAAAGTGTCGGGGACTCGAACGCCACATGGGGCATTCTTGAAACACCGTCATAACCCCCGCGATACAGATACAGATCTAAGCATTATGCATTCATACATGTACTCACGCCTTCCCCTTCTGGGGTAGGTAGAGTAACAAATAGCTCGTTATCTGCTTCTGTTCTTTCACTTCAGAGACTTTCATGCAAGTCCGCTGGTTTTGAGCGGTTTTGATTACCATAATCTTTGGTTCAGGAGGTTCAGATGACCCCCTTGAGGGTCATCTCTAAGACTTAGATGGCCCAGGGTAACCAGGGAGGCAACCTTACGTCCCGGCATCGGGCATACGGGTGCACTGTGTGCAGGTTACAAGTACCTACCTTATATACTTCCAGTGTAAAACCGCAGTACCATAACAAACCGCAATTTTTTTTTATAGTCAATAGGCCTGCGTTTGGACCACTATCTCACCTGATGGTAAGTGATTATGTGGTCGACGATGGAGCACGCTTGCCTAGAAGCAACCTATTCACTCTAGACTTAAAGACTCCCAGGTTACAGCTTCTAGATCATTCCCGTGTATTTGTTGGGTATATGAGACCCCATCAAGACCTTTGGGGTCAAGCAAATCTTACTTGCAAGCCGGCCTGTTGATTGACGGACGGAGCTCTGGCGCAGGCTTCCTTTTCGAGGTTTAGAGGCCAGACGGCAGTCGCTTTTAAAAGAAGCAATTAATCCAAGCCAATAGGGGAAGAAAGAGAAGAAGAAGAAGTAGAAGTTGGCAGATGATGGTGACGACCATTTTCATAATTTAATCTTCTTAACAACCAAGTATAATCTTTTTATATTATACAATATGATGTCTATAAAATAAGTGTCGAGTAACGTGAGGCTTACGCTTCTGCCTCGTAATAAAACTAATGAGTCCAACTGGTTTGACTGCAAGGAATAGTCTTAACCAGTTAAATGTGCCTGTAAAGGTACTAAACATGCGTTAGAAACTACCGATTATCTGTAAAAATACATAAAGTTGAGGTGTCTGTTTATAAAGTTGAAGTAACAGCTTTTTAATGATTGCATATGAATGTATACAGCGTAGGTAAGAACTTACTTATGATTTTTTTTGTGCCTACCACAATTATGTGGTTGATCTAAGCAAATTAAAGACTTCCCTAATCTAAACCTAATATCTTTCCTCTTACATTCCAGTTCTCTTTATTATTCCAGTTCTATCATCTATGCCTACTTCATTTACCTACCTACTTATTGAGTTTGCTCCGTCTAATCTGCGGTATGACTGACCCAGTTAAGTTGGGTGAAAACATTATTATAATCCAGATCTAAGGCTACGCGGTATGCGAGATTATGGAAATTAGGGTTTCCATCCTAAAATCACTGGAATGGGATGGGATGGGCAAAATTTTTTATTGAATATGAACCTTTTAATTTTTTAAAAATAATTATGACATTATGTTACGATAACTGAATCCGTATCGACGACAGTTCACTTTTGCAATCTTTATTTGAAGTTCAGAAGTCTAGACTGCACCTTTCTTGTACTCATACTATCGCAGTACTATAACCCTCTCGAGTGCGTTTTAAATTTTCTCACATGTTTTTAGCTTATTATGAACAACATGATAGGCTGACGGGCTTGTCATGATATCTGATGTACCTGTGAGCACTGGTTACAACTCATGAGTTCTTATCGCTAGGGAGCACGTACGTACGGCGGGTGTCGCCGGTCGTCTCGGTGGGACGTCCATGTGAGTAGGGCTGGGCTACAGTGTTAGCGGGCATCGGGTGCACATCTTGACTGGCATCAGCTGGTAACATTTAAATTATAACACCTGAGTAAATATCGATTTATTGTCTTACAAATGTTCTGGAACTGAATGTTGGCGACGAGTAAATTTTAATTAGTTTCAATTTAATTTTTCATTAGAGATCTCTGTTGAAATACTTACGATTGAAAATATATACATCCAGGTTTTCAGTATATATGGTTGTTTGGTTCAGTAGGTATGTAGTTTTCAAGTATAATATAGGCACTGTATACGCATTGTGACATGTAAAAACAATTTTTTTCCTAAAGTGAAGTAAAATGGAATATATAATTATCTAGATTACCTAACACTGTCTTTATCCCACTTTACTATTGCTAAATGTAAAGTCAGCGGCAAAAGTTGATGATGATTGCACAGATTTCGATCTTAAAATTTTGAATGAAAATAGTTCATTATAATTGTAAACAAAGTTGTAAGGCAGTCCGATAGAGCCCCTTAAGCATTTTTATTAAGAAACACAAATTACTTTATTCACAAATCTGAATATGATAATCTAATCTTCCTTTTATGGGATATCGGCAATGGTTTATTTATATTCCACTTCGCTACATTCAACAATCGCTTTATCCTTATCACTTGTACCATACACACACTATATTAGCTGAGTTTCTTTTTTATATCCCACATATATTTTCTTTTTAGTGTCTAAATCGTAGTCGATAATTCATGACGTTGTTACTAGCGGTGACGTCAGAAACTACGTCATAAAAATTGAAAATTATTATGATGTCCACGCACTGTAATTGATATTTTCAACGTTGAATAGATTATGACATATTATGATGAAGATATTTGATCTTATAGTATGTATTTTAATAAAAAAAACTATTAACTAAATACGTAAAATTTTATTTTGTAGTGCTTTATGGTTACAGTAGCGTTTTGGAATGGTACCTTGATGAATATAATTATTAAGAGGAAGCTCATATGGTGATGTCTTGCATTATCGTAATGCGACAAGTCTCATGGATACCCATAATAAATTCTGTGAATGGGCCAGTGGGCTGCTTAATGGGAAGCACTCCCTGTGTCACAATTCCTACTAATACCTATTATGAGGGCGAAAGTTTGTGAAGTTGTTTGCATTTTTGTTACTTAATCGCAGTCTCCATTTGGCACAGAGTACTTTTATCCCCGAAACAGATTTCCATGAGAAACGGGGACAGAAACAGAATTCCAAGCGGGTGAAATCCTATGTTTTATTCCAGACTATATAATCTATTTCTGTGCCAAATTTCAGCTAGATCCGTCAACCCGTTAGAGCGTGATTTTGTAACAAATATCAAAAACCATAAATGCTATTCATGCTACCATTTAGCCGAAATTTCGGTCCGTAACATCTAATGTACGTTTCATAGTAGGCCTACTGAAATTTGGTAGTAGGCCAAAATATACCTAAATCTAGGCTTAAAAAATTAATATTTATCTGAATTTTTTTTTTACGGCGGCAGAACACTGTGACGATGACTATAGTTTGGCCGCTGAGACTATGCGTTCCTGACACATGTCAATTCGTCATGACTAGTTATGTACAATAAATAACTTGTACCTAGAACCGTTCCCTAAACCTGTTCCCAACTTACAATAACATAATAATAATCACAGTCAGCAATTGTGACAACTTGATTTCATTTTAATTTTAATTTTATTCTAATTCTAATTCTAATCTGCCCTATTTGTTTTTCCAATTTTTAATTTTTAATTTTGTTTCATTCTTATTTAATTTTATGTGATTATTAATTGTAATGATCGTTTATTACCTGGAATAATAAAAAAAATCATATTTATTTCATTCATTATAAAAATATGATTCATTCTTTCTATTAGCTTGGGTAGGGGCTTATTACAAAACTACATATTATAAAATTATAACGTTCTATTTTATATTTTTCAACCAACAGATTATTATTATTAAGATTACTAAAATATGCGGTTACAATTGCCTTGTTATTTTGTCTCATCACTATGAAAGCGAACATTTGACATAACCTTGAAACAGTGCAGTTTGACGTGGTATGACTTTTAAAAACCATTGATTTTATATTTTTAATTAATTAATTGTTAATCATTTTAGCTTAAAATTAATCTGTGTATTGTAAATTGGCACAGTAATTAAATTTTTAATGTTATCACTCGTTAATAAGGTCAATAAACGATATTTAAAATTTTGCCGTAAATTGTTTACCAGTTCAAAGTTACATCGCCCATTCGCTCACAACCTGTCAGGAACGCATTCTTTCAGCGATTCTATAATAGACTTGATGAACTCTTGAGTCTGTCAAATCAAAGTGAGGTGCCAAAACTATAATCTTATTGACTTCGAATCGATTAAAAACTTGATGACAGATTGTGCATCGATATACCGCTTTATCGGTAATTCATACTGACATTAGCCTCTCGTCGTCATCGATACGAACTGACAAGTTCGATGATATGTTTTCGTTTTGTCATGACAGTTTGGATTAGGTTTGACGCGGTGACCGAGCGCGTTAAAAGCTTCTTACCCAAGTTGTTGTAGTGTCACGTGTTACCTGATCGTTTAAAGCTGTTCACGGTTTCATATATCTTTGATACTTATGCAATCGATGCTCTGGCTGTTAATGGAACATAGGCCTTCACAAACGCTTAGTGAATAAATTTCATTTTTAGCTCACTAGGATTACTTAACAAATATGTGTAGTGTGAAAAATCTGTAATAGGGCTGAATTAAATTAACTGTTTTTTTATGAAGGTCACATCAATATGACTTCACCTCGCTTGATGGTAAGCTAAAGGCAAAGTCTCAGGAAGGGGGTCCCCATTACATACACCGACAGTGTCATAATGGTAATAGGTATAGTGAAATAAATAACGCAAATAAAATGAGAAAACGAATAAGTAAATGGTTTTCAGATAATATGAATTGTACTTATAACGAATTTTGTTGAAACGAAAACTGTTTGTTTTCCTAATAAAGAAAATATAATAAATACCTACATGTCTCATTTGTAAGACAGCAAAATACAACGACAAATACTGTAATATACTACTATTACACTATAACTATACTAATATTACAAAGGAAGACTTGGATTTTTTTATTGGCAAAATTCTTTCAACATTCGAAAGATATCCGATGGACAAAGTCTATATATTACTATGTGTAACCAACGATTGTTTGAGTTAAAACTCATATAAACCTCAGCGAACTGAGGACAGGTTGCTAGTTTGATATTAATAAAAATTAAACAAATTAACCATGCTTTAAATCTAAACCTATAATAAAGTTGAAATCTCGTCACATCCTATTATCGTTATTCGATATATTATAATGATAAAATTATTAAACCTCCTAAATCGAAACTTTTCTTATTCTTACAGGTATATATTATTATTCGCTTCTTAAAAGACTTTTAATTACACTGCATAAGATGGAGATAGATATCCGAGCTAAATAAAACTCAGCCATTACAAATGCTTGCTTAGATTTTATCAATCGCAGCAGGTTTCATTCTAAATATTATTTACATAAATGTAACTAAAATATTCTTGAATGGGTACGGAAGTTAACACGAATGATAATCGGCTTACAACGGCTTAGCACATATTGTTTATAATATATTATACAGACATTAAACACAAATTGTTATATGAAAAAATATTTAGCTAATTGTATTTAGGCAAGAATAAACACCGCTTTTTTAAATATACGAGGTTAAAAATTGTACGCAAGTAACTGTAAGTAATATTGAATTAAGTACCTACTAGTATAATTTTACTTTAATATGTAATTAGACTATTACTTCATTTAACATTCTATATAAATACATACCTACGTGTATGAAAACAAACTTGAGTTTAAAAGATGTTAGATTTAATAATATACCTGGTAACAAAACAACAGTTAGGTAGGTAGGTACGTTACAATAAGCAGCAAGTTGGTTGGAGAGGACATAATCTAAACGTGGAAATAAATTGTTTTCCTAAACAGAATTCCGACCCACCCCTACTAACAGCTTCCTTAAAGTGATAAGGATCGTATGGCGGTTACTTTATATCTTTGGAATTCAAAACGGTAATAACAACAGCGTACCGAACTGTACTCGTATAGACCTACTCGTACCATGAAAATGTACATCCGAAATCCGAAATTGCAAATCGTAATTCTTCTCTTTGACAATGCTGTTTAACTACATTTTTTACTTAAGTAATTATTAGTAATCATTATGTCAAATGTCATCTCCTCAGTCACTTCATTCCTTGTCATATTCTCTTTCATGAATTCTCTCCATTTTTCCTACTCATAATATGAATGAAAATAATCAATAATTTTCATTTATACTATTAACTCCGAAATTTATACAATCACAATCATTGCTGACATACCTACTGCTCATTTCTAGTAGTTCTACTATATTCCGCAGTAGACATAGAAAGTGTTAGCAACATCCTCAACTAGGAAGAAAAAATAATTATAGGTAGGTTCAATGATTATTATAAAGCAAAAATGTGTCGATATTTTAGAACGCGGTTAGCTACCTCTTTCTCGAATAACGAACACCAGCCGAACTTGATATACAGTGAACATTAAACGTAAATCGTCAAGTACGTTATGTGTCCCTAAATCAAACAGTGGTCCGTCCCCGACACTTGTTAAATTAGTAATAAAAGTCTTCAACGCGACTCAGGCGCATATATTATGGCCGGTTTATGGCGCTCGAGTGCAGCGGCGCTTTTGATTGGCCGTTCGGTGAGTATCGGGTTAAGTCGGGTCAGTTCGGAGGTTTCAGTTTAAAGATTTGCTTTTACTGAATTCGATTACATAATCATAATTAGCTTTGTTGATCCTAAAAATGCTATTGGTATATACGAGGGCTACGTCGCACTTATTTTTTAAGAAAAGGAGTAACTAATATGTCCCATTCCTGGCCAAGATAAAGTAGCATATCCTTACAGTTAATAAGTAATATGAAGTAGGTAATAAAGTTTATTTAACCCTTGACTGTCATTCATTTATACATAGTTAATTTAACATTATGTTTGAGTTTTAATTATTATGCACTTGATAAAATATGGATAATCGAGATGGATTTTACAAGAATAGAATCCAGGTCATTCGCACATTTTAGTAAGTATGACTTTTTGTCACCACTCTGAGTTGACAAAGTGCCAATAAAAATGTCATAATATCATGTTTGCGTGATAACGCAGTCTAATTCTAATAAAACAATCGGTCTTTGCAAATAGTTCTCTATAAACTTTATAAATATTCGTGTTTATTTTTACGTAAGTACATTATAATGTACAATATATAATTTATGTATGTAATACATACATCATATTGAAGTATATATCATGTTTAAGTCGATAAAATAAATCATTTTTTACGTAGAACTGGCTGGCCTTGTCCATTCCTTAGCGCCCACTCAGTGATACCGTTACAAAAAACTAGTACAGTTGCCACCAAACTGGATTGCGCATAGTTATTTTATTTATAATAAAAAACGTATTATATTAATTTAGTAAAGTCTTATATGTGTCTGTGGGAATTTTGACGACTATTGTTAAGTTATGTACTTATATTAAATCCGCTAGTTATTGCATTACTGACAGTCAGATGCAGTAGAGTAAAGCCTGGGATACACTAGGGAACATTTTGTCCCGAAACACGACGCGCAACACTCAATTTACGTGACGCTGAAACGTTGCATAGTGTGCCGCAACATGACCCACAACACTGTACGTGACGCGGGGCATGTTGCTTGCTCCCGCCTCGAGAGCGAGCGCACGTGTCCCGCGTCAGTGTTGCGCCATTTGTTACCGAGTGTAGTCGCGTACGCAACGTGCCTTTCCGCATCCACCACCTTCTCTTTCTCTTACGTTTCAACACACTTGATATAATTACTATGTACGCAGCACTAATAGCCACAACCTCCTCGGGCGACATTTCTATAAACACTGAGAAGTGTGGTCGACAAAATGTTCCGCGACATGTATCTCGGCACATTCCACGTAGTTGTTGAGGAACATGTTCCGCAACATGTTGCTCCATTTGTCCCCTAGTGTATCCGTGGCTTTAAGATTATTGTAGGTATATTTTCAGCTATATACGTAACTTTACATTTGTACTAATGTCGCGTGGTATCTACGGCCACTTGATCTTTCCCGAGAGTGGCGTACGAGGCGTCTATGGCACTTTTCTAATTCCTCAGATATCGAAAGAATACCGTACTGCTTCCACAATCGCGCATGGCGCTGAAAATTTATGCGGAGCCGGTTGAACAGTCGCGCGTCGTCGTAAAAATAATGTCGTCTACGAGTTCGAGAGATGAAGATGTTTTAATTTGTTACATTTGTACCTGAAAAAGTGTTTTTTTTTCATGTACAAATGTAAGTCGTCCTGACTTGTATGTTTTTGTAATGTAACTTTCAACCTCGACCACAACATTATAGTTTAAAGTAATCTGAAGGTGGAGCAGATGATCTGATTTATCAGGGACACAAAAAGGTTTGACGGGATGCTGTGAAACAGCTGAATCAATCACTCTCCCGAAGGGGAGAACTGGGGAAATGGACGGAGTGGCCTACAAAAATTGCGGGTGGATCGTCCGTTCGACCACCGCCGCCTCCGCAGGAAATAAAATGTTTACCAGCCGGTTAACCGGATTAAAGAATCTATAGTTGCTATAGGTAGGTACCTTGAAAATATTTATTGTGACTAAGCAAAGTGACAGAAGTCCTACATCTATTCCTCTATCCTCTGGGTCCTATATCTACCCATATCTGTTAAGGACATAATTATCCTTTTACCACAGGTTTTAACAGGCGTACCTGTGATAGTATGCAACGGTTTTTAAAAGCGCTACAGAAACACGCACAGGCACTGCAGGAACAACACAACGTAATCCATGTACTTTTCGTTGGGCACGCCTTCCTTAAATACCCTACTAGAATAATAACGTCTCAATTTGTAAGGGACCTAGATTTCAAATGTATATTATGAATATATGTAATAAAATCTAATGTAATTGATACTGACTAAAGATTGTTATCAACAATTTGCATAACTCGTCTGGTAATTATATTATTATATGGTTTTTAGTTGTAACCTGTCTTAACGGAGAAATATTGCACTCTATTCACAGCAGCCTCACGGATTCTGTTATAGATACATACATAAACTCACGCCTTTTACCTATAAGTATAGGCAGAGATATCTTTCCACTTGTTACGATCCTGGCATATACCTAACATTTGTATCTTTTTTGCTGCTGTTTTTGATGATTGTTTAATGATTTTGACTCTCTCGGGTTCACTCATTCACATGGATCATAAACTTGTCAAGACACATCGCAAATCATCATTATCATCATCGGTGATCCCGGCCGCGTCCGAGGCCATCATTGTACCATTTTTATTTGGCTTATTTCAACTATTATGGTAGTGGCGGGCGATAGAACCCTCAACCCTGTTGGAGCCTCATCCATTGATTAGTAGGTATACCAGCTGGCAAATAAAGTTACTTTGGGCGTCAAAGAGCGCGTGTGTGACACCCTTAGTGTTGCACACGTTCATAGGCCAAGGTGACTGCTTTCCATCAGGTGGGCTGTGTGCTTGTCTGCCACCTAAGTGGTATAAAAAAAAGATTTGAATAATTCGCATTGGTGAAACCATTGAAGTGAGTTGAGATCCTTGTAAGAAGAAATGTGTCAACGTATGTTTGCATTAGTTATCATTGAAGCCAACTCGTCAGACGCCAACTTTTTGTACCAATTTAGTCCTCCCGTTGCTACTCAGTCAAGATTTATAATTCTGTTTGATTATTTGAGGCGCAATTTGTAAGAACATTCTCTGACCTATAATTGTGTCTAGACTAGCCTGGCAGTTCGTACTCTCAATTTAGTACATAACTCAGATATATAACCCATAAATTAGATATTCAACATATCACAATAGGACATCTGAGCCAATGCTATTTAGTTTATTACTGAAGAATTTTGCATAGAAGTCGTACTTACTGTGTGGCTAAGGAATAATAATTGTTTAGCTTGTTTTAGTGTAGTCAGTTCTCTAAAGGCATCTTGAGGATCTTATCAAACAATTGTTATTCAGTAATTTCGATAACGGTTATGAGAATAAGCAAAAAATAATTGACGATTGTAATAATTACAGTTATCACATTTTAAGAAAATAAAAATTTAAGGTATCAAATCTCACAAATTTATTACCGTACAACGCCGCGTGAGCGACTAGTTTATTATTTGTAGACCTAGCAACTTGATTCCAAAGGAATGAGACTGAGAATTGCAAAAGTAGGTAACCAGTGTTGTTGAAAATAAACTTCCAAAAATACATACATTTTGACTAGGGTAGAATGCATTTGTTGCACCGGGCGATTTCTCGGAAAACCCTAATTTTCATTGGGTATCGATATTATCATTTGATATATCTTCATCGAGAACTCAATGACATGTAATAATCTTTATCTTTTATGGCTAATAACCGGCTCCCATGGTGTTTTATCACCAAAATCTTGTGTTTATGAAATTTAGATATATTTTTATGGCATTTTGCCTAACCATGGGAAAACGGTGGCTTCATCGAATTAATGTTATGCAATTCGAAAATACTGTATTTTGAACTTTATTAATGTGTTTCAAACGTATGTTTTTCTTTGGGTCGTGTTGAAAATTAAAAGTCATCATACTCAGAAGTGTATTTCAATTATTCTTTGGCTTTTTTCGTTCGGTATGAAAAAATGTCAGCTGTTCATTAAGTTGAACTATGCACTTTAAGGTGCGTTAGCCTGATGTACCGTAGTAGTTTATATGTTTGGTTTATGGGCACGTGCCTTTATCTTATGAAATAATTAATTCAATTTAACCTTTACGTGCCTTATTAATTAATTATGCAATATTTAATTTAATTGGATGGGGAGAGAAGAAAGTAAAATTATGACAATATTTTTTTTTGATAGAAACGTGGTATTGTAATGCTTAACGATAATGATAATGGTTATCGCTATTCTTAGCATTATTTTTATTATTATTATTATCTCTTATTAGTTGCATCCCATTCATCTAGGCTAGGAGAACGGGATCCGCTTACACCTTATTCTACTTTTAACCCGACTGCCAAGAAGGGTTATGTTTTTTGCGCGTAGGTAAATATTTTGTATGTAGGTTTGTTTATAAGATTCTTTATTACCTCATCATATCTTTCAAACCACACTGGACGGAATTCTTTAATTAACATTATCGTTAGATTTGTCTCAGTAACCCAAGTGTTCTTAGATAGGTGACGTGAAAAAAAAAACCATCATGGTCGTTGTAGGTAACAACTATAGTTTAAAGGGGAAAAGAATAAAAAAAAATTGTATAAGTACTGCACTTTGGATATCAAATTGATCACGAGGATTTCAAAAAGGTATATCGTGATTCATGACCAAATTGTAATTTTCAATGTAATTTTTATCTAGGTATACAAGCTAAACGCAGATTGAGGTTTGTGAACTAAGTGATAATGGCCTACACGAAAACTATAAAGTATAAAATAAGAAAAAAAATATTTGAAAAAATTGAAAAACCCGATTGTGTAAAAAACTAGAAAGAAAAAAAACAAGCACTTAGATGTCCTGTGGTTTAGAAACAACAACAGAACAGTCGGGATCATCCAATCGAAAGCCAATCTGATTTTTCAATGGAATCCGACTGTTAAGTTGTTATTTTTCTAGACTGCAGGAAATATAAGTGCTTATTTTTTTCTTTTTTTAATTGGCTTGTACGGCGGAGGGACCCGACTCAATATAGAGGAACAAAATATCTTCCGGTATTACCCAGTTACTATTAGGTAATAGACCGGCTAGTATTATTTAACCCTGATATGCTAACCTACTCGGTCACGAACCCCTCGCATACTCTGATAACATTCGATAAGTTGTTTCGTATACCTACCTAACTATTACTGTATCCGATGTAAACGATAAGCCAGTTAAATTGAATATTAATGTTTTTGGGAGCAAATATAAAACAATGATTACTTTGTACCGAACACGCTATGATTACGTGATTCTGAATGGGCGATATTACGTAATAAAATAAGTATATCGAGGAGAGTTACCCTGTTACCGGGGTCAGGTTCTTAGATACGGCCAGTTATAATCATGAAGAACACATTATCTCCATCAGAATGCAGATAAGTTCCGATTGTGATAAATCGTCATTTTGTGGTAAAACTGTGCTTGGTTTTTTTTCCATATAATTATATAATCCACTCCTATAGAGTGAAAAAATAATATATTTAAAAAAAATAATTTGGTCATGTAATAGGGGCGATATACTCGCCCCTATTACATGACCAAATTATTTTTTTGCTGTTTATTATAGCATAGACCAAGGTTGGCGCCACTACGTAAGTTACATTCAATTGTTTAATAAGCTCGACGAGGGGTAATTACATGGTCTTCTTGGTATCAATAACAATACGTTCCCACTAGACTTCTGGACATTGGGCGGGAAAAAAATATTATTGTTCTCGACTTTGCGTGTTAGGAAGAAGTTTGATCACGCTAATCCACCGGCCGCGCCGGCGCATTCGCCGTGTCGTCACGCGAGCTGCCGGCAGAAAAATCATTTAATTTTTTAAATTCATCTCGTGAACCCCTTGCCGTTAGAATTTAAGCTTTATTTCTAAAGCAATAGGGTTGTTGAGTTCAAAATTAGGGTGTATATTTATTTGATAAGTTTATGAAGATACGGTCTGATAAAGAAGTGATTTTAGACTTAAAAGTCCAAGAGTTATAGGTATGTCTGTAAGTTTGTGCTATTTGAGGTATTTGGTAATGAAATGACTCTATGGTATGTGTACTTAATTTACTAGGTTTTTAATAGAGCTGTGGAATCTTCGGTTCATACGGATGCGAATGTTTGTCGGTATATTTATTTTGCAGTTAATAGTATTAAATTAAAGTTGATGCGTTTCGCTCGAAAAATCATTATTACCTGATTTATGTGAAGGGGCGGGGACTTCTCAGCTTATTTATTGATATCGCTTTTAACAATTGTAAGACGAATGAATGTGAATGATTAAATGAACTCCATGGAACGGAATTATAGACAGGCGTTTAATTTCATTTTTATTATGTAATTCGTTGCGTAGTATTCAGCCTACCTCAGCCCGATGTTGGGCGTTTATATAATATGTACCTCAAAATTGCAAGATTTAGTAAGTTTCGCAGCCAGTATCATCACACATTAATTAGGTGAGCTTTTTAATATCCCCTTTTCGGTATTATACCATTACATCGGTATGTGGGCTTAATGTAGAAATATAGGGTTGTGTTGTGACTTGTGACCCATTTTAGGGCACAGGACTTCGGCGAATAATGGGCAAAGTTAACTTGGCGGTTAGTTAGCTTTGTCGGTAACATTTTAATAAGTAACATACAACGTTATCAACGCGTTATCCGGAGTTCGAAGAAAACGGGATCAAAGGTCACGACAATTCCCTAGAAATTACAATATGTAGGTATAAGTACATCGAAAAATGCATATTACCTTCCTCCATCTAAAACTGAAACATTCAAATTATATGGGTTGGTATGGACCCCAACAAAATCTATGTTGTACCTTTTCTGTTCCTATTGTTGTGAATCCAGATTTTATAAACTTCTTCTTAAAAACCAACTAAAAAAAATACTCTTCCTAATAATTATAGATATTAGGTACTCTGAAATATTTTTTTCTTTCACTGCTGACCTCGTTTGTCGGTCACGTGCTATCCCATCTTCAAATTGCAATTTCAGTATGATTTTGATAGGCGCTACAGTTAACGACAAAAAGTTTATTTACATTAGTATATTCTGGGTAAGATACAGGGTAAACGCGGTATTTGTAGGAAAAGAATATCCTAACAGAAGAACCTACGCCAGCTGGGGTAGGTACAACAAGAGCACACGTCCACCCTTTAGAGCTGCTATATCGAAAGTTCAAGTTGCCTTAATGAATGCCGACCTTCATAGACAAGGCTTTTCAGTTTTAGGTGTACCCAAACTCCGTAATCATGGCAATTTCCAGACTAGTCTGGTACGGCATTAAAAGTTGCCGAAGCCCTTTTTCGAACGTAATTGACTTTTGTGACATTCGAGATTGATGAACTATCGGCGTATGTACCTAATGGTGACGACTTCCTGAGACTTTACCTTTAGCTTACCATCGGGTGAGGTGAAGCCATATTGACGTGAACGAAAAAAAAAAATTGTCTACACGCTTCGGTCACCAGTCATCAATACACAGACGGCCTCGTGGCAACATTGCACCACGCTGACCGCTTAACCCGCGCGGTCACCGGTGCGTCACGGGCTTGTGAACTTGGATTAAGTAAGTATAAATTTGACTTTAACAAATATTAATGTAAATTTTAGGTAAGCTCCATTTTAAATATGTCAGAAGTAATAAACGTATAACTCTCGAAATAGTTTAACAAGGTGGAAAATGTTTTATAATTTATTTATGCAGGCGACTTTACTGGATTTCTTTTTTTTAATTACTGATGTTGTTTCTACCACCGGTAGGTATACCTTATGATAAGCGGATGGTTTCCGCTTTGAATCTTTGAATAGGTACTACTAATTTCGATTAGTAATGCTGCCAGCCTTCTGGGCACATTACCAGTCAGTGATGATGCGAAGGAATTTTATGATGCCATGTAAATATTTATTTTGTTAACTTATTAATTTTAATGTACTCCCGCTCCGGCTCGTACCTGGGGCAACGGTTGGCCATAGCAATTCAACGGGGCAATGCCGCCAGCGTCATGGGCACCTTTGCACCGGGTACGATGAGGGGCGGGTTAATAGATTTGACTTTTTTTTTTTGGACTGTCATTTGGACTTTATGTATATATTATTTATAATTGAATAAACTTTACAATTTTAATGTATATATTATTTATAATTTTCATTGTATTTGTAAATAAATAAACTAGAAAACACACAAAAACAAATTCGATTATCCATTAACAATCTTATCATAATCGTAGATATTTAAAACAACAACAAATTTAATTACAACTTACAAGTTAAGTGGCAAATCCCTTTTAAATATCAGTTTCCAGTTAACCATCAACTACAAAATACCATAGCGATTCATTCACACTTTTGAGATAAAGATGACGTGATAACAAACTTAGTTGTCTAGCCAACACTGAACTTAATCCATTTCTTAAGCACTCACAAGATACTTCAAGAATCGCTCCACTGGGTCTATTCACGATCACTATCGTATGGGAGCTAAGCAGCATTGTGTTTTCGTTCACACCGCGGGGCGCTCGTTCTTGCCACGTTAAGTCCGCGCTACACAGTCTAGTCTGGCGATACAACGCGATAGATTTAAATTGGTATGGAATGATTTTTGTATCACTTTTAAAGCTGCAACGTGTGTCACGGCGTGGTGGCAGAGCATTCGACTGTTCAGAGGTCGTGGGTTCGACTCCCGCGATCTCTAACTTATCAGATTATTCACATAACATAACATAAACTCACGCCTATATCCCCGAAGAGGTAGGCAGAGGTGCTAGCACCCACATTTCGCCAGTTTATGTTTAGGTCCCAATGTAATAGGTGGCGAGCCTATTGCCATTAACCGGGCACTTATAAACCTGCGATAAATACACACATAACTTCGAAAAGCATCGAAAAATCAATGGTGTGTGCCATGGTGAACCTGGGATCGAACCCGAGACCTCGTCTCAGCAGTCCATTACCCATACCACTAGGCTACCGCGGCCTCCTTCTATTTACAAGATTATTCAGCGCAAATGTTTGCATGCATGATTATGAACATTTTATAATAAGTATATTTAGATAATATTATAATTATGATATATACTAGCCTACGCCCACGGTTCCGCCCACGTAGACGTTGATTTTCGCGTCTTTTGACTATAAATCTTAAGTTCTACTCAACTGATTGTGATCAAATATGCGTAAGATTTTAAGTCCAAACTAGACCTTAAAAACCGCATCAAAATTCGTTCAGTGGTTTTTGTATCCAGCGTGCACGAACAGACAAACCGACAAACAGACAAGAATAAAAAAAAAATATGTTTGTGTTCAGAATCTTTCACATGGATATTGTGGATCTCAAACCCAGTACCTCTCACTCGGTTGTCTCAACATAACGGAGTGTGTTGCTTTGTTTTCGGCAAGTGATATGTAAAACAAAGATAATAATGATAGTCTAATATATGTTTCATAACAACACAACATGCCGAAGAATCGAAATTCAACAACTATTGTGAACGTAGTCATCAGATTATTGCATCCACCTCAGAAAACCCTCACGTTTATTTAAATGAATAGATACAATATCTACGAAAGGTGCAAAAATAAACTGTAAAAAGATAGTCAGTTCTTCATTACGTAAATTGTGAGATATCTATTACATGTGTACCGAGTGTAAAATTGGTCATTTTGAGGTGACTAAGATTTTATCAACTAGAAGGTCAGGTGCTCGTGCGAACTGTATTCAAATTGGATTAAACCACCCAGTGGCAACTGGTTACTATGTAAAATATATTATTTTATCTGTGCCATTAGTAACCAGTGAGCAGTTATTAATAACACTACAAATAAGCGATCTAATATAAAAAAAAAAATGTTTATTTATTTCGTACTTTCATCCAACTGCGATATAACTTATTTACGGCATTTGCTCTTAGCTTATAGTCGATATACTAGCTTGGCCCATGGCTATTGGTCCTAGTAGGCAGTGCGGATTCTAAAAGTTGCTAATAGGTACTTGAAAGCCTTTGACGAACAGTTGTCTATCCGAACTAAAGGTTTCAAGTAAACTTATTAGTGCGGTTCTGCTTTGATCAAACGTGATCAGTAAAGAGAATTGATAAAAAAATTAAACAAGATCGGTACTGTTAGGTTAGGTTGTAACTTTTATGGGCGTTCGTCCTTGCACTCGCTCGGCAAATAGTAAATGAATTCTATGAATGCCTTCAACATTAGGGAGTTACTTCGATGTTGACGACCTTCTTTTAATCATTTTTAGGTCCTTTAGAATAAGCCCGAGACATATAACTACGTTGATGGAACGACGCACGTTTTAGCCATCAATAATATTTCACTTGAGGCATAAGTGCAGAGGTCGTGTGTTTTATGTGACTGTAGGCAGACCGTAATAAAATCCTTCGCGTTCGTTCAATTTGCATAGGCATATATATCATATAGGTAGGGGGGTTTTATGTACTTATTTATAGTGGCAATTCTCGATACTGAGACGCAGTTGAAGGAATTCTTAGGAAGCATTTATTCACGTGATGTTTTTGTAAACAAATTTTGCCACCATCCTGTACTGTGGTATGTATAATATTATTTCACGATGTACCTACTAGACATATATAAATAGACCAAAAGTAAGCATAGCTTATAAATAGCAACCCAGATATGTCCCACTGCTGTGCACGGGTTATCCTCTCCTCTAACGAGAGAACTGAGAGGGTTTAGGCCTTAATCCACACATACTTGCCTAATGTGGGTTGGTGGATCTGACATGGCCTTAGAATTTCTTCTAGGACATGTGGGTTTCCTCACGATGTTTTTCCTTGACCGTCAGCAGATGGTAAATTATGTGATTAGCACATAATATGTAAATTCCACAAAGTGAAATTCACATTGGTACTGTCCGACCGGATTCGAACTCGATACCTCTGAGTAGAGGCCCCGTCCTTATCCATTCAGCTACCATCGCATCAGCTTGTAATTATGACTTATATAATGCGAATAAACGTATGTTATGTGACATTATATTATTTACAAAACAAAATGACCTAAAATCTTAGATCCCTATGTATAGTATAAAATTATAAATTGTTTGGCATATTACATATATATATTTGCATAAACCATAAACATTTACACCGGGCGTGAAAATTAAACCTGCTGTCTGCGACGTAGCAGCCGAACGCGCTGTCGCTACGCCACAGAATTTTGATTAATTTCTTTATAAATATTATTGGTTTGTCATATTTATAATCCTCATTAGTAAGCTAATATTAACTTTGGAAGCTAAAATACTTAAACGCTAATTTTATGAAACTGTCAACTTTCTTTTGCTATCCGTTAAAAGAGCCTAGTATATAGATTTTTTGGGCTATCTGATGTTAGATTATGCAAGATATAATACCTTACATCTGCACACAAGATTTACTTGATGAAAACTGAACGTAAAGTTGAGCAGGTAAGTTCGCCTTGGTATCTTTTTTCTTTTCGTGCTGAAATCCCCACGGTGACCACCGCTGAACTAGCATGTCTGGTTGTATCGAAATTGAACCGACTAAAACAGCACATCTTGTCGGAACTTCCAGCGCTGTAAGGAGACCCAAAAATTATTTCTCTCGCACCCTGAAGCACAGAATACCTAATAGTACTCCCGAAGCTCGTCTTTGTACCTAAATATAGTTTTGATTACGTATCACAAAAATATTTATGAATTCTACGAGTATAAAAATATAATAAAATGATAGGAAAGTCAAAACTGTACATTATTTTATAGTATTATGTTAAAACCACGCTATAAGCTAGCTTCACACTATAAGTAGGTAAACTTGGTGACGATACCGACCTCCACGCGGGCGAAGCCGCGGGCAGAAGCTAGTAAGGAATATGAATACGTAGTTTGTGCAAATACATGGTTGGATGGATGATCCGATCATTTATTTATTTATTTATTTATTTATTTATTATTAAGAAACTTAACAGCTATTTGTACATAACTCGTGCTTAAAGTTAAGAATGACATTGGACTCTTAGCCAATGAGAAAGTTTCCCGACAAGTAAAAATTGCATGCGCTTAGTATATAGATATTAATATATGTATGTGTTTACAAATATTTATACATCTAAAACCAACAATTTGAACAATTTTACTCGAGCAGATAAGATACCAGTTTACTATAAATTTTCTTCTTAAATACACTTTTCGAGAGGTGGAAGATGTCAATATCATCAAAATGATCATTGTAACAATGTAATAAGCGCGTGAGAACCGCGTTTTTACCATAATTAGTCCGATGTAGAGGAACATTGAACAGGCGGGTATGTCTAGTACGAGTTCGGGGTGCACTTATACTTATATTGGACAGAAGGTCCATACTATCAATGTCGCCTCTTATAATGGCAAACAGAAGACTCATGTCCAGGAACACGCGCCTGCTGGACAGAGGCAGCAAATTATATTGCCTACAGTCATCAAGATATGATACACGTCGTCTCCTTGTCTTATAATTAAGGTGTTTTAAGAAACGCATTTGCAGTCTTTCTAGCTTGTCAATATATGTAACATATTGAGGAGACCAGATAGGACTACCATAGTCCAGAACGCTTTGCACGTACGCGCGGTAAACGGTTTTAATACAATTGATGTCTTTAAATTGAGAGCATGTGCGCATAACAAAACCTAAATTTCTGAATGCCTTACTAGTAATGCTGTCTATATGGCGAGATAAAAGCATCTTAGAGTCCAACATAACCCCCAGGTCTCTAACATGATCTGCCCTTGTGATAACATTATTACCAAATTTGTATGTGTACTCGATAGGGTTTTTACGGCGAGTAAAACTTATGCATTGACATTTATCGATGTTAACAGTGATATTATTGTGATTATAATATGAAAGTAAAGCGTCAAGATCACGCTGTATCAACTCGCAGTCAAGTCTAGATTTAATTTTCAGGTAAATTTTTTTATCATCTGCATACATCAAATGTTTTGAGTAACTGAAACATTTGTCTATGTCATACAAATGTGATGCTATAGTATATCCGGAACCCAACACGAGTGGCGCAGTAAATATAAACAGCGTTTTCACGCGCTGCTCAGACGTACTTATCTACACGTCCGGGTCACCGGGCCTTCACGTACTTATCAATACTTGGGGTGTGCACATAGTGTGCTGGGGATTCCATTTCAATCATACTATCCTCCTAATGTTATAAATACGAAAGTTTGTGAAGATTTTTGACGGCCGAACGGATTTGACTGAAATTTGGTACAGGGATAGAATATTTGGAATAACAGAACTACTTTTATCCCCGGCAAAGGTTCCCATGGGTAGTGGAAACGGGAACAACATGCCACACAAGTGAAGCCGCGGGTGACAGGTAGTTTGGCTATAAAAGATTGCAGTTTCAGGTCTACATCAGAATACCCAAAAGCTCAATAACGTTGTTGAAAATTCTGTAATATATTGCATACTTATATTATCTGAAAAATAGTGAAAATTGCATTAAATTTTTTTCTATACTTATAGTATTGAGTATCTAAACATTCAGGCAGCGGGATGTGACTCTGTTTTCAATTAATTTCAATTATCATATAAGTATGTTAGAGTAAATCGTGTAATAAGATATGAAGACGGTAAAATACAAGCGTCGATATAACGCAAGCTTACTTTTGCACTCTTCGATAAATGAACTTATAACTGTTGATAACAATTTTCGCATCACTTACTACTGCGTGTGAAGGGCCAGACTCGCAGATGCACGAGATTATTGTTATTATTTTGGCTCTTAAATAGATAGATAGATAGATTTTGAACTATGATTTTTTGATTCCGAACTGCAACTGTCTTCTCTAGACTGTCTCGACTGATTGATCTTGGCACTGCAGAGTATCAACTGGATTATGAACCAGTGATAGATAATGGTTACTTTGATAGACGACGTGTTGTACCATGCCTAGCAAAGTGTGTAACCTTCCAAACTCTCTAGTTTAACCTAACCATAGAAAACATCGGGTTCTTGCTTTATACGGAATCTTGCCCTGTGCATGTTTGTAGATAATACATTCAACTCTTATCATACTCGTATCTGAGTATAAAAAATATGTGAATTTATAGGTAAAGGTCAAGCAATAAAACTCACTGAGAAGATATAATAAATAAAATGAATTGATGTCACTAAGGCACATAATGAGGTTATTTATTGAGAAAGCATCATAGCGTATTCTTTTTTTATACTACGTAGGTGGCAGACAAGCACACGGCCGACCTGATGGGAAGCGGTCATCGTGGCCTATGAACCTGTGCAACACCAAGGGTGTCACACACGCGCTGCCTACCCTGAAGGGAAGGGGGGAGGGCTGGGAAGGGACGGGGAAGCTAGGTAGGGGGGGGGGGGGAAGGAGGGGTACAGTGAGCTCTGGCTACCCTACTTATCGGCGGAAACACAACACGATGGTTATTATGGCCGCGGGGTTCTGTAGGGTGGTACCCCAGCCGGACAGCTCATTTCGGACGGGAGATACCGTCGTGTCTTGCCTCCTTTTATATACATAGAACATATTTTCGTATACATAGATAATAGAACGAACACATTTACAAAAAATATGCAGCATTTTTTTAAATAGATATTATCGTTCGTGGTTCTTTTAGCTACGGACGGGACCACCTCGGAACAGACGGTTATTTCCTCATTCATAAATGGTAATTTCTATGCTCTGGATGCTGAACTCGTAGGAATTGTGTTATCGTGGGAGTTCCATCTTAATATTCGTTGTAGACTCTGTGTCTTACATACATTACAAGATTCGTACTAAAGGTTAGTTAGGTCAATTTACTTTTTAGTGACCAATTGAAATTTTCTTTTATATGCCTGTGGCATAGAATACCTCTGTGGTAAAGGTCTGGGAACGGGACTGGCTCAGACAAGAACATTAGAAATTTCCTTGTTTAATATTCTTGGGCTCAGACCAACAAAAAAGTATAGACGGAGTATTGCATATTTTTTGAAGCCCACCAACATAAAGACGATTTGGTAATCTTATGACGGACGCTCGGTTCGGTAGTCTTTCGGTAGTCGGCCGAAGAGCTATTGTCAGCGTGTGACGTTAGCACAAGAAGCTTCACTTATTTTGTCGCTATTGTTCACAATGGCTCCGTCTATACTTTTTTATTGGTCTGAGGGGACTGGTGCTACTTTTAAGTGTTATCTACCAAGTAAATAGCTAAGATTGAATATTAGTTGAAATAAATAGACATGTATGAGAAGTTTATAAATGTACTCACATGTGCCCTTCGAAGCGATGTAGCGCTAGAACCACAGCTGAAAGCAAAATTGGTGCTTTGCAGCTCTACATCTTTTGATCAACGACTGCAGTGGAATTACAAAAATTATAAAAATTACACAGGTATTACTACAAATTATTGTTACATAAAAGAGGTTGGTAATTAATGGAGATATTTATGGCTACTATGAATAATTTGGATTTACTTAGAAAGTTATTGATCCGTCGTCGATAGAACAAATTTTACTGGAGCAAGTATTGATACCTAATGAAGGTACCACACCGGTATCATGTTTTGGATATTCTTCGCAACAACTGCATTTATTAAAAAAAACTTACACACCTTGAAAGGTATATTAACTGCGACGAACATAAGCTCTGTATGACGACGGTTTTATAAAAAAAATCATCATATAAATTGAAGCGCAGCGAGAGCGAAAAAGACAATTAATATTGAATTTCTGATACCATAGATACTCAATTCGTGTAGAAACCGTAAATGCGTAATTTTAAACGTTAAAAGTTTTAAGTTTTAGTTGACTAGATAGTGTTACATTTATTAAAATAATGGTCTCTTAATTGCCCCTACACTGTAAGTTGGGCGCTCGATAAGGTAAGCACATATAATCCTCTTGATTATTTCTCCTGTGACACTCCACCGATTAGCCCTGGAATACATAATTTCACCCAGACATAACCGGTTATATTGTGACTGCTACGTTATGAAAAACTTCACTAAGATTACTTCTCTTAAACACTAGACTTCCTCAGTGGCGTGGTAGTAGAGCGTTCGATTGCTATGTTGGAGTTCCCGAGTTCGATCCCCGCTCAGTGCAAATATTTGTATGCATGGATATGTTTATTTGCATTGGTCTGTGTATTTTCATGCCTCGCAGAGCACGTTAAGGCGTCGGTCTCGGCTGCCATATGAACATCCAAGGTACTCGTTACGGGTAGTTGGAGCCCTAAAAAAGTTGTGGCGGTCTGATGGCAGTCGCTCCACGGAAAATAGCGAAGTATGCCGCTATTGTTATTATTGCATGACTCTTATTCCATGTCATGTAATATAAAAATATATTTACGATAATGCTCAGCGAGAATTTTCAGTCAGGAAAAAAGAAAGTCGGCCTCTATATGGAGTTACGTGGATGGCGTAATGATTCAGGGTTTGGAAACAATTGTCTACCTTAGTAGCGAGCTTTTTAGTTCCTTTGAAGGAACGTTCATCGAGGGGATGGATTTCCTTCATCAAATATTATATAGATTGGGTATCTTTGGTTTCACCTACGATACAGTTGTTTTCCTTAATTTCTGGTATGTAAAAATTTGAAACGTAGTTTATTTTGACTGTTACTCCTTTGATATAGAGTGCTGACTGCCTTGCCCAGCTGTATGCTTATACTTCGTTATTATCGATGATGTCAGATAATTAATGATGAATTAATTCATTTTTAAACGTATCGAGGAGTCCAGGGGATCTTGTTAATATTATCCAGTTCTTCTTTCCAATATCGAAGTCCATAAAAATCTATTTGGCTACGTTAATCCAATATATACGACGATCCAGTATTTCCGCATCTTGTGAAAAATAAACTTAGAGAATAAATGGGACTGTTCTATTGACAATAAAATATACCTACTGCTAGTTGTATAATAAACTAGGCAAATACTAGACTATTCCAATTACTTATCGCAATAGTAAATAGTTCGATAGCTAGTACTTAGGTATTTAACATACGGGCCATGCTCTACAGATAACGCTTTCGGTCAAAGTGCACAGACTTTGTGTGGCTAACATTACCAATGAGCGTGAGATGGACGAAGACTTTCGTGCACCTGGAAGAGCTGAAAAATTTCTTTTAGGAGTTATTATCATTGTTTAAGGTGTAGGGGGTAAAAATTGATTTTGTTATACTAAGTAGGCAGGCAAACAAGCACACGGTCCACCTGATGGGAAACGGTCACCGTGGCCTATGGCCGTGTGCAACACTAAGGGTTATATACACGCGCTGCCTACTCTGAAGGGAAGGGTAGGGCTAGGAAGAGTTGGGAAGGCTAGGAAGAGCTGGGGAGAGGAGGGATACAGTGAGCTCTGGCTACCCTACTTACCGGCGGGAACACAACACGAAGGTTATTACGACCGCGGTCTTAGCGCGCGACAGCTCATTTTAGACGGGAGATACCGTCGTGTCCTACCTCTTCTAAAATTGAACTGAATAGTGTCCTCTAATTTATGTAGCATTGGAACGAATAACACTATTAAAGTTACTATAAAATCCTTCGATAGATTCCTCAGGATTTTTTAGTTTGTGTTAATCATTTCCATAAGTAACATTACAACCCTATTTAACGCCTTTGTTTTAGTACTAGTAATAGGTAAAATAACCTATTAATCTTTAGGTAACTTCTACAATAGTAGATACCTATCATTGAAATTTGACAATCAAGGCCATTTCTACCACAGGCCTGCAAAATGAGGAATGAAAACATACTTTTTGCGTCCGCATGGTACCAGATATACCTACAGCTGAATGTAAATAAAGAATAGGTACATAAGTGCATAAATGATTTTCCTGTGAAGTGGGAATTTACAGTGTACCGTTTCTATATCGAGGTATGCCAAGAATTGCATATCAATACAGAAATTATCCTGTACTGTAAATAAGTACCGCAGTTCTTTTTAGTATATTTTACATGTAATCGGTTACATAGCACTGCAGAGAAGTTAATCACATGAGTCTACCAATATTATAAATGCCAAATCTATATTACGCATACAGAATGATTAAAATTGATTGAATAAAATTAGAGAAAATGATAGTAGCTCTGACCAAATAAATCAGATTCGGTTTCGAATCATGTAAGCTTTTAATTAGGACGATATAAAATTAATTATTTGGGTCACTACGTCGCAGGGGTTGTTGTCGTTGATTCGCTGAAAATTTCGTATAAAATCAAATATGAACAGTGTGTGAACTGAATTTATAAATTTAACGCTCAGTTTCGTTGACAAAGGACGGAAAATGAATGAACATGAAATTTAAAATACCTGAACCATAAATCATAATTAATTAGTGTTGGAAATAATAGGCTTTTGGTTTATTTAGTGAACTTCGTTTACCTGCGTTCCTTTTAATGTTATTTTATGTTATTGCACTTTTATGTTGTTTATATTCATAACATAACATAACATAAACTCAAGCCTATATCCCCGAAGGGGTAGGTAGAGGTGCTAGCACAAACATTTCGCCAGTTTCACCGATGAATATGAACGTGTTGAGCTCAATGACTTAATTTAATCCTCGAATTTCTTTGAGTAAAATGTCAAACCTTAGTTTAGTTAAACTTACATACCTACTGATTACTAACTTGAACCGAAATAATTTGTATGTTTGGTACAGTTATAGCATAAAAAATTACACTTTTACCTCGTATGCCTATCTACTAAATATGACTAGCCTGTCCTTAATATAAATATTATTATGATGTTAGATTGGCGATATCGGTAATGATCTCGTAGGTTTCGGTTTCAAATGTGGTCCAACTGCTACGTTAATCCATAAAATGCTATAGCTTTCTTAGTTTAGCGATTATATAGTTAGTGTGAGTGTGTAAAATTTTCTGTGGGAAATATGGCAAATATAAGTGGAAAGAGCTTCACGAGCTTTCTCTGTTATTATTGGTATTATATTTCATGGGTATATGTTGTGAACTGCAGGGTACAGTAGAGATGTTGTTAAAGCATCTCTACTGTACACATTGCACAAATTGCAATAGTCGCACTGTTGCAATTTTACCTATTAATATAAAAAAGTGAAATTTATGTGAATAAGTTAAATGTTTGAGTTTTTATGGCTCAAATACGCCCAATCTTTTTAATAGTTCCGGCTGAAATTTTGTGCAGGGATAGCTTATAGTTTGAAATAAAACAGGCTACTTATAGTAATAGTATAGGTTCCCATAGGTTGCGGTAACAAGATAAAATACCACGCATAGTTACTCACAATTTTCAAGTCGTGCGTATACGTGATTTACGAACCATTCAATGCCATTATTGTAATCTTATCTCCTTAGTCAAATTATTGCATCATACTAATGTTATAAGCCATTTTGAGTGATCACGTAATCCATTGCACCCACAAGTCAAGTACGCCCACTGTCACATCCATTCACTGTAGATCCATATAGTTATCACCCAAACATCTGTACGTCGCGTTAGTCACTTTGCGACGATAAACTTTGTACTCGTAACACGTACAACAATGCCGTGTTATCACACGTTTATCTATCACTTATCACCAGCTATTCACATCAAATTGCTCGTTCTTCACTTATGAAATTTGTGTGCTTGGGTGCTCCGCGTCATTTTATGTGCATACCACATCTAGATTAGCGTGTGCTAGATCGTTGTTTTTATTATTGTTACGTTTATGCTGGATACACTCCAACTGAACTAACACCAACGAGTGGAATCCGTCAATGATTATAGCAGGCTATCGTGCCATTTGAGTGAAGGGATGTTTGTGCTACCAGGATTTTCGGTGTCCAGCCAAATTCATCTGGGTACACCTGTGGCTGATTGACGAGGTTGTACAGGAATATAATAATACCTTTTTAATCTTGAACAATACAAAGGCTTTTTATTGAAGTGTAATAGAATAAAATATTAAAAAAATATATATAAGGATGAGGTTCCATGGGATGCGGAAACGGTATCAGAATAAGAGGTAGGAACAGTCTCAGTTAACAGTTAGCTAATTATGAATAGGTATTATGTAGTTTTCTATAAACCGGTGGAACGCCTCATTTTTCGTGTGGTCTACCAAATAAATATGTCTTGAATTCCGTATAAACTCGATGTTTCCCTATGTGACCCTAACAGTCCCTATTTGACCTACAAAAGAATTATTACGGCAGATGCTTTAAGCGGAAGCTTTTTTTTTTTCTTTTGCCATGTTTAGTGACTTACTGTATGAGCTTTGTGGCAAGGCCCGTTGCATCCCTTATTGTAGTGTTGACAAATGAATGATGACAATTATATTGTGTTGTATTGTGGTTGTGACGACTATATTATACCATGAAACGTTGTGACCCCAAACATGTTTTGGTGGTATTATTTACTACTGCTAATCGCAGACGTTTCTGGGTGCGTTATTTTTTAAAAGTTTTATTGTATAAATTATATCTTATGATAGCAAAAAATTGTTTTGGTTAACCAAAAAATCACACGTTTTTACTTTGATGTTATGAACCGTGTAAAATTAAAATATATCAAGTTATTGTATGATTTCAGTTAATTCCGAAAGTATCTCAGTATTATTACTATAGCCTATAATATTTTTTTAATACGAAATGAAACATTCATTTTGCTGTTCAATTTAAATAATATCTACAGTTAATGTTTCTTCCATTGTTTCAATGAATGATAGCAGAGTATTCTATACAACGTGTAGCCTACGAGAACTCGTAAACGACGTCGTTAAAGGTCTGTTGAGTTTTCTGAGAACATCCTTTCTACGTATTTTCACTCAGGCAACCAGCAACACGCTTCCATCGTTTTATCTAGTAAACTCTGAAGAGGTTGGCATCAGTGAAGGTATGGTCCTTTAGGTAAAGTCAAACCCTAACAATAAGAATCGACGTATGAATTTATAGTCTTCAATTATAAAAACTTTATCAATAAGTTCCCCATAATGTAAAAGCGAAACTAGCAAAATAATGCGATTTCGTGCAACAACTAACAACAATATCGGTTGAAACCCAACAATCGAATAATCAGTGTACCATGCCGCATCACTATTGTACTTCAGCTTTTGTTTAGTAAAATAAAATGTTGTTATCGTTTCAATAGAGTTGTCATACACTTTAAGAACTTTTTTTATTATTTATTTTCAAAGGGTGTGCCCTTGACTTGAATGAATAAATACAAATGTTTTATTCTGAGTGGGCGAATGAAATGTCAATGTCGAGTTGTTGTTGTTACAATGAATCGGTAGTGTTGTTAGTCAATAACTATTTGTTTTATATGCTGTATCAAGTAGGTAATGTTTACCTACGTTTTGGAAATTGATTTCATTGTTACCGTGATTACTGTTTATTAACTATAGGCTAGACCCGGCAACAATGGGGTAAATTAGTCCTTTTATGAGACAAACACGATTGATACTTTAAAACTTATTTACTGTTTTTATTTTCAGGTAACTATGTTCTTATTGTTCTTCATTTGGTAAGTAAGTAAACTTAGATCAAGATATCTTATTAAGCATAGTGAACGGAGTTACTAGAATAGGTAATAGGAAATAAATAAATAAATATGGTTAGTTGAACATGGTTAATTATATTATTATATAACAATTCTTGAATCCTGACACATGTAATCAAATAGATAATATATAATAGATATAATAATTAAATATATAAATAATAATTAAATAAATAGCTAAATATCGCCAATAATTCGAAGAAGAAGAAGACTTTCGTAATACTATTTGATATATATAAGTATAACTTTTTTTATTCTACACTACAGTATTTGTTACGTTAGTGTCGATTGCAAAAACGAACGCAACTTCAGGCTTAATATATTCACCGGTTGCAGTAGGTATTTGTTCAAATGAACATTTGAATTTAAAGAGAATTTTAGACTGCAAGTATAACATCTTTATTTTTCTTACATTTTATGCCTTCATACCTTAATAAAATATATGTTTAACAACGGTAATTACAATGCAAAACTTTGTATCCGCTTCCCCACGTATCAGAAACCAAAAAATATATTTATTTCCTATTTCACATGAGAAACCTCGGCGCGCGCACCACGTAGCCGGCACCCGCTGGTTACTATTATGCAACTGGGGCTACGCAACCATTGTCCGGCAACCCTGGCAACCCCGCTCTCCCCGGGGATCAGCCCGGTGTTTATTTGCAAACAAACAGTACACGTCGCCCGCTGTGCGCAGCGCCACGATTTGTTACGATTTCTGTAATACGATAGTTTTAAAATTTATTCGGATTTTGATGCAAGGGTGTGTGAGACGCATACCGTCTATAACGTGGCATAAAAATATATTGAACTTATTTCGATACTGCTGTATTGTTTTAAATATATATTGATAAGACAACATAATAGCGGGACGGTTATAGTCAGTTTTGAACAAATTGCGAAACACCTATAAAATATATCCACATGCGAATTAATTAGCCTAAGAAAACTAGAATTTAATTTATTACAATCATTATGAGTAAAGAAATGGTTGGATAGTTATCAATGACTACAACTAAGCATAAAAAAACATTAACTTGTAATGTTTCTAGCGAATGACGTTATATTATAAAAGTTTATAGAGTACACAATCCACCTCAACAAGTCACCACTTGATTTATTACAGTTTTAAAAAGCTCCAAAAAGCTTGCTCCATTAGTTAGGTTCTAAAATCGTTATTAGGTATATACTTAATGTAATTCCCACGAACTTTTTATCGTGCAATAAAATTGAAACGGTAGGCAACGGACGAATGTAAGTATAAAAACTGATATATAGATAAACTTAATAGACATTATAAAATCGAAATGACGAACGAATCGAACATCGAATTAAATCGATACTTTTATAGCGATATCTCGTTGATATTATAAAATTTGTTTTTCGAATGTTGATTGATATTCGGACGTTTTAATGGTTTGAAGAAAGTTTTTTTAGTTTATCTTAACGACTAGCGTGCTACCGAATATCTATTAGTTTGTGAGTGATTTTCTAAAATATTTTATCTTAATTATATGTTCGTTTTACATGGACATTTAATAAACACGCTTATGTTTTTGGAAGCTGTGAGTGGATACGTCACAAATCTTCTTATCTTAAAATAATTTAAAATAACTGAGATTTATGAGAGTGGCGTGAATAACGTTTTTTTATTGTGTCGATTTGTTCTAACCATCAATACAAATACTAAATTCTACATTCAATAGTAAATGAAAGCTTTAGATAACGAGACCGGCTTCAGAGCATTTAAATTTCGTGTTTATTGCTTTTATTGATGCCTAAAGTAAACATATTAAAACCGAGTGTATTTTATATTGGTGTTAATTGAAAACACTCTGGGGACAGCCATCAAATAGTTTATAATTTTTTTTATGTTATTATCAAATAACTGAACGCGTGTTTTAGAGCCGTCTTGGGTCGATATGTTTGAGCCCAAGTTGCTTCTTTTTTCAGTAAGTTTAAATATTGTTCCTATTTTTTTAGGTGGGTGACGTATACACACATGATGCTTATTTATACATGATGCTATACCACAGAATACATAAAAGTACTAGCTATACACTTATCCTTGTATACGTAAGGAATATTCTCATCAAATAGTTAATAATGAGAGCTTATTGCCCAGAAAGATGTAGGAGGGCAACATTACTATAGTTTTAGAAGATTAATGTAGCATAACACAAGTACCTATCTATCCATCATCCATGGACTTTGGACACTGGATGAGTTTTGTACTGTGTAATTTTATTAAATATGCTTGTACTCTTAAAGTGTATCCAGCTATAAAAAATATTTAAATGTAGCCTATTATATTGTTCGTTATAATAATAACGATATAATATATTATACTATAATCGGGTACTTTCGGCTATCTGTTGGTTGGCTAGTATTCTACACTGGAAGAGACGGGATCTCCCTTCTATTACAATTTCCCTGGGAACCACTCAGCTATTATCCCTTTTAGAGCATTTTTCAATCTCAGTTGAGATCATCTTTTGGTTTAATTTTAAACCGACCGAATTTTGATATTTTCTGTGGAGTGACTTTCGACGTCTTCGATATTTTCTGGTGATATTGAAGCTCAGTAGTCAGGCAAAGTTGTCGGACTTTATAGGGGATTCAGCTACGCGTAACGAATGTTGTAGACATTTTGTATAGCCACTGGGACCGACGTGCGATGCCTCCAATTGCTCTCCGAGGCACAGATCATTCGACTAACATTATGAATGTGAAAGTTTGTTATTCTTGCATGAGAAAACGGTTTAACAGATCTAAATGCTATTTAGCGCAGAGATTTATTACTTACTGACCTATAGTCTGGAATAGCCCGTAAACTAATTTTTATGCCTTGATTTAAAGCCTGATCACGGGAACAAGATTAGGTCTTCACACGCGCGAAAGTCACATAGAAAAGAGTGCCTACCTACAGTCGAATAGAAAACGGTCTCATTTTGTAGTTGGTTAAGAGTGTGTTTATTACTACAATGTAAACTTTACTAATTTAAAATGTAATATTAGCAAGGCAGGCAGTTTTAACAATCAGGTCAAGTTATCCATTAAAATTATAATTTAATTTGCAATCCATTTTGCATTAAAATTAATTTCGTATTAAAATTGACATTGCGTAAATAAATTATGTTTATTATCTATCTATATAATATAAAAATGAATTGCAATTCTTTTAGTCTCACTAAAACTTGAGAACAGCTGAAACGATTTTTCTAATTTTAGTCTTGAAATATTCGTGGAAGTCCAGGGAAGGTTTAGGTATATGGTGAGAAACTATGAAAAAATTGCGAGTAGAATGCAAGTAGGGTTCAACTGGTTCGATACCCGCTCAGTGCAAATACTGTTCAAATCATGAAGTTTTGCTATGTGGTCATGACATAGGTGTATATTAAGTAGGTGCAGAAAATACCGTCATAAACTACGTTAGGTATTCAACTGAAGTTTGGACTTGGTAAGTTAGTTACTCTGACGCGCGAGCAAGTTAGATACATCTGCCTAGCTAGTTAGAGGACGTAACATGATTGTTTCTGTTTGAATTCGAGTCGAATAACCTCTACCAAAACTAAATAACCCTTTCTAAAACTACCCCTAAGTTATCATTGGATGTTGGTAAGGGGTTTCAGAGTACCTTTATATTATTTTCTGATTTTTGAATAAAATGTCGATTGTAAGAATAATATCGAAAATTTTCGCACATAATAAAGACATCAACGCATTTCTTTCGACGTGTGTTCGACGTTAACATAAAACATAATTAAAATTTACTTTGGTGACAAAGCGTTACTACTATGCATTAGGTTCCTAGGTTCTATTCCTGGGTTAAGCAAAGCGTAGCGAAACTTCATAGGATAGGATTTGTTTGCTAACAATACGCCCAGTGCGGAGTCAGGAACAGTTACCGGTTGACGGTAGTTATCTTTCTCTATTACACCGTCGAAATGTACATAATAATATCTAATGAATTATGTTATATTATTACTGTGAAAACGTGAATTCCGATACTCTTACACTACAATACAATAGCGTTATCGCATTATACTCAAAGAATTCAATTGATTAACACATGAGAACCTAGTTAGTTTGAGCGGATTTCAACTTTTAACGACAACATAGTATTATGAACTGACAGAACAGGCAATATACAGAGCGGATAAGGTTTCTATATATAATATATTATACTGACCTTTACCGAGAACAGCTAGTTCAAGTTATAGGGATGTGACGCTGCTTTATTGATCCTTCTGTAAAGCGGTGATCCTTTAGTAAATTTTCCTTTCTAAGCTTTGCAATTTTTCTTAAATCCTGAAGTGCTCCGATAAAAATATCATACCTATGCTTGCTCCTTTGAAAATGCACAGACGAGAGTAAAAAAGAAGAAGGATTGTCCAATCCAAAGTGAGTGACATTTGTGATTTGGAGGTTAGAAAATATAATCTAAATTTTTAGTTGCGTTTTTCTCAAAATGTATTCATTAGGACATTCCCTGTTCTTTGCTTGTACCCTTCATATCATATATAGCGTAGCATTAAGCATGTTGCAAAAAACGATATCATTTAAATTGAAAAAAAAAATCTTAAAAGCAATTATTATGTGCGTCATTGCGCGGAAATAAAATATACACGCATTTGCAGAAAAATAATGCACACAATACAATACTTTACTAAGTTAATTTTCCGATTGTAAGCGGCCACACTTATCTGCACTAAGCGATAGTGCCTGCGAGTCACTCCGTTCGACTTCAAAATGTATTGATAATTTTAATTAATGATACAAGGTGTCTAGTAATTAACGGACTAAACACAACTGGTTGCTATCTATGTGGCAGGTGAAACAAAACTTTTTTTATGAATTTTGTGTAACTAAATACAAAACATTCGTTGTTTTAATTTTTTTCCCTAATAATATCCTTTATCAATGTATTTTCGTAAGTTTTTAAACAAACCGCCCAGCTGATAGGAAACGGTTATTGTAACATTACAGGTGTAGCTAAGTAGGCTCGCAAACCCATCAAAATGTAGCATGCAGCTACTTGATATACGCAAGGCGGTGGCATCCTCAGTAGAGCCAACTAGTTTGTACTGAACATATAATAATATCACTGACAATACAACCTAATAATGGATAACGAACTATCTGCTTATTCGTGGCTTATTCGCATCTCAATATCTACGAATGTGTCATAACGAATAGATAACAAGCTGATTGATTGAGAGCAACCAGAGAGATTTTAAAGTTATAACATAAACATACATACAAGTACGAATACCTATATGCACTATGTATGTCTGTGTTATTACTACAACAGGCAAAGAACAAACTCACCATCTTCTTCTGTCCTTACACACTTTGCGAGTAATTTCATTTAATATTCCACGCCAGTCTACTGGTTTCAAGTGCTTCTGTTTTGCCATTTTTTCGATACATCACGAATTATATCAGTGTAAATTCTACCAGTTCAGCCCACGCATGTATGTCTTAATATATTTTAAAATAATAATGCTTAATAATTATATATATTATAAAACAACTCAGATTGCTGGTTGATTCGTAATCATTTGCAAATCTGATTTGATCGAAAGAAAGAATTTGTTTATGCGTATACCTACAAAATACATAAAAAAACGTGCAAAGAATTGAGTTTGATAAATGTTTAAATCTCATAAAGTCTACGGTGACAACTATGATCATGTGGGCGTATGTTCATTTGTCAGCTCACTAATAATAAAACCCGAATAATTATTTTTAAACCGGTAATATGTACAGCCACAACGACCGATGTGTTTTAATGCAATGAATTACAATATTATTCAAGTATTTTGTGTGGTTATGTTAATTATTTCAGAGAATATGGAGCGAGGGAATACCTCAATCGTATGTGCATTCAGATACTATCTAATTATACTGTGTAATTAGATTTACTTTTTTAAACAATGGATAACGAAGTATGTTAACTTTTAGAGAAGGGAATAATATTAAGTATTAATGGCAGACACCGATTTCCTCAATAGTTTATGATGAACCAGTTCATTGAACTCCTAACCCTCTAGTCCGGTTCTTATTGGCATATGTTCATTACTGTACTTTTGTATAACAAGGGTGTGATCTCGTTATACTGATTAGAATAATATCATTAACATAGTGTTAACGAGGAATTAAGCGCCAATGCACGTGTGTCCAACAATTTCATCCAAAAGACTTGTTATTTTCGAGATGAAAAGAAGGGTAGATGGTTTGAAGAAAAACAATAATATATAACAAAGCAGACATATCAGATAGCGTGGTCTAGATCCAAGCTGATATATTTCGTTACTAGCTGTTGCCCGCGGCTCCGCCCGCGTGGATGTCGGTTATCGTGTGGATGTCGGTTATCGCGACCAAATATAATATAACTAAATATATTCTCGAGGTCTAATCTACTCCTATACCAAATTTCATCAAAATCGGTTCAGCGGTTCAGGCGTGAAAGCGTAACAGACAGACAGACAGACAGACAGAGTTACTTTCGCATTTATAATATTAGTATTGACGTACATTTGAATTGACCTAACTGCCTGGAAAGGTAGGTAAGTACATACCTAAATGTATTCTTGTGCGTAAATATTGGAGTCGACCTCTCGCCTGCTACGCTAAACAAGTAGTGATTAGTCTAGGTGTATCCGGACCAGCAGATGTCGCTGCATGGCCGGAGCCATGTATGATCACTGTTGAGGTCTGATTATCTAGACCTGGGGTTCTAGAACTCTGATCATGACACATGATTGTTTCTCGTATGATGTAGTGAAATAAAGAATGTGTGGAGATATACATCTAGTACGTGGTGCGTTACGGGCTGACATTAGGGGAAGAGCAGACAATATGTCTCTTTCATATAATTTGTATGCGTGTCAGTTTTTTATGCACAAAGTGTGATCTTGCTTGACCTGTCTTCGTACTGAGTCGGCATTTTTACATAGTTATAATATATTAGACGGATTATTCTATGCATATGAAGGTAGTAAAATTATGCGAATACATAACAGCGGGTACAGACCTATCTATTTTCTAAGCTCTTCTTTCCACATTTGCAGAAGAAACTTAATATACCTCTATCCCAGAATCCCTCCCAGTCTTTTGCATACTCGACAATTTACACAACGATAGACCGAACGATCTATCTTCAATTTCATATATAATATTAAAAAAGAACTACATGATATTATGAAACTTTACTGAGCAAAACAAGTCTGGCACACTCAGGTAAATATGTGAGCCATCAATTAGATCTAAGTTATACCGCGCGTCTAAAATTATGAGCTCAAAAATAAATCTGTCTACAGTTGCCCTTACCTTTTGAGTGAAGCTGTAAGTCGTTCAGATTGTCAACGAAATATAACTAGAGTTTTATTTAGAACTACTTAGGCCTAAATTATATAATATGAAAAATAATAATAATGATGATTGAATGAAACAATGAGATTGTTTTTCTTAGTGTATTGCCAGCAGTGTAGCACTAGGTAAATAATAATTACTGACAGAAATAGATCTAGTAACGATAAGATAAGCACACATCTGGCTAGTTTTTCAAAAATTACTTAAGTGTAGACTTCGATTCTTAAGCTATCCTACAATATATATTCAACAATAAAAACTATTATAAAAGTAAAAATCTTACCGTAAATAAATTTAACTTCAAACGAGAACTATTCGAGTTCCATCTGTAAGCGCCCCACGTCGTTCCGGGCGATTGGCGGGCGACACCGCGACGACTCCGGGGCGCGGCATTAATTAACGACAGCGACATCTATCGGCGACGCCCTATCAATCTCAGAGCGACAGTTTTGTCGACCATTTGTCGGTGGTATTTGGGGCGTCCTGAAGCTGTCGTTCGTTTGGCATCCTCTCTGTTATGGGTTAGAACTCAAGTGAACTGTGCAAGTTCGGTCAATAAATCTGTTCACTGTTGAACTTGTTATGGATCTCGCAAGTCACAGAAAGACTAATTGACGCTTTCAGATCTCCGTAACCTACATGACAAGCAAGTCGGTGATTTAGCCAGACTTACCAGTGGTTACACGTAATTAGATGTATAAGTAGGTAGGCTAATAAGTTGTTTTTTAATTTACAAAGGTTGCCCTATGTGAAAAAGTTAACATATTACATTATTATAATTATATTATTTTATACCTAGAATTATAATTTCGATGTTCCCTACATACATAAATATGTATTTATTGTCTTTGTATTTACAAAAAAATTTTTATCCATGTATTCTAGAAGCCATAACACAAGCTATGCTTTGGGTCTACGAGTAGATTGCACTGTGTAAAATGTCGTAGAATATTTTATTAGGTATTTATTTATTATTATACGGATATGTCGAAATTACCATTTATTAAATTTCTTTAAATTGTCCATTGCATAATACCTTTTTTTTGTAATATAATCTATTTATCTTACAAAAAATATGTAGGATGTGGGCAATGGAACGTCAAAAGCCAAAAATTCCATTGATTTTTACGTATACGTTTTGTGAATAAAAGTAGATATTAACATTTGTAACTGTGCAACTACAAAGTATGCTTTGCTAAAATAGTTTTTAATTTTCGATTCAAGTACAATTAATATTTTTGAAATCTGTTCAATCATCATCAACTTTTAATGCTGACTGTACGCAGGGACCGTCGATTTGTTAAATTACTTTTGTCGTTCGCAGTAGGTAGGTACATTCTTTAAAATGTAGCGCAGTATCCTGTATAACCGAAACTTTTCTCGATAAAAAGTGATATAAAATCGAATGGGATACTCCGTTATAGGCCCCTTTCTAACGTACTATAATTTATTCATAACATTCAAATCATATCTGTTTTGTTGCATAAATTATACAAATACTAACTAATACAGAGACTTAGTAATACATAGGTGTAATATTAATCAATCATGTAGATAAAAAAACCTACCCACGAAAAATCTAACATAGCAACTCTTGCGATTAAAACGTTATGGCTGATAGCAGGAAATGTACCTATGTGGGTACAGTCAGCGTCAAAGTAGATGATGATTGCACGGATTTCAAACTTAAAAACCTGGATGAAAATGATTAATTATATTATAATCTTCATTTGGAAATACTTGAATTGAGCCTATATTATTTTCACTAAGAAATGTAAAATACTATATTCATAATAAACGTGTAGAGGGCCGCAATGATTAGTCGACACGTATGCAAATATGATAGTGAAATGAATTTCCAATAAGTGTAATAAATTTTAATGCAGACTTTTATCACTCACTTTGCACAAATTACAGGTAAATATACGATTAAACAAATGACACCTTTAAAAACAAATTAATGTGAATCAAGCATAACTAAGTGTCCACAGTTTCGTACAGCCGTTCTAGATACATAATTATCTTTAGTAGTTCAATCAGGTTTATGGTTCTCCGGTATTTTATCATTAATTTAATATTGTGGCATTCAATAATGTCGAACTTATCGTACCAACATTTGGAATCACTACTTATTAAAAAAGTTCCTCTGCTGCGTCTGTCTGTCTGTTCGCGATAAACTCATAAACTACTGCACAAGGTGGAAGCTCCAAAAGCATAATGAGAGAATCCCTAAGATTATGATGATTAACTAAGAAATAGAATATACGGTGAAGAACACCTATTAATGTTGAGTATACAAGGAGGAAAGTCTCACAATCTTTACGAATTTTAGCTTACTTCTCAACGTTCTCAATCAAGTAAGAGGGTGTTACTACGTCAGCCGAACCGACCTGTTCGTGCTGGAAAAGCATGACTGACTGTAGAATAAAAAGGTAAATAAATTAAAAAATTATATATTTTAAGAAATAGAACAGTTATCAGTTTTCTGACAAAAAAATAAAACGTGGTGATCGTAACAGCGTATTTATAATGTATTATGGTCCAGATGTTGTTGATGATGCGTAACGGGATGGATTTCGGCAGGAAGCCAACAAACTTAAAGTGTACTACACCGTTTTTATAACGACTCCTCTGGTCGTTTCTTAGATATATTTCTTTGGTTTCAGTTCATTGAAAATGTAGGTAGAGAAAAGCCATTTCAATTTATGAAAGCGGCAAAATGCGTGCTGGACCAATAAAGTAGTCAGAAATAATGTTTATAGCTGAAATTTTAGTTAGGTACTCATATTATTACCATATATTACATATATTTTATTACTTAAGTACATTTATTTTATGGTATTTTATTTAGTCTGTAACTAAAATTATTCCATAACTCAACTCTACCTTCTGTAATTAGAACAAATTTTTATACTTGAACTTAATAAATTGCGTTAGAATTTGTTAAAATTAGTTGTACTTATTTAAAAATGTAAATATAATTTTCGCGTCTATTTTTGACAATCATAACTTAGTCTAAATATATAGGTATTTATTAAACATTAAAATTTCATGATTGTTCATTTGAGTAAATTAAAAATGGAGAGGGTGGCGAACCCTCGTTTTCACCTTTAGAGGCATGAAATTTAAATCAAAAGATATTTAAACACCCCTTTATTATTAAATTTATAACGATCAATACCTACCTGACTGCACACTGCATTTTCACGTCTCCCTTTGTCAAGCAGAAAAATGTATTTTGCCACCGAATCAAGGAGTCTACGACAATTATTTGGGGCTTCCACCACACTAAACATACTACGCGTCTAATACGAGGGAACCTCGGCGTATGATGTCGACTGATCACTCAGCACTAGAGCGCAAGGTAGCATACTCAGGCACCAAATCTTTATGCCGCCGAACATAATCTCAAAACTACGCAGAATGCAAGCAAATACATGAACTCTTCTCCCTTTACCAACTTGTGTTTACCAAAATGTTTCCTTAGATTTCTCATCATTTAATTTAGAAGTTAGTTTTTAATTAAAGTGATCAAGGGAGATGACATTGCTATGTCTTATTCTTCTCTTGTCCTACCAATTTCGTTGTGGAACTACTACTAAATGATGGCTTCGTTGACCTTGAACTTCAAGATGCACCTGCATAACGATATGATACACTGTAGAATACAAATGAGTGGTATATAAAAAAAGTGGTTTTATCTGATAGATTGAGATAAGAGGTTGTGTTGAGACTAGAAATTGCAATCCTTCACCTCTCACGTAGCCACGTAACCACAGATATTAAACGATATAAAAACAGGTCAAGTGTGAGTCGGGCGAAAATTTGATTGAGGGCCTTGTTAACGTGGGTGCGGGCACCGATACCTCCATGCGGTGCACCCAGGCAACGGCGCGAGTGTCTCTCTGTCGTGGGGGAGACGCTGCTGCCTGCGGCAAAAGCCGTCCGAGGTGAGAGTGTTAGTCAAGAGGGCTGCACGAAGGCTCTCCACATGTCCCTCTGACTAGCAGAGGGCACAGTGGGGCGCAGGCAACGGCGGCCTGGTTCTTCGAGCGCAGACGGGGGGCTGTCACCTTACACCCCGCCGTCGCGTCGGGGAGATGGCACGATGCTCGCCACACGACTCTTTCCGGGCGTGCGGTTTAAGCCGGTTCGAATCCAACGTAGCCACCCCCGACGGCCGACGGGGGTGGCTTATCCAGATTCAACTTAAGACCTCTATCCTGATAAATTGTAGGTCTTGACAGACAGACTGTGAAACATACTACAAAGTTACCAATGTAGCAGTTAAGACAGAAAGAGTCCGCTTTTTCTTTTTGAACCCTAAAAAAATAGAAATAACATATCTTTATATACCCTAATAGCTTTTCATAGGTGAAAGACATTTTGAAATCGGTCCAGCAGTATTTAAGTTCCTTCGTTACAAACAATCATATAAATTTATCGCTTTATAATATTATTGTAGATTAGAGAAAACCGAAGAATATAATCCTAACCAAACAAAAAGAGGTTAACATCCGCCAGAAGCCTAAAATCTATAAACCTGTGCTTAAAATATGTAAAGAAAATATATTAGGCATACCGCAACGGCCCCATTTAGGTCGGTGGTTTCGATAACTAATACATAATGTATTAGTTATTGGCAGATACAAAGCACGGGTTCATCGTTCGGTCTGACACATTTCGACTATATAGGAGAGGTTTACATAAGATAAAGGTTAAAAGTACTTAAGACGATGGTAGACATTGGTCGAACATATTGTTATACTAAATGTTGCCCGCAGCTCCGCCCGCGTGGACGTCGTTTTTCGCGTTTTTTTTTTGTTAAGTTTTTTGTTTAAGTATAGGTACGTTTTGGGAACTACATGCTCTATTATATGCTGGATTAAAGCACCACGACACCAACATGCGGAAAAGCATCGCACCAGCGCCACTTTATTTATAATCACTAGGTACTTATGATTATTATAACTGCGCATTAAAATCTAGGCCTGTTTGTCTGTCTGTCTGTTACACTTACACACCTAGACCGCCCGCTGATCCGATTTTAATATAGGATTTCTGATAGTTCACCCATGGGGCACAATTGCATTGTTTATTCTACTAGAGAATGGCTAGTTAACAAATAAAACACGTAGGTATTTGTATTTATTTATTATGTGTTTATTATAATTTGGTATCACTCGTCATCATCACGGAACATGTCTTCGATAAAAGAACTGTTGTCCATAGACCAAACCCGACTTTATTTTATATATATAGATAGATTTAATTACTTACCGTGTAAGTTTTCTGTTCAATTACCGTAAATTACATACCTATTTTTATTGAAATAAACGCAGTTTGATATTTAATAAAAGAATATAATCTCGACTAACTTATAATTGTAAAACTGGATTCAACCACGTCACTATTTATTTGATAGAAAAAACCTGCAATACTTAAAATGTCATTTTACTGACTAGAATTTAAAATCGTACTATAACAGGTTAACTGAGGTAAGGGAGAGAGGGGCGCGGAATCGCGCGAGTGGCGTGTGGCGGCTTCTTGTGGCGGCGTTTAGTGGCCGGTGCGAGCCACAAGAAGCTAGCTGCGGCGATTTGTGGCGTGTGGCCGCCACCGGCGACAACCGTGTGCGGCGAGTCCATATAAAATGTATGAAAATGACAGGAAATATGCCAGTGGCGGCGTTTTGTGGTTGTGGCCGGTGGCCCGTGTGCGGGCACCCTAATAATATGTATTAGGTAACAGGTAAGAATAACTGTTCAATATTTCTAGACGTATTTCGTTTTCACCCTATACTTTTACATCATGTTACAAATTTGAAATGCTTGAAAGATTGTTATTCAATCAAGAAAAAACAATTTCATGGATTAATATATACAGATGACCTGAGAATAGAAGTACGATATTTTCATTGCAGTAATTAGTTTCAGTGGAGGACGGAACCAGAACCATTAGTCTTCCACATTTTGTACAAAAATAGTCATTATAAGATTACCCTTGAAATATTAGACTAGGTACCTATACGTGACAATCTGATACACATTAGTCTCTTCACTTCTACGGTGATACAAAGTAAAGTAAGCCAGTATGTAATAGTAAGTAATAAGGGTTATTATACACATAAATACTCGGGTCGGCACTGTACCGATGTTGAACTTGGTCGTCCAAAAATACTGCCGAACCGAATATACCAACCTAAATATGAATACAGCAACTCCCTAACAACGTATCGGAGTCACTAACGTTGGTGGCCAAGGCCAGGCTAGGTCCCTGGGATATTCTATCAAGGGCGTACCTTGTTCGGCTTAACACAGGCATGCGTGTCGACGCACCGTGTATAGCAACCCTAGCTTTCTTCTTTATCTTAAAGCGTTACAAGTAATTCATAGTAACACGGTCAGCGCATTCGCATTGCTATCACCGTACTCCGTAACGTTTATCAGCGCATCAGGACGTGAATGTAACGCAGTGTTTTGTTGGAACAAATAAATTGCCTGTTTGTTTAAAGCACTTTACGGTGCGGTAACCTTACAAGAAGAGTAGGCCAGACAGTCGACCTCAATTGCTATTACGAATAGGTATTTTATTCAGAAACGAGGCTAGAATGAGCATACTGAAATCACTTTCTGTCAGGAAAATTTTTGAATGATGAACAGGTGGTATATTCCACTTTGTTCACCTAGTTGATATCAGCCGGGTGAACAAAAAAGTAGATTTTCTAGTGTCCTCAGGGTATGGATGAAATTTTCAGTCCGCTGGGTCTTTTTAGCATTCCATTCCAATCGGCGTAGGTGATGCAACCGAAGATGTAACCTTACTAAGGCAAAGTACCTATAAATGAGATAAGTAGAATAGATATGTTAGGTAGTATGGTAAAAACGCTGAAATGCACAAAATGATAAATGCGCAAATGATATGTCGCATAATACATCGTTCCACTTATCATCTGTAAATTATTCTACATAACAGTACCTACGTTCAATTTATTTACTTGACCTATAATAGGTATGTAATGTGTGTGTGTGACCTGTGTGATCAACAGATTTGATCAGCGTGAAAAACGAATTTGACTTGTATGATCAATAGATTTGCAACATTTTAGTTTAATTATTTTAATTTAATTCAACAAATTCTGTTCGATCTGTATGTCTCAATATTAAGTCAGACTAACATGGAGTTAATGAACTACCCTATTATATTGATTTATAAGTGTTAGAATTTTACATTTATCAACAAATAAATAAATAAATCATTTCAGAAAAACGTTAAGAGTTTGATACAGGTATATTATGTTAAGTCCATGGCCTATATTTTCTTGTGTAAAGCAATAATTTCAACATCGCAGTTTTAAATCAAACAAAGCGGACGAGGAGGCTTGTTGTCCAGACCATCTACTTATGAATTATGTACTCGTAGATACTTTCTTCCTAAGCAATAATAATAATGTGTTATCTGTCTTTCAGGCACTGATATAACAATAATGAATATTATAGGACTATAACATAGCGCTATTATGGTAGATCCAAACTAAGAACAGCTTGTAATTTGGCTTCTAGAGTATAGATAAACATACTTATATACTTTTTTATTTATAAATAAAATGTACATAGAAACACTTATACCAATGCAATGCAATATAAAGCAAAAAGCGAACCCGGCGGTAGTACCTGCCCCCCCCCCCTAATGCGATTATTCGTATGCATGAATGTATCTATTTTCTTTGGTCTGAGCGCCTCTATGTTTAAAATGTATGTATTTACCAAAAAAATGTAGGTATTTGTGTATCTAAGTGTGCCTATCCGCATTCTGGAACCCATAGCACAAGCTTCACTAAAATATGCTTTCTGTGCATATTTTAGCGCTGTGTAGGATGTCGTAGAATATTATTTTTAATAGAATTTAGAATTAATTAACAATTTATTTAATTCATAAACAATGACATGTCTGGCTAACATCGACATCGTAAACTAAACCAAACCTCGCGTTAACTGGGCCGCATATGATCCGTTTCTCTTTCTCACATACGGTTTGCCGTAGCTTTATCGGCGAGCGAATTGCCGTGTCATATTCGTTTGGCGGAACGTATTATTTACAAATAAAGCTTGCCGCGGTCCATTGTTGGCTGCTCCGTGAAAAATCGTCTCGTTTCTAGCGTAGCGACGTACCTCACTGTGCCGATAAAGGGTTTCGGGTACCAAATATTTAATACGATGCTTGTTAACCTAATGCGGCGACCGAAACGGGAGGTATTGTTTGGAACTTGTAATTTTTGTTATATTTTTTAGAGCATTTCGGTTGTTATTGAAATGTAAGCTATTGTTTTTTATACTACAAATGTGTGCTATAAAGATTAAATTTGTAATATGGAAATCATAACCATTGTTAGCAGCATAAACAAAAAAAATATTAACGTATTACCACATTCTAGTCTAGAGCGAATAACAGTAGGAACCAAGAAAATACCTACACGGGTTCTAAAATCTTATTCATCTTTTGGGCAGGTTTAAGTATTTTTTTACTTCAAGCTTGGTGAAAAGATGTTGATGTTAGTTTATCGGTAGATTTATAATAATATATTCTAAATGACAGGGAGCCGTTGAATGGTTTTGTTGTAAGACCACTTAGGAAGCTTTCGGCAGGGTTCAAAATTAGACTGCGGTAGCCTAGTGGTCTGGGTAATGGACTGCTGAGACGAGGTCTCGCGTTCGATCCCAGGTTCACCATGGCACACACCAATGACTTTTCGATGCTGTTCGAAGTTATGTGTGTTATTATCGCAGGTTTATAAGTGCCCGGTTAATGGCAATAGGCTCGCCACCTATTACATTGGGACCTAAACATAAACTGGCGAAATGTGGGTGCTAGCACCTCTGCCTACCCCTTCGGGGATATAGGCGTGAGTTTATGTTATGTTATGTTATGTCAATAATTTGGCGACTATTGCTAGATTTGATAAGATAACGACGACTTATTTCTCTATAAAATAACTGTAAGTAAGTAACTAAGGTTCATTCACACCCACGAATTCGAAGTTGAAACAATGTAGTATTGTATGAAATATTATTTTATAGACGGGAGTAAGGGCATGATTAATAAGGTTTCATACTGCATTGAGTTTGCTGTTTTTTTTTTCTAATTGGTCACGTTGAATTTCATTGAAAGCAATGTAAAAATTTCAGTTTTGCTTTTAAATCTCTCTGTCTATGAAACGATTAATTGATTTCATTAAAACAATATTATTATGCTTCTCGACAACGAATATTTCTTTTTCATAAAATAATGCCTAAAAACATAGCTTATTAATTATTTAAGATTTCTTTCTGCTCTAGCGTGCCTTTTTTCCCTATTTCTGGTTCAACTACTGAATAATGATATTTTAATGAATTCATCTTGAAAATAAGTAGATTCGTGCAGCCTCGTACGTAATGACATTGAGTATGGAAACACATAAGAACTAAAAAAAAATCAAAGAACATTATTTTACTACAAAATGTTAATTTCGTACTTGAATTTCAAGACAATGTTGTAACATAAAAGTTATGAGCATACATGCATATACATCATTGTCAAACTGTGCGTAATATAACTACCCACTTATACGATAGACTTTACAACGATTACGATATGAGCGCAAAATGTATCATGGCTGAAAAAAATAACGAACTGCATCGAGAAAACTGCGAAATGCGTGGATATGCCTAGGTATCACAGTCAAAGTCCATCGAGCTAGGAATCGAAGTTGAACTTAGGGAAAAGAAGGGCAGGGACGCCTTGTTCCCAAACCCGAGGAGGACATCTCGAAACTGGATATATGATCTCCGCGCTCAGTTATGTCGGACTTGAACCGACTAAAACTGCACGCTGACTCGAGTCCCCGAGCGCAGAGGTGTAAAGTAACCCAAAAAGTATTTCCCTTACACCCCGGCTGATCCGAGCAAACTGAAGATAACTTGCAGGGGTGATATCCGTGAGGACTTCAGCACGATAAAATAGTTTGTTAGGAAAATTTTCTTGCTTTTGATTACTTTCATTGCTTAATCCCTGACTTGGAATGCTCTATAAAAGTTTTTTGTTTAAGCAAACAATGGTTTCGCAGCCTAGGACGGAGTTGCCGATACGATCGCTCGTGACTGACGCCCACGAACCGTCGATAACTTCATTTCAATGTTCAATGAGGCTAGGTGCTAGTGTCAGCGAATATGTAATGACGAACACCGCACTGGAAATCATGAGTATCTTACGGTTTCAAATAAATAGTTTGTCAGTTGACGAAATTATTATAATATTCTGATTACGTCATAACTTACATGCTTCGGTTATAGATGCGTATCTAGAGTGATAGAGTCATAATATTTATAAAATAACTTTATTCAGCGTACTCTTGAATTTTGAAAATGTTTTCGAGACCTCAAGTGCCATTAGTCCACTGTTGAAAGAACGGCGTTTGACTTCACGCATCGTGGAATTTGTATGAAAGTATTCTGAACCTCTAAGTCTTTTAAATAATCTCTTCAAATAGTTGAACGCAAACTTTCCTCTAATTACAGAACACACCAGGCAACAAAGGCTTGTCTTTAAAATGACGTATGCGGTTTGTAACTTGCTACTAATTGATATCTTTTACAAATAATAGGCCCTTCTTTGTTGTTTTTTTTGTATCACAAATGCTTTGCCATAATTATAAAAACAGTTAGATTCCTGTCCGCTAACATTGCATACTCACATTCTGAATACACTTGATTTCAAGGTATTTGCGCTAGAGAATGCTGCGAACTAAATTATTGCGATTCATCCTTTTATTTGCAGAAAATTGTTGATTGTAGTATTCTCTACTGAAATTCGAAAAACGGCATTAAGTTCCATTCAGATTTTGTTTAAGTTTGCATTAGACGGAGTAATGTTAAAATTTATTTTCTTTTTACCATAACAGTGAAAAAAGCCTAATATGCATTCGCTATTTTGGTAAGTAAATTATCATATATTTTATGCTGTGTAGATTTCAATATTCAAATTCAGCGTCTTTTATGCGACTGAACCTACTCATAAACGAACAGGTATTTTTAATGTAGCTATTTAGCATAAATACATAATAAAGTTGTAACTTAACTATTCAACTTCTTACCGTCAAGTAATAAGAGGTAAGGAGAGATTATTTTATAGGCTGGTATTAGGAATAATTGTGTTAATTTCTTCTTCACACTCGACTCAACAAACTAGTCATTAAAATCTTCGTCAGTAGAGATTTCCCGCGATAATCTAAAGAGTATCTAAAAAATTTCTAACGTCCAAACGGTATTTCCTTTACGTCTTATTTAAACTAACCAAGTTCGATCTAGATAGGGCAGGGACCACACGGGGATGTCTCACTCGGGAGTAGAACCTGCTATCTTGGATCTTGAGACCGCCGGATGCATTTAATTATCATTTTAAAACCAAAGGCCTCGACCGGTCACTACGGAACGACATTTATTTTTGGACACCGAACTGAGATAACGTCGTTTCTAATTTTTTTTAAACGAATCTTTTACTTTTGAGTTTTGTGAAGCTATGACAGCCGGGTGTTGTTACCTGGCAACCTGGGCGCTATTAAAAAAAACTACAAGCAATATATTTCTACTATAATCTTAATAGGTAATATTATGTAATTTTGCAAAAAATATTTTTTTGGATTATAATTTATTTTCATTTAGTTACCTGGGTCATACTAACCTCTCCAAATTGAATGCTTGTAAGTGGTATGTTGGAACAAAGTTCATCTAATGAATTTACACGATGATGGGCTCGAAACTTCCAACTTTTTAATGTTTTACAAATGTAGGTAACTTACGAAAGTTATAATAAAATTATGTAAAATAAAAAAAAAGTTAACTTTAGTAGTTCTAATCAAGCGGTCAGATCAGTGCTATTTTATAAGCGCCAAACCCGGTTTTTGGACACAGCGATCCGCTCTCCTATACGTTTTCCTCCTTTCTGTCACTTATTTGCTTTATTTACCTTGACTTTACGGAAGCAACTGTTAGGAAAGCCTGTACCTTGCCTATGCCAAAGACTCACGTCGGCTTGCAGGCAAGGTTGGCTTGGGACCTCAAGCTCTTGGTATTAACGTTCCATACATCTTTGCTTATTGTGAGTAGTAACTAATTATACCATTCTACTTTGGACTTCTTTGGTGCCGGTAGTAGCCAACAATAATAATTATGTTTGTGAGTAAGTATATATTCAAAGTGCCGGCATTGAATTGTTATAATAGTCGTTCTTAGACATTCTAAGAAGCAGATTAGCATTGCTAGAAGGACTTGTTACGATCGTTTTTAAGTGTAATGTGAAGTTACTGCTTTGAACTTAGTGCCTGGAATTGTTTAACCGATTGACACGCGTAGTTGTACCAGGTAATAGATAGGTAATACAGGCATTAGCGAAATATTGCAAGCGTTTTTTACTTCAATATCTTTTTAATCTTTAAGGTAGATCATTGGATCAAACATTCATTAAAAAAAATGGAATATATGTCAATTAAATTAATTTTTTGGTGTGGCGTCGACAAATTCTGTCAATAACAGACGTGCGATGGAGTTAAGGAAGAGAGAGTAGACTATTCAACATATCATTGGTGTAGCATAGTAAGAAATTCCACATTATTATGATCAACTTACTTAATAAAAACCATAGAATCTGTATACATACTCGTAGGCAGATCAGCTAAAGTATGTTTACAAGGTACTTACCTTTTATTTTCTGTGCGGCAATCAACACGCCACGCCGGCCATCGGGGGTTGTCATAGAACTCTTAACAAATAACACAGAGACTGTCTAATTATTAAAAGTTATATGAGGGGACCTATGCCGGACTCCACTCTACGCTACATTATTATGCAAAAATACAATACAATACAATTTGATTAGTGTGTGTTTTCTGTTTATCAGGCACTCTTAACATTTTTTTTTCATAATGTGGACTCTCTTAGTGAAGAGAGTCCACATTATGAAGAAAAAATGCGGTTAAACTATTATTTGTTAGGTACTTATTATTTTTATTAAACGGTTTTATTTAACTCAACCTGTTTGTTTGGGTCAAATCTTGTAATTGAAATTTGACCCTCTTCCAGTTGTCTGATTGGACTGATATTTGGCAGAAGTCTTTAGTTCTGATGACAATACAATTTAAAACCGTTTAACTTGAAAAAGATTTTTTCACAATTTATTACTTACTCCGCACTCACCTTTTCAGGAATGTGTATAAAATAAAAGTAAGAAAATGAAGTCTAATTAGGTATTGAGATTTTAAGAGATATAAAATATAAATTGGGCCTCTATAGATACGGGCTGAAATCAACCAGTCAACCTTGTGATAAATAAATAAATTCTTCTGCTATTTCCCAATCGATGAATCGTCGTTTTAAACGTTAACGTAACTGCGACATCGTTAAGGAAGCACTATATTAGACGCTGACTTGTAAGATATTTGTTCAAGAATTATTTCCTATTTGTCAATAAGTGTGGGCAGCACTTAGCCCGCATGTTGTTATTGAAACAATTCGCACATACTGTCGCACGCGTTTAACGCCATTGAATTATGAGGTCAGTGGCTTTGATTCTAGATGTGACAATTTATGACGACATCCAGTGTGATTTTTAATTTTTAACAGAATTCTATAAGGTATCGTGTGAGTTACTATTCCAATAATCCATGTATGAACTTAGGTTGTGATTGGTTTCGGGTGTAGATGATTGAAAAGAGTTTTATCACTACTAAAGCCCTTGTCCCGGGTGGATCCAAAGTTTTGTTCTTTGGAGGTGAGGTAGCTTATGTTAGCTTAGACAAAGCAATTGCATTATAACCGTTCTGACATTAGGTATAACCGCCAGGAGATAAGGTTGACTTGGGCCGCGAATCGAATTATCCCTGGAGTTCCGTCAAGATTGTTATTTATTTAACGAGCACGTATTCAATAACACTTTTAGCGAATAGTGAATGTAGTAACGTCATAATTCGCTATTGAAAACTTACGGTTAGCGAATAAGGGTGAATATAGTAGGAAGACCCAGACCAATTTAAAATAGATTTTCGACCCTAAATCAATCGGGTATTGAACCTGGGTCCACAGATGTAGCGGTGTTGCACTCTTACACCATTCCAGAGAGGCTGTTGATTATTTATAATTAGTTATATTTTATGCCTTACCTTATGATGGCGTTAACTAATAGTTTATTTTTCTGTTTCACAGGTTGTATGGTTCTAAACGATGCGCCCGGTGCAACACTCCTATTTCTGCGTCAGAACTCGTCATGCGCGCACGAGACCTGGTGTTCCACGTGCATTGCTTCTCTTGTGCGCTCTGCAGCACTCCCCTTAACAAGGGAGACACCTTCGGTATCAGAGATGCGGCTGTTTATTGCAGGTAAACGAGACGCTTATTATACCTAACTAGCGACCCGGGACCCGGCTTCGCCCGAGTGTAAATTCCAGTTTTCCAATACAATATATAGCCTCACGAATGACGTGGTTTTCTATTGGTGAAATAATTTTTAAAATCGGTTCAGTTGATCCCGAGATTACCCCTTACAATTTAACAAATATACAAACACACAAACTTTACTTGTTTATAATATTAGTATAGATTACGTACATATATACGTACGCTCATCTTCTTTAACCTCCCAGTCGCATCCAAAGCTTTCACCTCGGAGTCTGGGGTCCCACTAAGTAGTTGAACAACATTTTCTTCATGAAATGACTTCACTCAAGGAGTAATTCTTAAAATATGAAAATTATCACATTCTGATTCAAATATAAACGACTATTTGGTGATCAAGTGATTTATAGTTTGCCCAATATTTGTACCATAAACGTCGTAAAGAAATTTCTTTCCCATAGATTCTTGCATATTCTAGCATAGCGATTTCACTCATCAATAACCGGTCGCGGCAGCCCCATAGACCGCTTAAAAATACTCCACAACACTACCTATATCCTGTACGATTACATGACATGATGCTAGAGCGCTTAGAAAGAATTTTTGGAAATTATTCTTTTATTAACATAATATCTCAATCATAAAACTGTCAGTCCTCGGTTTCAATTTTTTTTTTATACTAGGTACTTAGGTGGCAGACAAGCACACGCCTTTTTTTTAATTATTTTATTTAAGCAATTAGCTTTTTTTGCCGTTTCATCTTTGCATATTTCAATACCAATTTAGTACCTACTTACTCGTATATGTATCTAAATACCAAATCATTACTCACAAGAAGTTTTGTTCCACAGGCTGCACTATGAAACTATGCCGGAGTACGGAGCGCACATGGCCATCCCTGGTCCGCCGCAAATGTGCCCCGGACCTTATTCGGGCCCACCGCCTGGCCCTCACTACCCCCCATACCCTTCTCCTGAATTTGCACGGGTAGACAACGATGTTCCTAAAGGCCCTTTCTTCAACGGGTCGACCGCACCTCCACCCCGACAGAAAGGCCGCCCTAGAAAAAAGAAGCCGAAAGACCAAGAAATTATGTCAGCCAACCTTGGTGAGTCTTAAAAATGCACAGCGAATTAAAAATATCAATTCCAGCGAACTTTTTAACATTTATATTCAGTATTCGTTGTTACATCGAACATCGAGCGCGTTTTGCCGACAAAACGCTTACAATTTCATTAACACATTAAAGTCAAAACCGCACTTACCTTCGCCAGATTATCGAATCGACTTCCCGAGTGTTTGTTTTTTAATTTTTTTTAAGATACAGAAACCTGTCTTTATCTGACAGAGTTCGGTCGGAGCGGTGCGACAGGAATTCTTTCTCAAAAATTGAAATTAGAACGTTGCGTGGTTGCATGACTTCTTATTTTTTATTTACTACATTATTTGACGGTTTTATTTTCTAAAAATGATTCATCACTAGGATAAACTTATTTTTAGGAAATTCATGCGCCACGGAGAAAATAATTAGTAAAGATATAGAATGTATCGGAAAAATCATGTTCTAGGTAACTATAATAGGTATAAACTTACGTGTTAGAATCATACAATTTTTTTTTGTATAAATATAAACAACCTAAAATCTGAAAGTTAAATAAACATAACAAATTTTGACGCACGTTAATGTATAATGTATACCTAACGTAGAATTACTTTTATAGTTATAATACCGTTTCGAGTGTTTTTTATACGCTAGAAGAAAGCCACGTAATCCTTGCGTTAACACATCAGCTACTGTGTTAGTTTTTGCTTTCATTATCTGCACGATTATTAATTAAGTGGCGGTATAACACTATAGGATGTTTACGGTCGAATGACTTCCCTTCGTCATTCTGGTTCTACAGTATTTCTCATAAGGAATTTAAATCTATTCTAATTAAAACACACATTTATCACACTTTTACGCCAATGAAACTATTAACTCTTATGGATTTATTCGTGTTTGGTTACATGGTAGAATCGACAAGGTACTTATTACTGCATATCTTGCCTCTTTTGCTTTAAGTGTTAAATAACAAATAAATAAATGTAAATACAAAATGCTCAGTTTCATGGCGTGCCGTATAATTGCAAAAGGCGTGTTTACATGAAAATTAATTTATCCTTACTATTATGTTGATTGGAAAAACTTAAGTCTCGTTAAGGAGATACTTATTTCAGACACATTATTTCTACATATAATAACAATCTAATTCACAGTAATTAAATTTCAGCTGAACATAATTTATAAGCGGCTACAACTAAAGTATACCAATTTTACAAAGATTAAATATTTTATCAATTCCAAACAAACAGAAGAAACGGCTTAACGTGACGTGGAGAGTTTCGATAACCCAGAAATTATTTAAATCATATTGTAATTAATTAATTATGCAAAGTAATTCGTGTGCTTATCAAATAAGCATGAGCTAGTAAAAAAAAATAATTTTATTCAGAATCATAATGTATTTCCGCCACTGGATAAATAAGATAAGATATTTTTGAGCCGTATCTGTTTTTCAAAATGGTGAAAATGTATGCCAATTTGGTCGAGTGCTCTAAAAAGCGGCCGATTGGTCTAAAATAGCTTCGGAACCAGTTCCTCACGTGCGAGTGAGCCGTTCGCGTGACGCTAAGTTCATCATACTCTACGATTTCAATGAACCGAGTTCGTAGTTGGAGGTGCAGGGAAGGGAACATTTAGGGAAGATCGCATTCAAGGAAAAGATTTATTATTATCTTACTATTAACCATACATTTTATACAATGTCAACATTTTGTTAAATGAGATGATGCGGTTGTTGATGTGAACTATAGGTATCAAATTTCAATCAGTTGTTTGGACAAGTCATCGTCAAAGTACAATAATGTCGATTGTATATATAATAATGATATATAAAAAAAGTAGGCAAAGTATCTGGAATGATGGCCCGCACCGCCAGCTTCTATCATACCAACAAGTGGGATGTACCTAGTCAATTAACGAGCTGACATAAATACAATCGGTCTTATTACAAAACACGGACTAACTTTAAACCCAGGTTTAAAACGTCTTTAGACCATGGTTTAACGAAAATGTTATTACAAAACGCGTTTTAGTACTAAACCTGGGACTATCTCTGGTCTAAAGATAAACCTGCGTGACACCTAGTTTAACGTTGGTCTAAGTATCTAAACCACGAAAATAAAACGTCAAACTTGTCATTTTGATTTGATTTGTGGAAAATACCAAAATACATCATATTTTGGCTTACTTTTTCCTCGGCAGTCCAATTTTCGCCCCTCTTTTCTTTTCTCCTTCCATTATTTAATTCAAATTTAAAAGTTTAAACCACTGGAAACGTAAAAGTTAGTACGGGTATTGAAATGATTCAAAAGTGGGTATAAAAATTTAAAAAAAAAATTGAACAACGCGCGGGCTCCGAAAAACTACGCTTCATTTAACGTTCATCATAGATCGTCCAATATTATAACAATGATTGCTAAATAAAGGCATGATAATGATATTTTACTATAAAATAAAGTCCAACTATCGTTCATGACTTTAAATTTAATAATTATAATGTTGTAAATATTTTTTTCACCATTTTTTAGTAAATAATATTTATTAACGATTTCAGAAAATTTTTGCTTTCTGAGAAAACGGAACGTTGCGACCGAATGATATCACAATGAACGAACAAAAGTTTAGAGTAATCTGTGGTTGTTATTAGGCCAAGATTTAAACCATGGCCTAAGTAGTCCACGGATTATTCTGTTTTTGTAATAAGAAGAAGTTTAAACCTTGGTCTTAAAATTAAGCCTGGACTTCATAGTCTGGGTTTAAACCTGACTTTAGTCCGTGTTTTGTAATAAGACCGAATTAGTTTATAAACCTCTGTAGGTACCTCAAACAATATAAATATTTTATAGGTATGTACATTTTACTTAATAGTTACTGGGATAATTCACAATACTATTTCTTGATATTTACTCATAAAGGTGTTTAAGTTAAGCCCGATTTTTTAGGGCTCTCCGAAGTAGGTACGGCATTGGCCGACTATTTCCATTTTTAAATAGTTACCAGTCTTTGGACCTAATCATAACAATGCTTCAGAATTACCACAGCAGCGTCTGCGGCCCGCTTACAACAGAAATTATATCTCACAAAAATCTTACTCAGTAGCTCCGATTAATTTTTTCACATCAATTGTGTACTTGCGTGTTCATGAAGTATTAACCTCATATAAGATGTTAAACTAACCTGGTTATGGGAATATTGCTATGCAAAAGAAAGCACTTTTGGTATCATTGTCTTATAAAAGAATCGCCGCTTCGACGCTGTGAGAATTTTAAATTATAGTTTTTTAGTTAGAAATTACGCAAACGTAGTGGTTAGCTTCACTTTATTGTTAATAAATGTTTCATAGATACCGTGTCGCCTGCCACCGGTTTTTTCACAGATAACTACTTGTAAATGGCACTAAAATGCACACACGTTTACATGGGTAATGATTATGATTATTATTCTTGCTAGTCGAAGCCCGCGTCTTCACCCGCGTGAATGGTGGTTATAGCAACTTATAGTTACATATCCCGTTCTACTTAACGAATTGTGGTCAAATATTAGGCAGATTTTAAGTAACCAAGACCTTTCTAATAAAAACACCGTATAAAAATCCGTATAGTAACTCTTGCGTCCATCGCGAACAAACAGACTAACTGATAAACAGACAAGAACCCCAAAAAAATCGTATGAATATTAAAAAATCCATAAAATTTGTTCAATAGTAATACATCAATTCAATCATCATTTTAATATTATGTACTGAATTGACAAAATTACACAAATAGGTACCTATTTAGTTCAATATAAGTTCACATCTGTAGTGTACTGCACGGGGATTGAACCACAACCTTCTGTTTACCAGTTCAACGAGTTAACTGTCGATTATCTAAAAGTATATCCCTCTGCACACAATGACCACTTCTCGAAATGACCACTTTTCAAAACATTCACATTTCATATAATGACCACATTGCAAAGATTCCACTTCTCAAAATGACTGAATCTACTAATGACTTTTTGTCAAATTTATAACTTGATACACCAGTCCCTACGGACCACTTGATTTCACAAATACTTTTTTTTAGCATACGGTTGCTTCTCAATTGCAAAAATAAAGCAACAGTACAATGTTACCATAAAACTACTATTGACTACAATCTTACCAAATTGGTTGGGTAATTATATTTTTTACTGCAGTATATTCATCTTGTATGGGGTGCCACCCAACGAAATAGGAAACCGAAATATGAGGTTCGATTCCCGGTTTATGTACGCACATTAATCTTGTGTCGGATGAGGGCGGGTTTGTTATTTTTTTTTATATAAATTTATCGCTTATTATTATGGTAATGTAGCGGTGTAATATTGTTAGCAATTGTATAAAATAGCAGTAAAATTTAATCTTTTCATTTATGTTTCAAGTGTTGGCACTGGTAGTTCCGGATTGACGACTTAGAACTGAAGTGTCGTTTTTTTATTGCATGAGCACATCACTTAGTCACACAGACATACCTCTCATACGTATATACACTCGGACGCTTGCGCACACATGCATAAATTTATCTTATTGTGATTTAATTGTTACTTTGAATTAATTATACAGTAATTTAATTTATAAAGTTGTTTTAAAATAAGTGTATGACGCAAGAGGGATGTTTAAGGATTGGGCGTTCTAGAGCTGGTCCTCTAAAACGCCCAATCCTTTAACATCCCTAAGTATGTGGATGTGGCTAATGTGGTCATTAGCCACATTCTCGAAATTTGGTGAGTAGGGAACATATAGGCAATCAGAAAAGGCATGGTGGTACAAAGTGGTACCATATTGTCTGCATTCCCCGTAGTATTCGAGATATAAGGGTCCCCTCACGTCGTGTTCCCCTGGGAGTACAGCGTGATGGTATCTATTCAATTATGTGGTTGTATCATATTAATTTTATTTTTTATATTTTAATTCGAACTGCATATTCATTTAATTTCATAACTTGCAATATTAATATAAAAATAGTATACATACAAATTCAATAAAGAATACCCAAACCAATACAAGTTAGTTGAATCGCAGAAATACTTGCACTAAGCAGGACTCAAACCCATGATCTCTGATGTAAGTAGTCTGAGTTCGCGGGTTTGAATCGCGCGGCTGTCGAACGCTCCACCATTTTGCGTAACAAAATTGCGTATTGGTAGAATTTCACAATACTTACACGCCAAAATAATAACAAAGACGCCTGAGTTTTGAATAGTCTTTTCGAAGTAAGCCAAGTATACACAGGCAGTTGGTTAATCAAAAAAACTATCAGTAGGTATGAAACTAAATGCGAATATAATTGTATGGTGACCTAAATGAAGGAGATAATTGGCAGGTAGCATGATTCATTGCGTTTGAAAAGAATCAAACCAAATCAATTTATTGCGATATATGGGTACACAGGTTACAGGCAATATATTTTGGTTCCACCATATTTCAGCCAGATTCATACATATTATGACGAGAATTTGATCACTAAAATATTAATTAGAACTCAAGACTTTGCAATAAAATATAAAAGATGAAATATTTCATATCAAAAATTAGATGTCAGTAGTTCTCTGTACTGTAATACATTTTTATTTATATTTCTAATAAGAAATGTCAAAGTTATGATCGTAAATTCGATATATTTACTTAACATTTTAGTGTTTTGTCATTTAAATATTCATTCAATAGTGTTATGGTCATGAATTAAGATGTCAAAGGGAAAATAAATAGATGATAATAACATTAAGTGGTCATTTAGGTAGTCTGTTATATTAGTAACATTTATCTGCAAGAAAATTTTTCAGCACATGGGTATATGCAGCGTGTTGAGTATCCAACTAAAAAAAGTCGTATCAAAACGAAATTTTTTCTATCTAGGCTCGTATATGGTAGGTTATTTGCCTAGTGAGAGTTGGTCGGCACCTGTCCGGTGAGATTAAGCGATTATAATGTACAATGTGCTTGTAGTCACCAATAAATTATACGACACTGTTGAGAATATTTTAAATAGTCTAGTCTGAATTTAGACTGTTGTTGCACTGAGAGCGTATAGCGATTTCAAGTTTGCATTGTTTATACAACTTAGGTGGTAGACTAACACCTATGATAATAAGATTAAATGACAGGATGATGACTGGTAGAGCCTTTATACTTCTTTTTCCTATTATGTATTTTTCTGTCTAGTTATGTGTGTACCTACATAAATATTGATAAATAAATTACAAGTAAATAAGGGTGATAATGTTGGCCAGGAACGAACGGCTCAGGAATTGCGGCACTGGCACTGGTAGCATCGACCATAATAAGGACAATGCTTATTTGCAACCCTATTAGTAAAAATAGTAAATTTAAGTTAACACGTTAGTCACAAATCGCTAACGGTTAGACATTTGCTTTTACTGCGCTGTGTTTTTGCGAGTTTCCACAGCCGGCGGATAAGTTGTGTGATGTTTTTGTACCGACCAGTTCTCGAAGTCGTCCAACCGTACTTTGTGATGTGGCACCGTGGGTTTACGTAATGTAGTGAAAGGTGGGGTCCCACGTCTCGTCATGCGGCCGCAACGACTGTGTGAACATTATTTGGGCCCATATGATAGACCTCATATTTATGAATGGCGTTGCCCATTCTATTCGTATAGAGCTCATCAATACGACTTCCCCCTTTTAAATGGCATTTAACATTTGGCAAGAAACTGTAAAGAACACTTTATGGATGCCGGTAATTAAATGATTCATACTAAAATAGTGCTCTTCAGTTTAACAGTTTCGTCGACGTAAATACAGTCAACGTCAAAAGTAGATGATCATTTTCAGATTTAAAACTTAAAAATCCACTTGAAAATTATTAATTATATTTTTTATTATTTTTGACCCTGACTCTACCTTGGTAACGAATGCCAAGTCTTTATGGTGTGACAAAGAAAACAGGTGACGAACAGATCGGTTGATATTATAGCGCTTCATCCAGCATGGGATGCTCCTCCCTAGTATATACTTAAAATGTGGTTGTTGGCAATTATATTGTTAAACCATCAAACCTCATTTATATGCATTTCGTAAGGGAAACTCTGTTTATTTAGTTCATATCAACTAGCGACATCAATTAGCGAACACTATTCATACATTGACAATACGCCAATTAAAATTTCTGTACGTATTCCAAAACCATAATACGTTTTGCTCTAAACATTTCTGAAACGCTATCTGTGATCGTACTCAAAGGTGACTTATATCAGATCGTGGAGAGCACCCACGGGACGTGAATAGGGACGCAGAATAGGCACGTAACCAACATGTACGTGAGACTCTGTAGCTGGTAGTTCATTCTTCAATTTGTTAGTATGTTTTAAGTAAAATTTGAGTTCAAATTTGAAATTTATATTTGCCCGAGAAAGTTTATGTTTTGACAATCTGTTCAACGTTCTTCATCGAGAACCCTATGCAAAATTTTCTCAAATTTTAATTTATAATTTTTAAATTTATAATAAAAAATGTCACTATTATGATTGTTTATAGTTGTCACAAAATAAAAGGCCCACTTTGACAGTTCGCGCCCATGAAGTTCTTAATTTTTTATCAATTGAAATGTTCTAAATGTAATTACATTTTTTATTGACAGGTACCGCCCACTCGGCTAAGTGCTGTGCATAACGATTTTTTCATGTAGTCCACAGACTATTAATAATCAGTTAAGGAAAGAAAATATCGAGTGAGATGTTTTTTTTCAAGTCCGACGCTCACTTTTATTTTTAATTATTTTAATACTTGTGTTTAGATTCTGAAGACTGATTTAATTATTCTTGTTGTTTTTGTGATTGAGTGAATGTTATTGTAAAAAAAATATTAAATATAAGTAAATTGACCTTTAATAACATTGTATTGTTTTAAAATACCTACAAAATCAAAGGCTAAGCAAATTTTTCTAATCAGAACTTTAATCCAATGCAGTTTACATACAAATTCAAATCGATTAAATCCCCATGCAAACTGAATTCGATTCATCCTGAGTATCGAATACAGAATCGTATAGGTACATAACTAGTTACGCCACGAGAACAAACGTCAAAACGGGCCTTTTATTTTGTGTTGAGTATAGTAAAATGTATTATGAGTGCTTAATTTGGTCTAAAAAACTGTATCCCTATAAGAAGGGATCCAATTTTTTAACTCTATCAGATAGAAATTCCATTTCGAATTTCTATTTAAACGAGGCAACTATCCGAGTTATCGATAATATGAATTCTTGAATCGTTATCAAAATTAATTATTGTCAACGATATCTTAATGACATGAAACAACTTTCTACCACTACAGTACCGACCTAGTTTAGAAGAACTACGTGAATTCGACAGTGATTGATGAAATCGCCAACTTTTAACCTGTAAGGTCATGAGGACAGAGCGTACCTTTACCAAAATAAGTTAAGAGCTAATATAACCACCATTACTTCATCACAATCGTGTTTAAAAGTTAGTGAGAGCAGGTACCTTTGAAGTACAATAAGTACCTACTAATAATAAAAGACTTAGGTACTAGTTATATTATATAATGTACTTAGATATAATAGGTAAAATAATTAAAATAGGTAAGTATACGATCAAAAATGTATCTATATAATTAGGTACAATTATCTTCATGTATTTTTACTTTACCTCTAATCAACAATTCGAAAGCAAAGAGCATTACCAATACCATACAACATGATGAAATTTTACGTCATGTTTCAAAGTACCTAAATACCAAAAACGCCAAATAAATCGCGATAGAATCCTTTCTAATGAGGCTTATTTCAAGATAATACTAATGAAACGAAAGGTATATTTTGTTCAATATCAGTAATAGAATCTAAGTATTCGCCGAGGCAGTCAACCTTTGATTGAATTAGCTACCTCCAGGCAAACAGTGTTCTTTTCCTTTGCCTGAAATCTTTCTTTGTCAACCAAGTCTCAAAATTAAAAATTTCTCTATACATTGGATTTCTTTATCTTTATTCACTAATCAAGATTGAGGGTTTAATTTTTCGCACAAGCCTTGGGGTAGTCTTCAGGTTACATACTTACTTCTATACTTTTATGTACATCATAGTTACGTAACGCCTTGAAGTAAAAATAAAAATGTTAAAGTTACAAGGCAAAATGCAAAACATGAGCAAACCATATTTTTCTTAGTTTATTATTGTTAGAAATACAATTAAAATAGTCGCATATAATATGATCGACTTGTGTCAAGAATCTTGATTATAATTGACATAATCTGTCTTAAAAAATAATAATTAATAATAATGTAAATTGACATCTAGCTAGCCTACAATTTATTTCGTTTACATAAATGGCTAGGTACAAATTTAATAGAACCAAATGGGTTGGCATCAACCAAATTCTGTAAGAGCATGCCTTTCTTCGACTTTAGACTTTAACTGCACGAAAATAAAGTTAAAGCATGAGTGATAATAATTATGTGTGTAATGAAGTATCTTCATTTAATTTTAGACTGTAAATGTATGTCAAGAAAGTCTAAAATAACAAAACATTTTTTCAAAGTGTCAGTGGAATGACAGTGACTTAGTTTAAATACAAAATAGTAGGATTTGGGCCCTGGAGTTGTCTATAGTAGTAATCAATAGACGTTTTTCATAGTAGGGTAACCACGAGTACGAAGCACTATGCGTAGTACGCATGCTTGCAAATCAAAGTTGCACTGAGCTTTCACTATGTAGAGTATGGCACATAGCATTGTTATATTGGTGTGATAAGAGCCCTACACGACAGTCACGAATTCCCCGTGTCATGCGGTATGCGAACGAGGCACACTTTTTTCCTGCTAGATTTAAAAAAGAAAGGTTATTGATTGAAGATGAGGCTAGTAACACTCAAATGAAGCAAGCAATGAGCATGTTCGTGCAAGTGACTTTTACTATGCACCTAAAAACTTACGGACGGAAAGCATTGATGATGAGCCTGTGTCTCAAAAATGGCGGTGACTAACCATGTGTGAATTTTGGATTGCTTGTTACACAGTGTTAATTGAAATGTGATTCCTGGATATTATTTCTTGCTGTCATTACGTATTTACACAATTTCACCACGGAAGACATTTTATGTTTTTCACTACTTAAACGAATCGAATGACGTTTATGGCGTAGGTAGTGGCTGACTAGTATACGAGTATGTGCGTGCCGACTTGTACGTAATTACCAAGTGGGGTGACTCTAGTAACGTCAGTTATATTCTTCAACGTGGTCCGTCCATAAGTTTTTTTAGGTTCATGACTTTTACCGTAACCGTAGTGAATCAGCTGTCAGTTAAGATGATCTATTAATTTTGCGCCGTTAGGATTCATTTGTGAGTTAAGCAGTACCTACTTATTACTTGTAGATGGTCTGGTCAGACTCGAAATTTTATGGTGGAACCACACTTCGCTATTATTCGCCTATATTGTATTTGAGGAATTCTCATAGATGACTAAACGCTCCACAATTCGTCATAGAAAAGTGACTAAGGCGAATATTCGTGCGAATAAATCAAATATATACAAATAAACCCTCCCCACTTCGATTTATACACGTTAATAAAGGCGAATAGCAAATATCGAAGTGTGGTTCCATCATTACATTAATAAATTGTTTGTTTACGTTAAAATAAATAACAATAAATAAAATATATTTGATATAAAAACATTCGATATAGGTATATATTATAAGTAATATAAGTATAAATATATAATTGTACATACCTATTAATACCCTTTAAATAAAAAATATCACATAAAGAATATAACACCTGTACCTACATAATAATGGGTATACAAAAAAATAATAAATAAATATAATAAAAAAAAACACATACAATACAGTGCTATCTAGAGAAGAGAACATTTCTTACTAAAATTAGTCTATAGGTAAATCTGTGTTATAGGAGATAAATAAACTTAGATATTTTATTTTATAAACAGAAACATTATATAATACTTATAAACACCTAGACTAATACAAACATACATATTTATTAACAAATATTGACTTTGAGCGGGCGTCGAAGCAGCGACCTGTGACTCAACAGACGAATGCACTACCGTGAAGCCACATGAGTCGTCAAAAACAATAGGTTTTGATCCTCACAATGTGTTTTAATGGAGGTTGTATTTGCGTTTAGTTTTTTTTTGTTTATTAATCCGCTTCACCAGTTCTCGGCCCCATTTATATCAATTAGTGATCAATTGAAGCAAGTAATAATTATTAATTACAGGTAGATTGATTGCATATTGGAATTGTAAATGGAATTTGTTTGCAAATAAATGAGATAATTTTACTAAGTGTTTGCAAATATAATGGTTATTTCGTAATGTAAAAATTATGACGGCCGCTGTGGTGTAGCGGTAGTACATTTGATTGCTACGACATGGGGCGCGGGTTTGATTTCTTGGGTAGTCTGGGTGTTAATATGTAGGTACGTTTAAAAAAGGTATATATAAGTATCTTTATCCGCATTCTAGATCCCATAACACAAGCGAGTTAAACTATGCTTACTTTGGTTCTAGAGAGCATGTTGTGTAGACTTTCGTAGAATATTAATTTTATTATTATAAATTTTACTTACAACGTGAACATTTTAAGTCCTTTCTTATAATGAAACTCTATCTGCTTTGGTCTCTTATTAAACGGTTTTATTTAACTTGACCTGTTTGTTTGGGTCAAATCTAGTACCTAATTGAAATTTGACCCCGTTAATGGATTGGTCTGATATTTGGTAGATATCTTTAGTTCTGATGACAATACTATTTAAAACCGTTTAAATTAAAAACTTTTTACCTAATTTATTTTAAGTTTTTTAACACATTGAAGATGGTTCTTAGAGAAAGAAAAATTGACAAATTTCAGAAAACTTAACGACAGTTTCAGAAAATTATTTGTAATGAAATAAAATTACTTCTATATCTAACTATTGCCACTTAAACAAAATACTGTTATGCCCTTATTGCACTAAAATATTGTGTAAAAAGTAACTCTGTATATTTTACAGTCATTAGTCATTGCTAACGACACGTAAATTAGTGTAATGTCAATGATGATAACGATGTAACAATAATGTCATGCCATTTGCCATGAACCATAGTCGTTATTAAAAAAAAAGGTCCAATTTTCAATTTCTCGTAATTTTTTTCATGTTGCAATATACCATGATACCCGCTTTTTTTCAATAGAATTGGACTATTTTAGGGTAAGTTTTATAAATGAAAGTACTTACGATAAAGTAAAATTATTTAGTTTGATTTGATAGCAATTACTTTTATTGGTGAAATACGCCGCTAGAGTTCGATATAAGTCTGTTTAAGATTAGCATGGATTCATGAGAATATAAACAAGCTCTTAAATTCGTATGGCATCATATGGACGGTAATTTTTTTACCAGGAAGTCATTAATTAATCTAATTTATGCGGTTTGCAGAAGTCACTTTTGAGTACATAATAATTAATTCTTTAATAAATCATTTGCAGTTTGCAGTGTTAAAAGTGAATGTACATTTTTATGTCAGGAATAAGTTTCTGTGGGTCGCGGTGTCAGGGCCACTGCTAGTTCAAATATTAATCTCTAACCTATAAAATGTTCATACTATATTTGCATTCAAACGTACCTATCATCAAATTATCTACAACATTGATCACTCGATGAGTATATCTACCGAATGGTAATGACTCCTACTCCAAACTTGTAGGCGTTGCTTAACCGACACACCCACGACATATACTATCTACGCAGATACTATTGGCACGAATAGCTTCGTAAAAGACACTATCGTTCTAATGCCACAGTTACAAGAATACAAGAATATGAATGCTGCGTACAAGAACCCAGTAACTTCGACATTTATGTGCAACATCGCTTGCTTGAAGTTCGCTTGCAAATGAGGATCATAATACAAGCAGCTATTCAATTTATTTGGAAGCAACAAGTTTATGCCGGATAAGGATTTGCTCGTTACCGTGACTCCAACTTTATCAACATTTTTTTACCTTTTCCACCCATAACGTATTAAATGTTTACCTACATATTTGCGGTTACCATTGTGAGCGGAATCTAAAATTGAGGCAATTGGAGTTTAAAAATGAGGAATAGTTAGTTTTCTTTCCATATTACGATGTGAATGCCATTGTGCTTAAGAGATTTCTACTCTAGAGGAAATTGTAGATAATGTACTACCCTTAAAAACTTATCGAAACCTATGTGGGTACACCAAGATCTCCGTCTCTTGCAAGTCGATAGGTATACCTGCTGATGGATACTAGAGGTTCTGGCGCAGGCTTTTCACTCCGAGTTGGGAAACGACAGTACCTGTTGTCAGTACCAATATATGCCAATGATGGAGGAGTATGTAGAAGCCTTTAGGCTCCTTAAGTAGACGCTAAAGAGCAACTTAGGATCACTAGATATAAAAGTGGTACTCTGACAATTCCCATGTTTACTTTGGTTAATAGTGATCATTATTATCGTCCTAACGTTTGTATCCATTACATTCGATGTTTTCACCGCGGAATCAGGGGTTCGCTTTTTGACTTTCACTTCTCCACTTTTCGATCTTAGGCGTCCATGGTAATTAGACCATTGGCACGCGACTCATTTTCTACAACACCAAACCAGCATTTCTTAAGTCTACTTCTGCTACCGGTGGCCGGCAGAGGTGGCATGGCCAGACATTTGTTACTGACATAGCTTGGCGATCGCCGCAGAATGTGGCCACGCCGGTCAAGGCGACTATCCTGTATTTTATTTACGATATCATGGACATGGAGGCTGTCCTTACGCGTGACTCAGATCCGCTGCAGCATATTCATCGCCATGACACACAGCTTGCTTAGTTGTTGTTGTTTGGTTTATACTGTTTATAGCGATGTTGTTAACAGGGAAATCTAAGTAAAGTATATGCATCAACCTTCAATCATATAAAGGATATTAAGATATTTTTCGGATTTTTTGCGTCACGGGTTCAATATATATTATGTGTTAAGTATAAAACGGGTGCCTCAAAAGTTTATTTATCTAACAAGGCACCAAAAACGGTCGCTGTAGATAAATATGTCCTATAATTACGGTATACTTCCCTAAATATCGGAGCGTAGTGTCAATAAATTACACGTTAACGGGCGACACTACAAAAAATGTTTCCTAATACAGTAACGGGAGCAGAGGCCCAGCTGCTTGGTTAGTTACATGCGCCACCTTTTTGGAGTTCCATATCATTTTGTAAGTGGTTGGCGAGAAAATTTTCACGTATGGGCTCTGTAAATTTCGGTTTCTTTTACTTTTACATTTAAAAAAAAAAATGGTTCAAATAGTTTGAATAGAAAATGGAACAAGGAGATGAAGCCATAACTAAAAAAAAAACAAAACACTTAATTATAAAACTATCAAGGAATAAGTACTGATGATCTGTTACTTGTGACGTGCTCAAACATCGTAACTTTATCGGCTTCTTTCTCAATAAAACGCGAAGTAAGAATGATCAATGTGTTTCGTGTGCTCCTTTTCACTTCACCGCGGAACCCGCGCTCTTTATTTAAAGCCGATCCTTCTTACGTCTTTTGTTTTAAGTTTTCTACCAAGTGCATCGTGTTGTACCTCCATAAATTTAGTATAGCGTCCCTCTCGTGATTTATTTCCCGCCAAAAATGTGACTTTTTATTCTTTTACTTTTTTAAGTATCGGACATTTCGAGTAGCGTCCACGATCGTTGATAGGGTGGGCGCGTTCCAGCACCGCCGGTAGTTGGTTCAAATACTTTTCGATTTTTGTATTATTTTTAAAAACAAAATGGCTTTTGGAGGTGACTCTATATTTTATTTAATCGTGACAAAAGACAGCTTTGGTTTTATTTCCTTCTTTTATTTTATTTTATTTGTGACAGTGAATAACATTATTTTATTCAAATGTGTACTTACATTCTACTCCAACTACTTTTGACTTCTGTTACTTTACTGTTTTAAAACAGTTTATAAATCAGGTGGAACACGTTTCATTTACCTATTTAACACATACGTAGTTCTTTAATAATAATATGTAATAAATAATAATGATATTGCAGCATTATAAAAATATCGAAAGGACGAGAATTGTACGTTTTATTGCACGTCATAAATGCTATAAAACCGAATACAAACATTATTATGAGGTATACGCGTACACGCTTACAGCTTTGTTGAAGGTACACAATATTGCCTTTACTTTTAAGCCGTTAAACTATTAAGTACTCAGTACTAAAATTTGTTGGCAAAGTATTTCTATCAGAAGAAATACCCATAGTATGTACCTAGGTTATATTAGATAAATATTATGCAATATGTGCTTACAAATCTCCTCCGACCATGTCAATATTACCTAGCTGGAATCTATTATACGATCTTGAACTAAAGAATTATTTATATTATTTTGTTTAGTTTACTCTCAGTTGACCTGAAAACCAATTTTATTGTTCAGAGCAAATTGATATCGACATATTTTATTACTTTAATACTTACAAGTCACTTACGTTCAAGTCTTCACGCCAATATTGTGTTTAAAGCCTATAGCCTATTTCAATTTCTTGGATCAGTGCAAAAGGCGTATTAAAATGTGTTCTCAGATGGAAAAATTATATATTATGTTACGGTTTCTACCGATTATCGGCCATGTCGACTTTTTTCATTTATAATCGTAATCGATTATTCAGCGTATAATTTATTTTACGGTAAGCGTTAAAACAAATACAAATAATATACACAGTGTGTTATGAACATATATTCTAATTTTAAATGTCTAATTTCACTAGGTCAATTGCCAGAACCATGAAAATTTGAAATTCTACTCCCACTAATAGCACAGAATGCCTGATAGTAATTAGGTAAAAGTTTATGATGATGTTTTGATGTTTGTTACTCCATCACGGTCGATCGACTAAACGGATCTGGCTAAAATTCGGTGTTGGAAGATTAGTCTGGAATTCAACGCAGAGTAGACACAGTGTTTAAATTTAATTTTTATTCTATTCCATCTGTTTTTTTTATTTATTTTTTCTTCTTTCTAACTTTTCAATCAAAACCAGAGAACCGTGGACATTTCAATTTATTCCATAGTGAATACACTGCTAGTAACTGAGAAACCTTTCTTATAAATAAAACCTCTATCGATACTCTATCGTGCCGTGCCACCATAATCAAATGATTTCAAACCTCTACTTCTGTTTACCGACAGGCGTGATATAGAGGTGAACCGTAACTTTCTCACATCACGATATACGTCACGTCCCTAATGTGATATCCTTGTACATTTTGTTTCTGCCGCTATCTTGCCTGAGACATCTGTATCAGTGGCAAGTCCAGTTTTATTGAATCATTTATTTATAGTCGGACTTCGGAATGAATTAAGAAATTTTCGGTACACAACTGGGATGTTAGCCGTTTTTTAAGGTTTTTCAACGTTTTTTGTGATAATATGTGTGTGGCTATATACTAAATTATACCGTTTATAATAAAGTTATTTCAGATAAGTACCTATATTGTAGTTGAACGAGTTAAAATAACTATAGACAAAGTCACTTTAAGTTAACTCAGTTAATAGAGGTCCCTTAGGTATATTTTATTGCTTTTTCTAGTTATTGGAGTGTGTCTAGCGGCCGGTAAATCTGTATATCTAAGTATGTCGGGGTATTGAGTGCAAAGGCTACTAAGAGCTGTGTCGCAATGGATGTTGTATGAATACGTTAGCTCCATAAATATAACAGGAGGTACGAGATCCATACGATAACACGTTTTTGCGGTATTCATTCATAAAAATGTTAGGCGTCTGTTGTTTTTTGCCGAAGGTCGTATATTTTTATGCTAACATACGTTACTGCGGTCACTCGCTTATTTCATTCTTCTATGCTTATTTAATAAAACAATTTTATTTTGTTAATTTATACCAGTATAAAAATACATTAAAAGCAGTATGCTCATAAAATTTTTGTTTAGTCAGTAGGGTGCCATGTTGAATAGTGAAGTGGTGAAGCCTTGTCGATAAAATAAATTACAACTAATGTTTAAAAAAACTATATAAAATTTTCTTTTCCACAAGTGAATTATGATGCCTATCGGTCAAAATGCCTTACCTCACTCAATATAATTAGTTTTTATTTAATTAGGTATCTACCGGTACCATTTTATATGATTTAACATATTTTATTTGAACTGAAACTCACGATTTGTATTATTTAGTATGTGAAAACTCCCACGGTCACTACCACACGTCAAGAGCAAAGCGGAGAACTGATACCACGAACCTAGTTGCAAATTTGGAAGATAAATCTTTAGACGTACCGGTAGCCTCATCGTACCTACTCCTTGTGATATTCAAACAGTGGCGATGAGCGTTATTGTGCAAGCTTAACGTAGGTATAGGTAGTAATTTACGTAAACGCTTTTTATTATTTTTAACAAATACTTAGTAGGTAGATGTTAGATAGTTTCCGAACTTACCGACTTTATCATTATTGTTACATGTTGAAATATGTGATACAGCAAGAGGAAATTAAAAATATAATAAACACCTACATTCCGCAGTACATTATAAAGACGTTAGTATATAGGGAATATACTATATATAGTGTCGTGTTTAACGATTTTTCGTCTGGATATGATCGTGGATAGCACGCAGCGAGTTTGCCGCCTTATTGTTCTAACGCTGTGTTACCTCAGGGATTTATAAATAGATAATGGTTACATTATCGACTTTTAAATCGCTGTTCGAACCGAGTGAAGTAAAATACATTGAAAATAATTTTAATGAAAAAATAACTTTCAACTATCAAAACGGGCTACGATGAGGAATTACTTTAAACTGTAAAACTAAAAAGGAGATTAAAAATAATATGACAATAAAATATGAAATCGTTACGAGATTATGTTTATCGTTGTTGATTTAAAGACTGTCTCGAGTTCTCGAGCCCGCTGCAGTGTCATCCATGCCACGGCCTTGCCTTACTGAGAAGTTGCCAAATAATAGTTTTGTAAACATAAGTGTACCGAAGCATGTAAGTCCATGGATAGTATAAAAAACTACTCAAACTAAAAAATCATGAAATCCTACGGACTTCACTAACTCATAAAAAATTTAATATTTGGTCGTGATATCAATGTACGTTTGATATCTATCGTTTCTATATAACTCCAACATTTTAAGTACTAATAACATTGTGCTCTCTTGCATGAGTTAGTATCCCCGGTAGCGCCCCCCGTCGTCATGTTATGCGATACGACACATAATGCCGACGAATTCAATAATTTTACATTTTTAATCACGTCGACGACTCGAAAATATCTTTAGTAGAAGATCTGTATCTCGATAAAGACTTTCTCGATGCTGTCCCAACTAGAAGGACAGTTACGTAATATAACGTTAATACTTACGTATTGCTCGTATTGGTTACTTATCAACACTATCAAACATTTTTTATAAAGTAAAAATGAAAATATTTCTGTAAATTATTAGTAGGTATGTACATACCTAGTTTGCAAATGGTATTATAAAGATATATACGTAAATAACGAATAGAAATCTATATCGAAATTATCGATCAATATATAATTCATTATTGATCGATAATTTCGATAGAAATATTTCGATAAACGCCAAGTGAAAGGCACAGAATTTCTGTAATAAAAACGACGCAGTTATACGGAAAGTATTATTGTATTAAAGTTCTGAATGTTCATTTGGCTAGTCTTATCGAGTAGGTACTCTAATTTAGGTAGATTTCAAGTTATAATTATTTTAACTGGAAGGTGACCACAAATAATTTGTCATATAACAATGCCAACAATAATTATGGAAAAAAAATAGTGTTGATTAACATTGTAGATACAAATAACATTTTTTTAACAAACTTCAAGCCGATGTTACCTTCATTCAAAATATATTAAACAGGTCTCTTGAGTGCCCAGCTCTACTAAGTAGTATTCAAAAGTGACTGCAGTGTTCTGCAGGAAGTTTTTAGGTATTATACCTATACATCTCTACCTCCTCATAGTCATAGTAGCATATGTATAGTAACTACAAACAAAATTAGTTTTTAAGGCGAGCGAACAGTAGTTTAAACAATCGCGTTAGATAAAATTAATTTGAATTTGATATATTTGATGAACCAATCAATTAGACTATCGACATTGGTCTTCCATTCTCCGCCTTATATTATACTAGCTGTTGCCCGCGGCTCCGCCCGCGTGGATGTCGAAATCCGTTTCAAAAACTATCCTATCTCTCAAGTTGGATCGAACTGCACATGGTGTGCGAATTTTATTATAATCGGTTAAGTGGTTTAGGAGTCCATTGAGGACAAATATTGTGACACGAGATTTATATATATTAAGATAATAAATACTAGTAAGTAAATAGATCATGCTAATACTTATAGAATCTGTAAGACGGGTGCTCAATCTCGATTTTTTTGGAAGCATGGCTTCTTTTAGTTAAATAAGGTATACATTTCTATTTATATCTTTCTTCAAACAAACGATTGATATAGCATTATTAACTTTATTCAGTCATATATTTTGTTCAACTCTGTTGTCAGATAAATCTAAAAATGTTTTATTTCTATTCCTGTCGACCTATAATTTGGCTCTATGTCACTTTTTTTTCTAACTTGGCTGTTAGTTTCCCAAGTGGAAATAAATATCTAGAAAAAATAAAAAAATAATTATCGATAATCTTGTCACAAAATTGCAGAGTTCATAACAATAACAATTCTATAATGAAGAAACATACCTATAATCACATAACTGCGGTCAAGCACTTCGACGTTTCGTTTTTGCTATTACGAAAAAAATGTGGCCACCGGACGAAGTGGTATCGTTAAGGAAATCTCATTTTTTGTTTTCGGCCTTAAAAACATGAATGGTACGTACGATTTATGATATCACAGGTCTTTTTATAACCCACCCGTGTTTTTTTTGAAGATTTTTTTTACCCCACGCCTTATCTTCACAATTTTGTGTCTCAATCTATTAATAATGTCTTCTTTTAGGACGCGACGTTTTGTGTCGATGGTAATCGATAGCTGACGTATCAGTGACGGTACATCACCAATTCACCAGGTACATTAAGTGACTGGTTGGATTTATGTTCTGATGAATATATTGCTTTAAATCTAGCTTGATTCTTATCTATGTTAGTTGTTACTTATTTTAAATGGGAGTGTTACAACTAAATAAAAGATTGCCGGGGTTTTTACCATTCTGAACAGAAGTCGGCCATTTATGTTAAAAACTAAAATGTAGCAAGAAAAGTATTGATAACTCACGCAACAAACACTCTCGTTCAAACCTAAAATACGATTACATGTCTTTAACATTGAAAAATGTGTAAAAAATCTCCATGTCTCACTTTTTGTTTGTGGAGACCGTATCATCAAGTTGGTGCACGAACGCCTTAGGCGGCTTTACGTCAACGAGCGTACCTTGACCTGCCTCGCCCTGTTTATTGACCCATTTTTTGCACACAACGAGGTATCGACATAGTTTTTAAGAGGTCCTTGTATGTTGGCTGCGACTATCAGCGGTTGTGGAGTAAATCATGTCGAACAAACACTGGACGCCCGTCAACGCAGTGGATCGCACGATCAGTGTGAGTTCGTGTGCTTTTTATGTTCGCGATCGCTTTTCAGAAACGTGGTAAGGAGAATTGAACCGCTGCGACGACACGCCGACGTTCATATCGCCTTAAATTCCAGCTACACTATTAACTCTGTTTGAATTATATTAGTTATGGTGGTTGAATATTTCAAGATTTTGACTTAACACGATACTTATTGCAACCACTAAAGACATTTTTGTCACGATCGTAAGTTCAAAAATCGTTACAATAATTTTAGATTGATATTTGAGATATTGTATTTTGAATTTGAGCACCGTTTACAGTTGCAAAATCGACATTTACGGGCGGCTCGGCGGCGGCGGCGGCGTTTAAAACATGGTTCATTTCACGTATCGGTCGCAGCCATACTCGTAATAGCGCGCAACGGGCCACCGCATAATTACTTACATGCTAATTGTCCAGACTTCGGAACGTGCACTTGCGGTTAAAAATAAATTGACAATCTTGAATCTGAAATATTCAAAGTTTTGACAATAATTAAACGAAAATGAAGGCTGGTGGTAACCTTTCACAACATGCTTTCTTATTCAAAAAAAGGGAACCGCTGTTAAAGTCAAATATTTTGTTGTTGAAAGTTTTTTGATTCAGTGATTAAACGAAGCTGAAATTCATGACAGCTAGAGAAGCAATATTCGGGCGTTTCCTCTTCGATAGGAGGCATAGATATTTAGTCATTCTTGATTGCTACAGCTCGTATAGTCAGCAATAAAAGTAAAAATTAACTTAGTAACAAACTACCAACTAAATACTAATTTCTAAATACTAGGTAGGTACCGACTTTAATTGTTAGTTTTGTACCAATACGTGTAGGTACCTAACATTTCAAAGTTTAGCATAAGTTAAAGTAGTTCTTCTTGTACATTGAAGATAAAATGCATGACAGTACCCACCTACATTTTAACTGACGTTATGAATATTTAGTAGTTAAATAAAAAATATATTTTTTTATTATTAAATATAATTTTACACGAAATATAAATTATGTGAAGCTGAAGTAATAGTTGGTACCACTAATACAAAATAATAATTTAATTAGGAATGCATACCTACTTAGGTGCCTACAATTATTTGCATTTCATAGTTTGATGTCTGTTATCAACCTTTCCTTCAGTTTTCAGATTTTTTTTAATAAAGGTGTTTTTTTCACTTACCTACATTTAAAACGTTTCAATTTTTTTTCTCTTAAGGTCCTGTCCGATCGCGTCATCAAATTCCAGGCTAAGCGTACCGAACTCAATTAAGATTAGGAGTGTTTTATCAAATATTACCACCGGCAGAGAAACAAAACAACCAAACCTCCAGTTTTGAAAAAAGAACGTTTTAGTGTTGTTGTTCGACGTACCTAACCGCAAATCTTAAAGCGTTATAGGAACGCGGTAAGTTTCGGTTTATTTATTAGCGGCATTTATCGGTCGTTAAAACGTAGTCGCGGCATGACTTCATCACGGCGTGTGACGTCCTGAGTCGTATTGTAACGGCAAACAATGCGCCGTGCGTGTTACGCTCGATTTATGATCGTAAGTTCCATGCGTGCGGATTTCAAATTTTGAACGTTTTTTAGGTTTTTAGCTGAATTTTTTCATGTGGATTTAATGTTAAGATTACGACGATTAAAACTCTTTTACTAAATTTTTTAACCATGTAAAATATTTCATATAGGTACCTACATATAGTCTAAGTCATTTTTAATTTTAATTTTAAATACAAAGATCTACTAGGTATAATTTGTAACAAATATAATTACAATTAATCTAAAGATCAAATCAAATCGATTTGTTAGTAATTTACGGCCACTTCCATAATGGTTGTAATGTAAAAAAATCAGCCTGTGTGTAAACTTCTAATAGTGTTGGAATATTATCAGGTCGTGAATACTGAGTATTCATTAGTTGAAATATATAGATAATAAAAATGCGTACATACTGTTGCTCGAAAATATCCTAAATTCTACGTTACCCTATGTCATAATAAAGTCCCGCAGTTGGTTCTTTTTACTGTTCGACATTATGTTTAAAAATCGTTTCGTTTTAAATATCAAATAAATCAAATAAAAATTAGCTACGAAACGGCTTTATTTTTTATAAATACTAAATCGTTTACCGAAAATATATAGTTTACATGATTAACAATAAATAAATAAATACACCAATTATTAACTTTATCATAAAACTGATAATAGTTAAAACTAATTAAAACCAGTAGGTAATGTGTACGAGTAATAACGAAGTTATTTAATATTGCTAAGTTTGTGCGAATTGGCAATGCGAATGTTTTGGTTTTAGTGTTGTGTTAACATTGCTAATGCTAACAATTTGGTATTTTAACATCTGCCTGTCCTCGTTCTATCTTTTCCTTGTTCGATGTAACGGTAGGTGTTCTACTAATACTATTTGTTATACAATAATTGTATATGTATTTAACAGGTACATAATATTTACTAATATTTTAATAAGTATATTGGTAAATGAAGATTATTTTACTCTGACAACAAATAGGTATATTTAAAAGGATTGGGCTTTTAAATATATGTGTTTTTAAATTTAAAATTATTCTTTCATCAATTATATTTCAGTAGGTAATATAATTGTTTTCATTCCTTTTTTATTTATGATTTATTATGAAAATATATCTGAATCGCCTACAAAATAATTATATATGAACATTCAGCAGTGTGACTGTCGTTCTGAAACCAGATCTGAACCCCGACTACTTGGAGATGGGGTTCCGGGGAGGTGCCGGCCTGGGCACGACGTCCCGCACAAAGCGGATGCGCACCAGCTTCAAGCACCACCAGCTCCGCACCATGAAATCCTACTTCGCAATCAACCACAATCCTGATGCGAAAGACCTGAAACAACTCAGCCAGAAGACGGGACTACCCAAAAGGGTACTACAGGTAATATTATAAGTGATTATTTTGATTTCGATTTCTTCAAGTCAGAGTTAAAATAACCCTTGGTAGGTACATCTGACTACTTACATTTTTCTGGTTTATAAAAGATTTATTCTATCAATTAAGCATTTGAGATAATCAGGCAAAGGTAACATGAATTGTATAAGGTACCCATAAAATACAGATAGCAATTTTAAAAAAACACTACTCTTCAAATGAGATACAGGTGATTCGGCGATATCATCTTAACTTTACATCATGAAATCAACTGTACTAATAATAAATTAATAGATTTGATATTCGATATGATGCAAATCGTAGAGCTTCACTTCACGCGTAGGTAGTAACTTCATTAGCATACTAATCAAGACATCGGAATATGCTTACCTGTGATTACAACCAATATTAAAGATAAGATGCGCGCTTTCAAACGTTAGATTTCACTTATCGCCGTTATAATCTGAGGTGTAACTTTCTACAAGAAAATCTTTATGCAAATATTCTTAACTTACCAATTATTTATTTATTCTATAACAGTTTAATTCAACGTAGTCATGTGTCATAAAAATCAAGTAAGTTATTAAAAAACGTAACTAGTTATTTTAAGAAATATCGTTATTTCCATTCTGCAGATAGATATACTTTTTGAACGAAAGCAAATAAAACTATTACAGGCCAAAAGGAAAATATTTTAACATTTTATTACTATCAATAGAGAAATATTGTTTTATATCAATTAATAAATATAAACAGTGTGAATGGTAACCCATCAATTTAAAAGGTAGACCGTAATCGTTAGTTTATTAAAATGAAATACTTAAACTACTCTAATATCTAACCGTTGAGACCTATAGGCGTGAATAAATTATGAGATTGGGATTCATCAACATATTTCAAGAGAATTAATTGTTATGGCTACAAACGATGGCATATTACGAAAATCGTTAGTTTTAAATGCATTAATTAATGCTAAAGCTTTGGTAAATATCTTAAACGTAACTTTTTATACCCATTAAAATGAACACCTTGAATTAAAATGTACCTTTTAGATACCAAAGTATACGTAACTCTTAAAACGTCAAAGTGAAAATTCTCAGGTAGCGATTAACACAACATGTAAAATGGCTAGTAGGTAATGTCTGAGTTACAATGCAGTGACTCAAGCCTGAACTCAAGTGTGTCAAACGCATAAAATAAGTCTTAAATAAACCGGTAGTTGAAAGCTAATGCGAGTTTAATGTACTGCTGATACCGCGTCGCTTTGCCCCTATCGACTTATCAACGTTTTGCATTGCGAATGTTTTATAAAGTCCAATTTTATTTATTCGTTTTCATCAACCGTTTTTTATCGTCACACGTTTTGATAGTTGACGAGTGGTACGAATTTTAATTTATAAAATTGATAAAGTTGTACCAAAACATAAATTCGAATTTGGAATACGGCCATATTGATTAGCCTGAGTCAGTTTTTGACAGCAGTTAAGTATGAACGTATATTTAATTATCCTACTTGGTTTTATGTGACAGGGCAAAGGTAAGTTAAAAAGCCGCCAGGAAAAAAATCGTTGGTGAAGTACCCACGGACATCGATGTCAACATGATTGCTTTCAAAGAAATTGCGTGTTGTAAGCTTAAAATTACAAGTTCTCGTAATGGTAATTGTATACCGGCTTGCAATACGTAGCCGTAATCAGTGTACGCAGGTAAGTCAATAATTTTGTGAAATCGAACCCCGAACTTGTAGAAAGCAGGTATGGTATGAATTTATAAATTGAGGGTATAATGACTACAATATTTTTTTGCAAATAGTTACATGAATATTGTTGTGAGTTAAGATGACCACATCATCGCTTACCAACAGGTGCGATTGTGGTCAAACGCGAGCCTATTACTATTTTTTTTAATGAATCTTACTAGGTACTACGCCGTTTCCATTGAATCATAGTAGGTACGACACACATCTATATACTATTGGAGATAATTAAAAAAAATACTTATGTTATGTCAAGTGAACGATTCAGAACACAATTTTTTTTCTGCATGTGCTTGTCTTTTGCTATCGACTGTATTACTAACGGTTACTCATCGATAGCTAATGGACAGTTTCAGATAGAATAAGTTAGGTATTTCATTTTATATTATGGCTATTGAATAAAATTTTAAGAATTTATTAATAAACTCTCGTTAGCCGCGAATGGTTCGATAAAGACATTTCAACAACCACATTTTTTATTATTATTTATTACTGTATATGTAACAAATAAAGGTAAATTTTTTATGAAATGCATCACTGAAGCCGCTGGGGCTAGTGTATACAATGTGATTCACATTTCACATTTTTCAAACAAATTTCAAATCATGCAACGAAACATTCTCATTATAAACATAGTCTGAGGCAAATTCAATTTACACTTGCTGTTATTATCCCCGCTTAGAAAGTAGGAGCCCATTGCCGACATTTACTTTTGCTGGTACTTTTTCCGTTCTGAGCCACTAGTAAGAATCACCGGACCGAAAAACCTTTGTCTCACGCAAAAATCGAACCCAGGACTTAATATACATTCATTATTATTAAAATTTATAAGAATTTATAGGTCTTAATACAGACTTGCTTTGAATAGTTAGTTTACATACAACGTATTACTCATCTTAAACATTTCTCCACTATGAAAGATAGAATCACATTCCTCTCTTACTAAAAAGCTGCCGCGCTTTTGACCGTTGGTTCTAACTCGTAGCGCACACATCGGCACGTCTCTACATTTAGCGTTCTGTATTGCGTTTAATTTGTTTGCTATAAGCGGCTCTTTAATCTAGAGCGGCAACGTTACCCTTTGTTCTCGTCATTATGTGTGTAACTCAGTGTAACTTGAAGTTACGCAACACGTAAAATAACAATCGAGAAATGTATGGACTGTATGTGTTATTGGAAGAAAAATGTTATGTTACATGTTCTATTTTTAATTCTTGCAACTGCCAGTTCCATATTTAAAAGTGTTAAGGTGTTTTGCGCACACGCAAGCGTGGTCGGGTAAGATAGTTATTCAGTTTTGATCGATGATCCTATTCCCCATGAAGCGCTTGCATCATAATATTCTGTTTTTTTAATGGTTGCAACTGCCAGGAATATTTGTTCTATATTCAAACGTATCTAGATTTTTAAGGATTTTCCTTGATTCTTGTTCTAAACTTAAAATAACCTGCGTTATTCATTGTTACATCGGCTATATTCCAGTGAAAGTCCCGTCAAACTTTGTTCGGCCATTTTAGAGATTAACCGGCACAAACAGACAATAGTAAAAAATGTTGTATTGTTATGATGTACCATGTATAAATCCAAATGCACTGAGAAAAATTCTGTTATTTATATTACAAACAGACCATACAACTGAATGTATTTGTATAGATAATTAGGTAGGATTAAACAAAAACCAAATAAAAAGTAACAGAAGTTTTTCACAAACAAGCGAGCTTATTTTGCCAACTAATGATTCGGTGGTACTTTCGGACTATTCGTATAAAGACATGGTATTCAATTGAAACTGAAATTCTGTTCGTTAGCAAGTGCACCGATTAAAATAGTCGAAGCTAATTTCCCTCGTTTTACAACGTTCGTTAAAATCTCAATTAGGTTCCTCTTTTGAAAAAAGTATCGAAAACGTTTGCCCGATTAGCTCATTTCCAGATAGCTTCAAATAATAAAATTCTTCTTTTATTTTGTTCATGATCATTTGAATATTAAAACACAAAATCAGGGTAAAATTCTCGAACGGTGTACGCAATGGTGACTCCCATTTCAAAGACTTTGCCTCAGCTTACCATCAGGCGAGGTGAAGTCATGTTGACGTGACCGACATAAAAAAAAACAGCAACGCGCAAAAAATCTCAAAACAGCATAAATTTATCTTTTATTGAAATTTCGGCAGTGGGTATTACGTTTTTAACTTTTAAACTTTCGCGTTCCATAACTATTATACGTAAACGGATGATATCGCAATACGGAATTAGATGGTGTCGCAATGGGAAGTCCTGTAGCCCCGGTACTTGCCAACATCTGGATGGAACATTTTGAAGAGAAGGCTCTGAGTCTCGGCCCCAAGACCATCAGACTTTGGAAACGATACGTCGACGATATCTTCAGTATCGTGAAAGGAAGTGTACAGGAAGTAGATCAGTATATACAACATCTCAACTCCATTCACCGCAAGATGAGGTTTACGTATGAAATGGAGAAGGATAGGTCGCTGTCTTTCTTGGATGTAAAAGTAGCCGTGAGATCAGATGGGTCCTTGTCACACTGTGTGTACCGGAAACCTACTCACACGGACAGGTACCTACACGCCACGTCTCATCACCACCCCCGACACTTACAATCCGTTATGACCTCACTCAAGAATAGAGCGTATGATCTCTGTGACCCTGAACATCTGGAGCGAGAGCTGGATCATGTTCAGGAGGTACTTAAAAATAACGGATATGCTGTTGTGAACGGAAGACGGAAGCAGCAAACATTGGGGCGGGGGCATCCAAAGGTAAGCAGACAGCCAGCGTATATGCCTTATGTCAGGGGAATAACGGATAAGATCGGCACCGTGCTAAAAAAGTACTCCATCCCGACAGTTTACACACCAGGCATTAAAGTAAACAACATCGTGGGCACACCGAAGGATGTCTTACCGCTTCAGACGCCAGGGGTCTACAAGGTGGATTGCAGCTGCGGTAGTTCGTATATAGGCCAAACAAAGCGGACCATTGCTGATAGGGTCAAAGAACACATTGCAGCTGTAAAGAACCGCCGGACGAGCAAATCAGCGATTGCAGAACATCTTTTAGAAGCGGGCACGAATCACTGGATTGAATTCCACAAAACGCAAGTCCTCTCCACCGAACGTCACTTCTATTCAAGAGCTGTACGTGAAGCGATTGAAATCAAGAAGTACAAAAATTTCAATCGGGAAGACGGTTTCAAGTTATCTGCGACATGGAATCCAGTGATTAAAAACTTGCTACCTCGCTTTTCTGCGCGGTCGGATAGACACCAAGGCGTTTGCACAGATAATAGGGACCCTGTAAGTGTGGTATGTGACGGTACCTGGAGACAAGAAAATATAAAAAATGTCGAAAATGTGCGGGTAGAAGAAGAACCCGCTACCTCACGGACTCGGCGACGGAGGGCGTGCACGGCTGAAACAGTCAGCCTGTGACCACGGCCGGTGTAACCTGGTCGAAACGTCAGGCATCCAAAGGTATGTATATACCTTTAACGTGTATCGCGTTAATTCCCGTTTACGTATAATAGTGGGTATTACGTCTGTTGGATCACTTGGATCCACTCGTTTAACATAATTACTGGACTACTTAAGTTCCTCAGTGATGGAATATGTAAATAAACTATAATTGCGTGGTTTCCAAACATCCATTGTCAATATCTTCTATCTTGCTGTAAAGCTTCGAGAGATCGTGTCTAGCTAACGCAAACATGGCTAGGCTGAGAGTATGAATTGACATAATGGGCTTGTGAATATGTGCAAGTAAGTACGTTGCTATACTACGAGTATAGGATCTAAGAGTAATGGGTGAACTATTGTTCGCCTGTATATTCCTGTAGAAAGAGGTGTATCGCGGCAAAGAATAAACGTAGTGTAACCTCAATCGATCAAATAGTTGAAAATTAACTGGCTCGTACTTTAAAGAGTAAAGTGTAAAAAATTACAGAATAATAATAATAGTAACTTCAGCTTATTTCAGTTGGTTATTACGCAATTATCATAAATATATACCTATTCCTTCCCGCACTGCAATCTCTATTAAAAGCGCAGGAGTGTAAATTATGTGTTATCTGTTACACTCATAGATATCTCTAGTTACACTACGAAAGAAACTTCTAAGGTATCTGATATAAGGTTCAAAGTCGTAGCTCACTATTCCCAACAGTATACCAATACTAAACTTAGGTATGTCTAGTTTTAGTTAGTTAATTTGAGTTGTGAAAACTTTTTTAATGACATTGAACTTTGTTTTTCACCACTTAGTTTCATTTTAAATTTAAACTCTTATCTAAGCCAGGATGGCTTAGATAAGAGTTTAAATCATTATAAAACATTGCGCATACTTATCTTGTACCTACACCGAATTAGTATAAAATAGCCGAATTTACCGAGTCCTATTTAACCATTTCAGCTCGCACGAGGGTTCCAGTAAATATATAATTTTATTGAAGCTTCCGGATCCTTTGTGTCAGGCCGTTTTTTCCGTTTTTGCCGTGTCGTCGACTCGAATTCGATGTAAGAAACATGCATATATCTACCAACCAAAATTGTACATTGGACCCATTTTCTCGCGAATATGTTCGAGATTTTTTCGCAGAAAAAGCTTTCGGTCGCAGTCGCCATGTTGCCAAGATAACATCTTATTCCTTTTTGTCACTCGTTGCACTTTTGGCTGTACACCGTACGCTGCAGTGGACAAGCGATTTATTTTTTGTTTCAATCTCGGTAGTACATTTTAGATCGGTTTTAATTTTATATGATAAAGCTTTCGGCTCGAAAGTCAAAAAGTATTACTCTTTGATTTTTTAGTCCTGTAGAAATTAGTGAACAGTAAACACAGACAGTATTTTCAAAAATGTTATTAACTCATTTTAATTATGCATTCAGGCTTTTAATATAAATTAATTAACCTTTATTGACATGCACCTCAAAAGCTAACTTCAATACCAAGAAATTGGTTTAAAGCAAGGCACCAATAAATTTATAATAACGATATCAATGCCGCAAAGTATTACAGCTTAAAAACTGAACATTTTCAACTATTAATAAATAAACCTGAAACCAAGGGACTGAAACCATAAAAGCTTTAAGTCTATCACCTCTCAAGTTATTTACAAGAATTACGAGACTAATTGGTTTTGAGGAAAAATGTAAGCCTTACCGGGTAGTGAATAAGACTGTCGTGTAATTACAGTTGGTAAATGCCTCAAAGCCTTCCTTTTCAGTCGACGTTTGGAGCAGAGAAGCAGCAGCGGGTTTTAGTTGCCCTTTCGTTTTTACTGCTTTTTATGTTCGCCTGACGTTTGCCGCGTCACTGCCTCACTTTTGAAACTCCAGTACAAAGGGTATCGCTTTCTAAGCGTAGCCTTTGAAATGTCCTTTTAAAAACAGACGTTATTCAATCTACTTTATTTACTTCAAAGCTGAGGTTTCAAGTTGTATGTTACACTGTGATTTTATTCTGATATGAGTGAGTGGAGGGTATTCTGCCGATTGCATTTGTGAATGCAAGTAAGTTAAATACAAACTGTTGCATAAATCCACACGCAATCGGATCTGCTTCCAAGTTCTGTTTTTAAACAGTGATGTTCGTATTAACTGTTTTTTAAGCTTTGATGAAACCGGAATTTCGCAATCAAAATATTTGAAGAGAAAATAGGATTTACCGTTTGAAATTGAATTGGATTTAAGTTTGCATTTAGATATCTACATTTAGTGAACATACTGGGTCTCAAAATTTTATTTGGAAAAAAATGTTTCGCTTCAGCATTATAGACAATAATTATTTCTTATGAATTCATCATTAAATCTTTTGTTAGAGTGTACCAGACCTACCTTAATTTTTATCTTCCGTATTGTAGGTATAAACATAAGCTTACCGTAGTATCATTAATTATAATAGGTAGATATACAACTTGCCACACCACGCTGGCTTGATTCGAGCGGATATTTGAATATGTGACGTCTAGGTAGTTAGCATATACTTAAATTATACTAGCTGTTGCCCGCGGCTCCGCCCGCGTGGATGTCGAAATCCGTTTCAAAAACTATCCTATCTCTCAAGTTGGATCGAACTGCACATGGTGTGCGAATTTTATTATAATCGGTTAAGTGGTTTAGGAGTCCATTGAGGACAAACATTGTGACACGAGATTTATATATATTAAGATAATTAGCCTTAAGTTCTCTTGTTGATTTATCAAACACAGCTTCTACATAAGATGTAATATAAACTTTTAATTACTAATAAAACTGATGCAGTATGTGCCTACGTTAAAAAAAATCGAATGCCTTTTTCGAACAGGTGCGCAATCTAATTGCCCCGGGCGCCTCATAATATATAGACGCGGTGTCACCCGAACTGCAGCGCGGGCGCATTTAGAACAAACCACGCCATATATCTCTCCGTGCGTCCGCAATTACGTGATTTGTCACTCCACTTTTATTTTTTTTTCTGCTTCCATTCTGAAAAATGACTGCAGTTCAACTGCACAAGTAGCGGCCATAATTAGTCTACTGAAAAAGTGGCTTTCGTTGTTCCCCTTATAGTGCGATCATTCACATAGCTACTGTGTTTAATTGACTATTAAATTTATCTCTGCTGATTGAAATTAATTGATTTTCAATATAAGCACGTCGATATATCTACTCGTTAAATGACTTTATGCACATTTATTTTTTCAGTAGCGTATTTTTGTTCATACTTATAATTAAAAAATATGAATAGGTAACTTTAACTATCTAAATTCAAAGGGTAATACATATAGGTACCTATATATTTTATGTAGTATAGTTTTATGTAGTAGTATTCAACATAATAAAGGTTGGTACCTAATATTACAAAGCAATATTAAAAGTAAAGATTGACGACAGGAAGCTGGCGAAATTTTAGTGTTAAAACACCTATGCTTGTTCCGTTGGATATAATATGCCTAATGCAGGTTTGAGTGCATGTATGTTGTACAAAGTATTTTCTCTTCTCAAGTTCAAAAAATAATGACACCATTCTATTTTTAAAACGTTTTCATGCCATGCTTTCAAATACTATAAAGATGCCTCTTAACGGCACACAAATAACCGGGCCAAAGGCGATGGCACACAGCCCTTGCAATTAGTATCGGATGGTCACACCTCGACGTTTGGCCGCATATAATTTTACTTTCTAAGTACACTTTGTGACAATAATAAACGAAACTTGCATTCAATTTTAAACTTTATTACACAGGATCAAAGTAAAAAATTACAGTTGGAATTAAGATGAAATCATACAGTCTAGTAATTAGTACAGGCGCGCACAGCGACGCTCCGTTGGGCAGATAATTTCCGCTGTACGTTCAAAAGACGTCCATTTGTCATTTGGTCTCGCGAAGTCTCACGAAGCGGACGTGCCTCTCCCTACTTAATTTATTCAAATATTATTTATTTAAGGAAAACGGGACTATTAATCACATTTCTACAGTTTTTATTTACATATGTGGTGCGATGTTCGCTTTGATCGTTAAGACATTTATAAGAGGTCCTTATGAGGTATTTTGATTTATTTCGAGCATTATAATATTTGATTTCAATTTATTTTTTATATCGGTAACGTCAATATGACTTCGCCTCGTCTGATGTAAGCTGAAGGTACCTATCGATATAATTGAAGTTATATTTCTCATTTACGTGGTAATTACCTACGATTTCTGTGCTATGCATAGTCGGTAGTGTAATATTCCCCATCATTAGTTAGTGTTTATCTGTATTGGACTTTAATTAACGCTTTTTGTAATTATGACTTTTTTTCATGAAGTTAACACCCTTTAATGGTGCTCAAATATTTGCTACACGCAGGTGCGATTCGTTTCGCTACTGGAAAATTCGTTTCGTGTAATTTTAATTGTGCAGTAAGGTATAAAAATTTAATTAACGCATTTCAGATATTTGACTAAGGTATTAGTTATCAGTTAATTATAGTGTAACATTGATGCGGGAGCTAGTACCTTTCAGTATTGTTTAGTAATGTTTGGGTTGTATAACTGTTGTAGCCTTAGTAATTGGCTTTCAGGAATGTTTTTGTATAGTATTAGTTATATATCTAAAATCAGTTACACAGTCATGCAGGGTTTTTAATACTATAGGTAAAAACTATGAAAAAAAGAGTCAGATTATAAAAAAATATAGCCGCTCCTTCTTATTGAAAAATTGCCAATAAAATTGATAATTCTTATAGTTTACGAAGGCTAAATGAAACCATTACTAATCTTAATCGTTTCGATTACCCATCGATTACGCTACACACATCTGGCGATCTTGTAAGTTAATTAGTCTGAAATTGGAAATAGAGAACACGTGCTACATTAGAATTAGTAGATATTATTATCGTATTAATTAATTAAACTGGTAGTTAAATAATAATAGTTTGATACGTGGCGCATATTCTATTAGCTGCGTATTAGGACTCATGTTTGACATAAGGATAAGTAGGGACTGATTATTGCAATAATGAAAACATCAGATTATGATTTTCAGAGAAATGAATATTCTGTTTTTAGACTTCGCGTAGTACCTACCTATTCATTGTCATTGTACAAGATATGCAATTTGTAAATGCCGTTTAACTCCAACTTCAAGAAGAAAGCTTGCACTAGATTCTCGTTCGTTAATCAGCAGATCTATTAGGTACCGAAGATATTGGTGGTAGAATCAATCTTTTTCTAGTTATACGGGAATGTATCGTCATTATGACAGTTAAGTTTAGTGATGATACTTTAATAAAGGTTACAGCGAAAACTTTAGGTACGTTTCTATCACCCCTATCTTAATAAACTTGCTAGTCACGCTTATTAAAATAATATTAGATCCAACTATAAAATTATTTCGCAACTAACAAATAAATTCTAAATATAAAACTAGAATATAATCAATGTATTCTATTACATACTTGTTAAAAAGTCAATGAAAAGCGGATATGAAAAGTGTCCTTTTATTAACGTAATAACAACACAATCCGTGGTCTATAATTTCACTTCATTTGTTCTAGACGAGTGCGCGGGGCTAATTTGCGATGTCATTGCGTCGTGGTTAGCGTAATGAGCTATGACGGGGAGTGAGCCATCAGGAGGGGTGTGGCGCAAATCGCGCGACAGTTGGGCAATTACATAGGCACTTGCGTTATTTGTTAATGCTAGTTAAGTGTAGGTGTCTATGTCAGGCAACATTGATATGAATGCACTTCGTATATTTTTACTGGTTTTTATGTTGCTTTGGGTTACTTTGTAATAGTTTGTTAATTTAAAATTAACTTGGCAAACTGCCTACAATTTAAACGTATGACAAAGAAGATGCAGGTTTTTGATGTCTAAATATATGCCCAACTGATATGGTGTTCATTTTGTTATTTACTTTGGTATTTATACTTTTGTTAATTAAAGAGTTCGACGATTTCAGTCTTGAAAAAACTTACCCATCACCTGATTATTGATGCCGTCCCGTGATCATCGTCTAATATCATTCAAAATAATGTTTATCGATATTTTGGTTATCAGACTTTAATTTTCTTTAGCCATTCGTATTTTCAAATCCTAAACCGACGCTTCAGCTCCTTCAACACCATTTGTTACGCAACTCGGGAGCCCACAGACATTCAGCATCACATAGTTATAAATAAATGTTCCAAGATCATTCAGTCAATGTCTGCCGCCGGCTACTGTGAGACGGCAGATTGTATCTGAATGACAAATAGTGCTTGCTGGCCCTTAGCGGTGGTGGAATCTAGTCAAGAAGCTGTACTCGATTGTACTCGAGTTTGTCGTCACTGTGTTTGTTTACTCGCTTCAAATCCCTAGAATGAATGGATCAGTGGAATGGATGTATGGAAGGTTCAATGATAGTAATCAAAGCTTAAGGTTATGTAAGAAGAGGAGATAAGGGCAAGTTGTAATCTCTGTATTTCTCGGAGGGAGAAAGGCGCGTGTATGTACTCTTAGGTATGTGTGTAGCTGTGGGGTTGCGCTATAGCCTGCGCTGTTTGCCAAAAATGTGTCAATACTCTATATAGCAATCCTTGCTACATTTCTTTAGGTTGCGTTTATTTATGAAATGAGTATCTGAGGTTATATACTTACAATTCGGTTCCGTCCAAGATCGCAAATGTTCAGGTAATATCTCATATCAAACCAATACAGATTTGGAATATTTAATTTGTGGTTAACTTAGGTAAATATCGATTTACCTTGGTTAACTTAGGCAAATCATTTAAGTACATCGGTACTTAAATGATTTGCCTAAGTTAACCAAGATGTAAATGAGGGAGATGGTGAATCAGGATCTCGATTTCATATTGGTTTTAAATTGTCAGAACAGGGGCAAAAAGGCAGTAGAACACACATTTCAATTTGAAACGTGACAATACTTTATCTTCGGATCCGACAACCCAATATTTCATTAAACATATATCATTTAGTCGTTTCAAAAGCAAAATAAAGATCAACATAAATATAAATATGTGTCGTTAGCGCGCAGCCGCTGAAAAATTACTCGAGTGAATGTTTTCAATTGTCTTTATATGTTGGTATGTGGAGCAGATTGCGTCGTATGTTATATGGAGTACGAGTTATTTTCGTTTGATATGTATATTTGACGGCATAACTAATGATGTGTCTTACACTGCTTATTTATTCGAAATGTGAGCGAGAATAGTAACGTTCTGGTTTTAGGGTCTGCTTCGAGAAGATGCTTGAGATGGGTAAATGTGTAGATTTACTATTGCGTGCCTTTTCAAGTTATATATTTCTCTGTTAAAGGTTGTTTTCGTGTAATATTTTTGCTATTATCGTGTTTATTTTGTGTAAGATTTATGACGCACATTCATCTAGTACAAATATAAATATGTTTCTGATACCTATGCGTATTCGACAGAATAGAATACTGTTGGGGCAGTGATGAAAAAGTCAATGACCAGCTGAAACTGTCTTGGAGGGCGGTTACGAACGTGTTTTCCGCACGCCTCTTGTAAATGAGGGAGAAATCCCCATGCTACAAGACCGCTGTTTATTATATCGCCGGCGAATGCCAAGGGTTGTTTCAAGGGTGGAGGAAACTATTCCGATTAAGAACACCCTCGCCCCCAGCCATTAAACCACCGTGAAGAAACGGGTAGGAACGGTGGTGTGCAGTTAGGTTGAATTTCGATACTGTTACGAGCTTTTAACGAAATAGCAATGCGGTAGTTTTATATACCACGCTAGAATAAAAAAGTTATACATATTATCGTGACAGTAATAAAATTTACGCAAATACAAATGTAAATTTGAAGTCTGGATTCGCATAGGTTTTTTAAATCCAATTCAGGTCACGATCGGTGTATGAACATTATAAATACACACGCAATGTATAGATCCAAGTAATCTTCATAACATAACATAACATAAATTCACGCCTATATCCCCGAAGGGGTAGGCAGAGGTGCTAGCACCCACATTTCGCCAGTTTATGTTTAGGTCCCAATGTAATAGGTGGCGAGCCTATTGCCAATAACCGGGCACTTAAAAACCTGCGATAAATACACACATAACTTCGAAAAGCATCGAAAAGTCATTGGTGTGTGCCATGGTGAACCTGGGAACGAACCTGAGACCTCGTCTCAGCAGTCCATTACCCAGACCACTAGGCTACCGCGGTGTTTTGTAAGTAATCTTCAAAGCTTTCAATTAACATATTACTTAGAAGCTAAAGATTCATTTAAACCAGCGTAGTAGTTTTTATAACAACAAAAGAATAACAAACAGTTTCATCGCGGTCGTTATTTCTCTTTGTAGCTTAATTGTGGCCGAGAGGGACAGCAGTGTCAACGTAGTTTGGGACGAAGTCATTCATAACAACAACATATGGGGCAAGGACCACCTGGTTGGAGTTATCTGTTCGTGATAGAACAGTCATTCATAGCTTTGTTTCGGCGTGTTGTAGCTTTCGTGCGTTGTTGTAGGTAATTAATGAGGTTCGGCCAGTGGTATATGATGTTATTTTTTTCATGAATGCATTTTGATATAGCTACCTAAATGTAGTCACGTTATTAAATTTACCTACTAACCTTAGTAAGTTGGTGATTTTCTGGCACTTCCTATCTTACTCCAAAGTTAAGTAACTCATAGCTACCCAAAAGTAGGTACTTTATTAAATTTACCTACTAACCTTAGTAAGTTGGTGATTTTCTGGTACTTCCTATCTCACTCCAAAGTTAAGTAACTCATTGTTGGTATGGAAGTAAGCTTCAAGTCTAAACAAGATTTTTTCTATACGAGTTTATTTTTTTATATTGAACGGTTCTGTGTAAACTTTAATTGGCAAGATAAGAAATCCATTGCCGGTCTTAGACCGGATTTTACTGATGATACAAACCGAAAAAAAAAACACAAATAATATACAAAAATAATTAAAATTACTTAAATAAAATATACCTACTTCATTTTTGTCTACGTTTTTGATAGATTATCATGGTTTATTTGATTTGATCTATTAAGAAAAGTTTTAGAGGTGCTCGGTAGGTAACTTGGAATGTGTTCAACTGCTTTTGACGGCGACTGTCCTTCTCTGGCCTTGCCTGTATTTCATTACCATTATTTCTTTAGCCATCGTTCGTCTTTGTTTTTTATACTATTTAGGTGGCATTGTTGAGTGTGTACCGGGAACAATGTAAAGTTATGTCTTGTTTGATATCACAGTAGTCATACATTCACCATTGCTATTTCCCGGCTAATGAGATTATCAAATCCTGTCGCCTATGACTATATCACTTGAACAGTTTTCGGTGCCAGTTGGCTGTTTATCAAACTGACTGCTAAATTATAAGTAGCTATTACTACATCTACCAATCAGCAAATACGTGTTAATTAATTTAACTTTATACACTGTTTATCACTTCAATTGAGCGTATACAGATTTATTATGGAAATGTTATACTTGAATCATCGAAATACAAGGTGCAACAGAAAATATTATGAATGCGCTAGCTGTTATGAGCATCTCCGATCCCACAACTCATAGGTATATTCTCGGGATAAAATTAGGTAGGTAGTTACTATTCCAAATTATAACTTATCCCTTTGCCAAATTCCATCAATATCCCTTTAGTACTTCTAATGTGATTGTGTAGATAACTAACAAATATTCGTCCAAATTTTTGCACAGTAAAATATCAAATAAATTTTTGTCTCATAAAATGTCTGAAGCTGACACGCTCCTACGTATAAATAAGACGATACTTGAAAAATAGCATCTCTCACTACCCTACATCACAAATAGGTAGGTGGGATGTGTTGAACTTGGCCCTATAATATTTATTGTAAGTAACTAGTCCTACTTGCATATTTTGCGGTCATGTCTATAAATTATTGGTCGTGACTCTCTCACTACCCTACATCACAAATACGTGGAATGTGTTTCACTTGGATCTGTAATTTATTGTACCTAGATATTTTGCGATCAAGAAGTCTATATTACAAACGCTTTTTCATAAAATTTTACGTTTTGTACTACCTACTACTGTTCCAATTTACACTTTCTAGTAGGTACACTCAATGTTATTGAACTTATTGCTTTTTCCGGGCATTCGACCACTTCGAGGCCAAGAAAGAAGCGGGCATCTAAATTTGGCGTAAGGTAGCTTTAGCCGCCATATCGCGGGGGGCGGGGCTTGTGTGCGGCTGCGCGTGATTGGTCGTGAGATTTGCGCGCGCGCCGGCCGAGTGCCTGAATCTTGAAGAGCCGAGTACAAGAACAAACAAACTCCCATTGACTGTGTATCTATGGCACTGTTTAAAAGTCAAATCGTATGAGTCAAGGTATTCGCAGGTAAAAGAAATGCTTGCGAGAAATATTATCTTTATTTATAGAATAAACAACCTGCCTTACAACTTGCATTTTTAAATTGGTTGTGTAGATTTTACTATATTGATAGGAATGAGTATCTCATCAAAAGCATCATGTTATCAACTCGTAAATTAATTTTCCACGATATAAAAGATCGGTTGGAATGCTGCGCCTGCGTCGGTCATGCAGCAAGCCAGCTAATGACAGATAAAATCCCTTCGGAACGCCAAAGTTGTGAAAGAACGCAATCACGTGCCGCAAAAACAGGATCGGCAGGCATCCAACTTCCGCGTGCAATGCGCTCCGGAAGCCCCGAAAATGTGAAGCGAGATTTCTTACAATGCGGTTGCCTTTATCGCTGTGCGCTTGCGATTCATATAAGTATGCAGCTATGCACTTACCGATTATGTCTTTTTGTCCTCAGGTGTGGTTCCAAAATGCGAGGGCGAAGTGGCGGCGAATGGTCACAAAGCAAGAAAACAAGATGGTGGACAAATGCTCACCGGACGCGTCTCTCGAGATGGACATGTACCATGGGCAAATGGGGTCCATTCAGTCGCTGCCGGCCCACAGCCCGCCCTACAGCGTGATGGGCGGCCCGCCCAGCCCCAACTCGATGGATTGCCCATAGCCCCAATTTTGCGCCTTATGAGCGCTACAAACATTTTGAGTGACTCGCCATTCCGCGCTCTGACTGGATTAGTGGTACTATTTCGAGTACTATTGAAGTGGACAGTGTAAGTTTGTGACGTGCTTCTGTACTTCTATTGTAAATGACTCTTCACTAAGATCTGATATCTGTCTATTTTGACTGTCTCTAAATGTTGTAAGTAGATATATTACCTACCTACTTTTTGTGATCTAAGGGTTATTATCGAACTAACTTTTTTATACAGAGGTCAATATTAAATGAAATTAAAGAGTACGATTATAGCGCAGAAAACATTTTTCGCCGTTCTGTAGAATCTCAGATGTCTCAAATTCTTTGATAAAAGCTTGTTTCTGTAAATTACTCGCTGGATTTGATTTTTTACTTTTTATCTCAATAGAGTAGTGGACTGTTAAGTTTATCTGTTTAACAAACTATAAATACTGAAAAAACTTTAGCTCTGTTCAAAGTACCGAAAGTACCTTAGGTGCTCCAGACTTCTAAAGCGCACTGAATCATAAATTCTGTAACATTGTTAACACATACAGGATAAGGAAGGCACTTAATTGAAACTGGATGTCGTTAGCTCTTCTCTAGCAAATAAAAGTTATCATCTAGTTCTAATTAACTGTTCTTGGTACGTATACACACACACTAGTCTGTACACGTTAATAATAAATGAATTTCATAAAAGAAAACTGAAGCAATAAAAATAAACTATATAAGAGGAAGGTAATGCGACATTCGAATTTCAGAATTTTAAAAAGAAACGCCGAACATCCTATCTTTTCTGTCGATCGTCTTCTTTTATTCGCGATTTCATTTCTTTTCACCGTATTTATTCATGAAACAGTAGGGTTGTACGTATTGTAATAACTTCTTTTAACTGCGAAACATATTAGGTAAATGGCCATGAATTAAAACAGTTTTATAAAAAAGTTAAACAATTTCCTTTACACAGGTACCATAATGTTTCCACTTACTTAATAAATTGTGTACCTATACACAATTTATTTACCTAATGGGCTCATAACATTTTTTTGTTATGTTTTGGATCTAAGACATTAAACCGTTTAAAAATTTACAAGCTATACTTAAATATTACTTTACTTACTCTCTCTAGGCCTCTAATACTTCAACATTCATCAAAAATGACTTACTCTGATTTTAAAATAACATCTTCGAAAATTCCGAGTTCGTTTTAAATTATGTTATGTTTTTTGTTTCAATTACTACGTAAAACGAATTCGGTAATTTCCTGGAACGTTAACTTAACGTTAAGATTTGTAACATAATATATATTATTATCTATATATAAACATTGTGAAAAAGGATGGTATGTCTGTTTTAGATATATATAGATAATGGTTTCTTCTTAAGATGTATGTTTTCATCTCTCGTAGTGAATATAAGGCTGAGCTCACATTAAAGACAAGACAGCCTAAAAACAGATTGTTGTCCTACAGAAACATAATTATGAAGGTGCACAAATGTAGAATAAAAAAATCTGTTTAAAGACGGCCTTGTCTGTAATGTGCGGTAGTCCTAAGCCGACCATGTCTGTCATCGAAATTGATGTAACTAGGTGTAACAAAAACTAATTTGTTAAGATTGATGTTAGATTTTGTTCCCGTTAGTAATATGACCCTGTAAACTGTTCTTCGAATCAGAATGGAGAATTTTTTATTAATATATACTATTTATTTATTGACAATTGATATTTAAATTAGAATAAGGCATAGAACATAAATGTGAGAAAATTTCCATAGTTGTAATAATTATTATTTAGGCTAGTATAGTCATAGGAATATAGATTGGCCGGCTAAAACATTCTTTGGAAATTGCAGTTTCTTTGCTCGCAGTTATATTTTTGTTCGAAACTTTTACATATACCTGTCTTTTAAGTAGTTCTAAGCATTACCTAATTACTATACCGGCTAAGTACATGCACTGTTAGTTCCTTTTGTATAGATTTAAATTACATTATATAATTATAAAATAATTCACAATAATATATAAATGTAGCCGTCTTTCATCATTTTAGTAAAGGTTATCATAATAAGGAAAATTAAATAACTAATAAAATGGGCATGAAACCATTTTTAATCGGACAATGCCTGTGACTAAAAGTTATAACGATCTGTTAAATAAAATATTTCAACGGTTTTACGTATTTTATTTTCACTAACATATTATATGAATAGGATATCTCCTACTAGGTGTATGTTTAAAGTACTACCTAATTTATAGAAAATATTTCAAATATATTTACATCGGAAGAAGTCTAGGATGGGCTTTGAGCCTACAGCCAGCCCCGTTCTAAAAGGAATTCTCTGACTATCTAAGTTAACTCGACACGTCCTGAAAAGCAAATAGTCTACTATACATACCTACTGTACCTAATAATGTTGACGATTTTTGCCGATATAAAGTTATAAGAAAGGTTAGCATACCTACTTATTTTTCCAAATGTCATTAAATATAACTTAACCTATAAACCTTTGCAACACTAGAGATGTAAATCACTTGTTGCCATCAATAGATATATGATGGGGACAGAGGGTTTATACAGAAGCATCGGCAAAAAAAATGAAGAGAAGAAGCAAGGACTCTAAAAATCTAGTACTCGTATAATAGACCTGTAGAAAAAGTGAAAATTTATAGAGAGATCGCATCAAAGCGAATTCAAAAAAGTCCGAATTGCAAGGGTAGTAGAAAACTTACATGCAAACCTAAACTTCTATTTTTTCTCGTTAAAATACGAAAAGTGTGAGTCACCACGACGAATGGACTACTAAGCCATATTAATATTAGTTACGTTACACGTGACATGTTGACGTGTTAGTCTCAGGCATTTCGGACTTTGCCAATGGACTTCTAGCTAATAGAATGTTGCTTCATCTAGGTCCCATGAAGTGTCTTACGAGCGGAAGTTTCTGCTGTCCTGATTAATCTAAGCCATTGGAAGCGGGTAAGACACAAAATCTATATTTTATGGGATTAATCACTCCCACGCTCACTTCGGACGCCTGCAGGTTTCAACAAAACATTAGGTAACTGTGTTAACTTACGAAATTTAATCAGACGTACATTTGGAGCCATTTTTCTCCCTAACAAAGCGTGAGATACAGGTAATAAAATATTCAAACAATTTTCAAAGAACAGATAATGTGCGAATAAGAAGGTGGATAAGATGGACAGACTATTCGTAAAAATGTAAGTATATTCTATTTTGGACAAAAAAGGTATACGGTTCGTATACCGCCACGATGTGATGTTATAATGGTAAAATCTATACTATATCTATACTAATAATATGATATAGCTGAGTTTCTTTGTTTGGTTGAACGTGCTAATCTCAGGTACTACCGGTTCGAAAATATCTTGCATTTTTAAAAGCTATAACAAGCGTGGTAAGATAGAGGGAACGCTCTACAAAACCGAGGCAAGGTCTCACTCCTCTTCACAACACACGTGCCAATTCAAAAACTGAGTACTATATACAGTCGTGGTCATCACAACTTCATAGCTAAATCAGAAAATGTAGCTAGTATTTTTTGTAACCAGGTTTTGAACAATAAATAGTAACTCAAGCAGAGGTAAGTAATTGCAAACTTCACACGAGCTTTTTGAACGAGTGTTTTAATGAGAATTGCTTCTCGTTCACTCATCATTGTTATCATCACTCCTAATATAATAATTTTTCTATCCCGTATAGATACAATGGTATAGGTACTTAGTGCAATATTAACTTTGTGACCAGGGGAAGAAATTTTTGAAAATTATGGTGGTAAGTCATTTAATTTGAACTTTTCTGGACAGTATTTTGCTAAGGACACTCTCCTTCCAGTAAGTATATCTATTGAAATCAATGACAAACTATCGTAGGTAAGTATATGGTACCTTTTACCTGACTGCATGACCCAAAGGAGTGGTTCACATAGGTACCTACAAATGGAAAACAAAAGCTAGATATCTAGATAGACACCAATAAATTATCGTAACTTCCATTAGTTCACGGTATTGTGACAAAGAATTGCCCAGAAGCTTGGTTTAGAGTTACTGGCTGTCAGAGAGACCCAACTCGGGACCCTGAGTTATGCTGTTTTAATTAAAACAATAAATAAAGTCACTCGCCGTTGGGTGGTCTCAGATGCCTCCTTAAAAAATTCCAACTCACCTAATCAGTACGAGGAATATCTTTTTACGCATTTGTGGTGTCGTTTCCTTATTTACTTCGAAGGTATAATGTTTATATAATCTAATTTACATAAGACATATTATAATAGTACTTTTTACGTTTTTTATTCCTTCATATATGTTGTTTTACCTATGTGTAAAACAATAACTTCTATGTAACTATACCGAGACTGGTGGTATAGAGTAAATATATTGGTACCTAATTATCGTAAAAGACCACTACTTGATCAGTTACATTATAAAACTTTTTTTAACTATCATACACATGACATTAGAAAGCCATGCTATAATACCTAGTCATAGCGCTTGGCTTTTAATAACATCTATTGATTTGCATTTGAGCATCCTTCACAGGAGGACTTGAGCTACTTATAGTCATCACAAATTCACCAGTGCATTGAATATTAAGACTTAGTTCACGTAATTCACGAGCGATAACATTGATCAGCTGACGCGCATACTACCTACCTAATTTTATGGACTTAGGACCGGCAGAATACCTTAGTAAAATTCAGTGATTCATATACCTGGTCTCTGTACAGCTAATTATAATAATAGTAGCATTGGTGTAAAGTGATATATATTTGTTACTGACTCAATGATATCACAGTTAAATTTCGAATTCACACTTAAATATTTATTGCTATACGTAGGATTTATGCGAGTCTAAAGCGACCACTTACGTAAGACCCTGTCACGTACGTAGGCGCTTACCTTCTGCCGTGCATATTATAACCGCCGTATCCAACATTTTTCACGAAATTGAGTTAGTTACATATTCGGAATCGCCGTATCGAGATCTATAACTTTGTCTTTGATGGTTTATTAGAAAAATGCTTCTATCATACATTTTAGATTCTTATAAGCGCAGTAACTTAAAAAATAAATAATAGTTTCCTTAATATTTTAGCCGCAAGTGCCGGATACTGCAGTAGTCTTCTAAAGCCCCAGCATATTAATCATGTAGTACTTAACATTACCGCGCTATCTGTTAATGCTGCTCTGATACGAATGAATTCTGTATTATAGAGGAAACTTTTTCCTTGACATAAGTGCTTTAATCACCACTTGCAGCGGTTATAATAAGGAAACTGTATTAATTTGTTTCCATTCATTATCGCCGTATGTGCATATACGGCGCTTATTATAAGTGATAACTGCGTGTTACCACGGTAATAATAAGGCAGCTTTGTTTTTAAATAAATAGTATCAGTCATATACGGCTCTTATGGCAAGGTATTCGAAACAAACATTTGTGTTATACCGCGTATTTGTGTAAAATAACATGTGGGAAGAGAGTCCGGGTTGTCGCCGTACGACTCCCCGGACGAGATAATTGAAGTAGATTTGCAATTTCTTTTCATACTCACTTTTACTTAAAACGGTATTCTCGAACGCAATTTTGAATGAGATGATATTGCGATTAAATCAAAAAAATAGCAAAATGAGCCCTCTGATCATAAGCGCAGTCATACAATGAAGCTCACGTTTGGTTGCTAATTATGTTGTGTTCAAAATAAAATTTACGTTTTATTTTACGTGAGTATTTTCTTGATGCTGGTAATAATGTGGGCTTCTTCTTCTGGTGCTACACGTAGTAAGATAATTACTCTGACAATAAAAACAAACCACCAACCCAGCAGCAAAAACAAGGATTCTACTATAATACTGCAACCGATAATACCTAAGACAGATATAGTCACACAGCTTAAACCCACTAATATTAATGAATTATGGAGCCAAACATTGGATTTTAATGACCATGGCGTTGTATTCGATTGTCATAAAGAATACGAAAATTCATTGAAACAATATTTACACACTTATTACCTTTCACAAAATTAAACTTGTCATTTGATTTTCACGATAATAATGAGTCAAACATGAACACTCATTGTTATCGTGAAAATTTTGGTTCAATGAATTTTCGTATTCTTTATGGTTATCAAATACAACGCCACGGTCATTAAAATCCAATGTTCGGCTCCATGATTCATTAATATTAGTGAGTTTAGGCTTTGTGACTATATCTGGCTTAGGTATTATCGGTTGCTGTATTATAGTAGAATCCTTGTTTTTGCTGCTGGGTTGGTGATCTGTTGTTATTACCAGAGCAATTATCTTACTACGTCTAGCACCAGAAAAATAAGCCCACATTATTACCTACATCAAGAAAATACTCACGTAAAATAAAATATAAATTTAATTTTGAACACAAAATAATTAGCAACAAAAGGTGAGCTTCGTTGTATGACTGCGCTTATGATCAGAGTGCTCATTCCGCTATTTGATGTAATAGTAATAGCATCTCATTCAAATTTGCGTTCGAGAATACAATTTTGAGTAAAAGTGACTATGAAAGTGAATTACATATCTACTTCGATTATCTTAGTAAGAAATAGCGGAATTCAGAGAATTTCAGACTAATAATAAAAGATTAAGTCGTTGATTATAATTTTAAAATATACGAACTAATTTTGTTAAAGTTAAATAAATACTGTTATAATACATACACAATAATTATTGTTTTATTTTTATTCGTACCTTATTTACAGATATAATATTATTATAATATGCAATTAGTTTTTCCATATTTAACAGCCTGCTTGTAGTTAATCTTGCACTCGGTGCCGTAACACACAAATATTTTTACCACGAGTTTCTTACCATAAGAGCCCTAAGTGACAAAGTTACGACGGTTATACTAAGTTACTTAAACTATACTTTATCTTTGATTCGCTGTCGAAAACGCAATAAAAGAAGTTCCATGGAATAAGCGCTCTATCTGTGTTACTTAAAGCGCTTATTCTAAGTGTTAGTTTTAAATGATACGCAGATTTCCTTACTATATCATATATTTACATCTTTTTTTATAAAAACCTATGACTTGGAATTCTTTTATAACTATTAATATAAAGTACAACCTTTTAACCAATCTACAAATTCATCAGATTTTAAAAAACATAATTTATATGTGTGTAATCATAAAAATAATTTTTGAAACTTTAAGCGCCATTTTCTCGAAATTGACTCTCATGCACTTAACGCTCTTATCTTTAGCACGGCAGCCTTACAGGCAGTATGAGTCTGCACCGCAACAACAATACGGATATATCCAAATTTACAAAGCAAGGCGATCAGAATTTTAGTAAAGAAGTAAGTATGTATAATAGGACGAAGCTCTCTTATTCCAACCGGAATTAACATCATAAGAAAAGACCCAGAAAGATTATTATTTATTACATATTATTCGGTTCCACGATATAGAGAAGCCTATTACCTATAATTTTTTGGATGCATAATTTATAACTTTTAAACAGTGAAATGCAAATCGCATTTTAAACCCAAATGGGCTGTCAACTTGTCTAATGCTATTGTCGTAACTGCTGAACCGACTTTCAAGTTACATATGTGCAGTATCTGATCAAAAGGGGCCCTTGTTTATACAAGGGGCGATTAACAATAAAGTGGATTTGTTTGTTTATAGATCGTTATACTGTTTGCACTAAAGATTGACTTTTTAGTTCAACAGATTATATCGCGGTATAACATTATAGAACAGGGTGCCACCTGATGTTTTATGCAAATAATTTGGATAAACAAATTGAAAGCAACTAATTAGTGTGTGTAGTTCTTTTTATAGTTGAACCGCTGAGTTGAAAAGACAAGGGAACAAGCTGCTGTTTAAAAAAAAAGTTTTTAAAAACAAGATTTTATTATTTACAATATTACATTGTCATGAAACTTACATTAGTATGCCAAATTTCAGCTCAATCAGATAACCAGAAGTGGTCAAGAAATGGCTTGCAAGATTTGATTATGGACAACGGGACAGGTGAAACTTTGCTAGATTTTTTTTGTTCCAGACTCTTTACTTAGGTATTTACTTTATCTATTTGTTTTTTTTTTTGGTTGTAAATGTAGAAAGAAACATTGATCTCAAAGAACATGAGTGTCTTTTTTTAATTTTGTCTCTTTTATTAGAAGGTAGACAATAAATTCTCTTTTGACTATATCTCCGGTTCCACACAACCGATTATAATTCAAACATGCGTAAGATTTTAAGTCTGACCGAGAGCTTTCAAACAAAAAGCCGCGTCAAAATCGATTTTGGCAGTTTTTGCATCCATCGTGAACAAACAGACAAGAATAAAAAAAAATGTGTTCAGAATATCGTGTTCAGAATCCTTCATAAAGCATAACTCAAAATATACTCGTAGGTACCTATATTTTTAAATATCTCCAATGTACAGACACTGCTACTTTACAATTCTCCACGAACGAGCGATAATTCCGCCACGTATTAATTTGGCAGAAATTTTCAGTTCTGATGACAATACAATTTTAAACCGTTTAATTTAAAAAATTTGGTTACTTTATTAAAACAATGCTTGGGTTGCCAAATATTCTGAATATAATTAAATATATTTTTTTGGAGTTCTTGTCAATTTGTCTGCTTGTCTATTTGTTCACGATTGATGTAAAAACTACTAAACAAAAAATGCAATGATTAGAAAGGTCTTGGTCAGATTTGAAATTTGCGGTATGTTTGAGCGCATTTGGTTTATATCTATGTGAACTGATGAGCAAAAATGTAGACCTTTGCGCGGGACAAGTTAATGATTTTTTGACTTTGGCTTCTGAATTTGTAAATACAGTTCATACATTTGAGCAGGTACCCAGACCATTGCAAAAATACTTACTTGCACTGAGTGGGAATCGAGCCAGGTATCCAATATTATATATCTATATACTATAAATTGTATAGCAAAATGTGACTCCATGATGATTTCTATAGAAGCTTTCGTGGCAAAAACTGGTCCTGCTGTCTGCGACTTCCATTGAAGGGGGAAAGGGAGAGCAACACCTGAAAACAATGAAGGCGGATAGGGACAAAGATAGAACCGCATAACGGGATCTGTTTTCGGGCTCTCGACATTGTTTTTGACTTCTGAGAAAGGGAACTGGTTGATATAATGTACATAAGGCTATATTGTAAAACAGATAGGTACATATAAAAAGTACTCCAGTTGGAAAAATGTCATATAGTGGTGACTATAGGACATTTTTCCAACCAGAGTTTAGAGTTTTCGTATGCTTTGTACCTATACATCGTTATGAATTACTCATTTAAGGAAGTACGGTGAGCAACAGAAGTAGCTTAAAATATCACAGCCTCTCAGATCATGATCTTCTTCCAAACCCAACTTACACTACCACACATAAGATTGAGAACAAGTGCTCCTCTGTGTAGAGCGCATTAAATTGTGTGTTACCTACGCGTAAAACATATCCAGTTAGGAACTAGCGAGGACTATGATTTTATACTTTGACCTTCAGCTTTTTTCTACTCCAGCGTTTTCATTCGAGGCCTATCACAATTTTGACTTATGACTGGTCACGAAGAAAGTTCTCAAGAACAAAGTGTATTTCTTAAAGAAAAAAAAGGAAATAATCTTTTTTTATTTACTTTTTTATTCCTTTCACTTCCTACTGTAATTTATATTTTTGATAATTAAATAAAGCTTCGGCTATAATTTGCTGCCAACATTGAAATATAACAATCATCTTAAAAATACTGAAGAGAAAAAAAATCTTCACCTAATTTTAACAAAAATTAAATGTATTGCTTACTTTACTAGGTACCAACTTAGTTAAATTTTGTCATTACGCCAATTAAAATCCAAGTCGTTAAAAGTTTTTCTGAACTGTTTCACAATTAATCATTGAGATATTTATGTTCGACAGAATGAAACCTTGCAAAAAGTTTTTATATTTCAGTTTAGCAAGAATTATGCAATATAACTTGTTTGAAAATTATTACGAAAAGCACAATTGCGCAAACAAATCACTTTCAATAGGTATACAAAACTGTTAGCCACTTCTCGTTAAAAAGTTACTGGTTATAGGTAGGTACGTTCGTTGGTTGCCTTGAAAATTTTCATTCGTATGACTTGTAAACACTTCTAAACTATAGGTAATATATAGGTCAATGAAGTCATATAAATGAAAAGTTTTGCCGTCAAGGAAAATTACGTAAGTAATGTTTCGAATTAACTTAATATTCTTCGACGTTCTACACAGCACTCTCTAGACCCAAAGTCTGTATAGTTTAACTAGCTTGTCTTATGGGCTCTAGAATGTGGATAAATATACTCATACACTCTTTTATATACATAGAAACACCCAGACCAATGCAAATTGACATATTCATGCATCCAAATATTTGCACTGAGCGGGATTCGAACTCGTGCTCCCTGCGTAGCAGTCGAAAGCACTACCGCTACGCTACAGAGGTCGTCAAATAGACTACAGTCACGCCCATAGAAGCCAATATGAAATAACTTATAGAAGGGGAGTGGATCCCAGCTAAACACGATACATACATAGGTACTTACATAGACATGCAAAGATTATTTTGAAAAACATTACCTACCTTCGGCATTTCAGTAAAAAGTACACGTTTTATCACTTAATGCGATTGACAATTACAAAAACCTTTAGAATGTTAATTAGATAATGTTTTAATTTCACTTGCCACCATTCATTTGACTCAAGTTAACACAGTGATAACTTTATTAATGATATCAATTAATGTGATACTGTGTCGATTTCAGGTTTCATTATTGCGCACTTATCAGACGCAATAAACTGATGCGAACAAATTACTTGGTAGTTATTCGACATTATTTCCCTTTTAATATTGCCGTTTTTCCAGTTTACTTGGAAGGTAAATAATAAATGATGTTAACGTCATACGGCTAAAACGTTGATCTCTTACGATTCGTAACTTGATGTTTTATACATGGTGAATTTTTCTAAAGGGATGGAATGGCCTAATCCGAAACTATAAGCTATAAGGAATAGCGAAAAATGCTCAAAAGAGTCACGAGCCCGATTTTGATGAAATAGAATTTAAAAAAAGCAATAATCCTAACTGAGAATCGACCCGCTGATTTTGAAAAAAAAAACACACTAAAAATCTTTTTGAGTTGTATAGCTCATTTATCGAGGAAGGCTATAGTCTATATACCATCACGCTACTGCCCAGGGGAGCAGAGTAGTAATCATATATGTCAACGAATCGAATACAATATTGCAAAACTAAGAAATTACGAGCATTGTATGTACGGGTTAAATAAGTGTCACGGGAACGGAGTAAGTCAGCTGGTTCTTTATATGAATGAATCAAATACATAAAAAATATGAAGCAACTTAATTTAAGTACTACTTAACAGGTTAGCTTATAATTTTAGCTTCTATTTAATATCCATATGCGACATGTTGTTATATTAATCTTCGGTAGCTGTAACATGACCAGAATTATAGTTTTTGTGGCCACACAATAAATCATGTTGAAATGTAATGTGCCGTGCAGTTTTAAGGTTTTGAATGTCACACATTTGGTGCAGCCGACAACTGAAGCGACGACGGTCGCGTCGCACACACACGTGCGCTTTTACGTTTACGTACGCGTAACCGTTACTCTATTCACACAGAGCGTTCGTAACCTCGGTTACAGACCGTTTTATAACTTACTCTTGCTGGATATAATGTTCACATCGCATTTACAAGACTAGAATCGGTGTGTACCGATAAAATAGAATGCTGATCCGATGAAATGGTTCAGTAATTTTAATACTGTTGGTCGGTCATTACAATTACATAATATGCCGTACCATATACGAATCCGTAGGATTTTCGCATCACAAAAGGGTACCCTCTACTAGAGGCGAGAAAATTACTGTTTCGCAGTTGCTACCGAATTCCCCGTTTGTCTTAACGAATTTATTGTAACATATTAAAAAAATGGTTGTTACCGTATGTAATGCATTACATTCGGTAATGTAATGTATTACATTACATTTGGTAACAACCCTTGCTTCAAATCTGTTTTACTTTAACTGTTTGTAGGTATAACAAAAATAAATGAGACACATTCATGTCCTTTGAATATCGTTTGAACATCTTTCATGTGACATTTCTATACGTTTTCCTCCCAGTGTGTTTTAATTCTTTAGCCCGTTTCTCTCCTTTCATCTACGTGCCCACTAGTGCGTTACACTTGTATACATCATTCATCGTACTCTCGTTGCAAATACCTAAAATACTTCCAGTTAAAATTTTTTGCTCGCGGGTACAATTAGTACAAAATACAATAAATATAATGTACGTACAGGCTGATAACGTGTCCAGTAGGTGATAATAATAGGCTATGATATGTGTGCGAATATGAACATAAAGATTTAGGGATATAAATGATGTAAAGTAGCACCATAGGATCAAAGCTGCCGACCACCCGGCAGCAAAGGCGCCTGTAACAAAAACTCATTAGAAGAAATAGTTCCAAACATCTGCCCCCGTAGACAAGTGTCATAGCGTAAATCGCTATCGTTTCGAATAGATTAGGTCAACCAATCACATCCAAGCTCGTCGCCGGCGTACGATGCGCGCGCCGCGGCGAAATCACGAGCTGGAGTGTGATTGGTCGACCTAAACTATTCGAAACGATACGATTCGATCGAATAGAATACTTTTGCCACTTGGCTACGGGCACTGACGTTGCTTCCGGGCTAAACGGGCCGCGACGGGGGTAAAAACTATGTTTGCGGTCGGTGGTTTAATCTACGCCAGTAAAATGAGAGGGTTATGTGTTGATTTCATATGACCAACATTTTATATAGCTCTCATTTTTATCGTGCGGAAATCCCCACAGATAGGCACCACCCCGCAGCAAGCAAGAGCGGTTCTGTCAGACTTGAACCGACTAAAACCACACCGTCAGCTACGTTTTTTAAATGATTGGACACAAAATTTTATGGACCTTTCCGTTTTTAAGTTTAAATGAGAATATGTCTTCTTTCTCCGCATATGCGTATAAGAAAAATCTTTCCAATAAGAAAATTGCAGTCTTTTTCTTACGTGTGAAGACTAGAGCTATTGTAGTTTATCTAGTATCTATAACTAGATACTATACAAAAATAACTGAATTGTATTCGTGCCCGTTCTTTCAGTATGTACCCAAATATAAATGTAAAAAAGGCCCTCGAATACCCTTCACGATCGTCACTTTAGATTTTGTCCCATTGTTTTATCAGAGATATGACATCAAACATTTTACCAACCTAAATTAAACAAGTAAACATTAAAACAACCTTGCTACTTTGAAATAAGGTTCTTTTATAGTTAAATCAACAGTAAACTGACGTCGTTATTGATTACTTTTCGATTCATTGACGGAGGTAGATGGCGTTGTCGGCGCCAAAAAATGTGATGAATGCTCATTGAATCGGAGACGATTCGTATCTATAACGTGTTAGGAAGTGTCCCTCAGGTTGCATAAGAACATTTATTTTACGTCTCAACTATTACGTTTAGTTTAGTTTTCGTTACCGTTTTGTGTCGTAATTCAAATATACGGTATTACCGTTAGGTACTTTATATTTTAAAACTGTTCTTTCATACCTACCCTGTACTAGCTGTGTTAACGTCCACGTGGCATTTAAGGATATCAAAAAAACATCGATTTATATAGGTAATTGTAACCTAAATAGGTTACACGGGTCACCTTCTCACAATACAGTCTACCACATACAAAGCACTCATTTAATTATTTATGTTCTAAGGCAGCGTTTCCCAAATATTATCATGCTTTAACCCTTTTAATGTTTTAACCATCGTAGTGCTTGCAGGGAAAATAATTTAACACATTTTAATGTTTCTTTATCTATATGAGTATGATTGATTGTAAACAGTGTGATATAATATGTGATACAGAATGATAGGGGTGGGTCGCGAGCACGATTGAATATTTGGGAAACGCTGCTCGAAGGAATTGTTCTAGATCAGGGATTTTCATGGCGTACGCATACCACTTGGATTACACCAGTTTCATTTTAAGTGTTTTTCGGGTTATTTTCTTTTTTATTTTCAGAACAACAAATATAAACAAGAAGCCTTTTTACGAGCTAGTCGATCTATACTTTACTTTCGGTACAACAAAGACAATTTGAAATGAAATGTTCTTTACGAAATACACAATTGATCAGCAAAAAAATTCTCGCTGCTCTTTGTTCGACAGTTATTCGCGAGTCTCAAAGCTAGCAAACACCATGAATAAATTAAATGCCGTACCGGCAATTCCATTTGATCTACATACATAAAACGAAGTCATGTTAGTCAGGCTATTAATAGCTCAAGAATAGGTGGGCTGATTTTTAGATTTGTCTCCACCTAAATCTGGAGAAAATTGAGATAAAGTCCAATAAGCTATTCACAATTTCGTTCGCTCCCATTCCATTCTGTGGTAAAGTAAATTGAGCCTAAGTAAAGCGATAAACGGTTTATGTATGAAGTACCTACCTATCTGTAAAGTTAGTAAAATAATATGAAACGTTTAGTACTTAATCTGTTGCCATGGACAACATTCCAGTTACCAGCCGGCCCGATACCCAGTTTGTCAAATTTTTATTTTACTAAATATCTACAATGTTGAAACAATGTCGCAACAGATTTATTTATACGAGAGGTACGATGAAATCTTAAAAATCATAATATTTAGGAGTGTCCCTCGATGCGCCTGCGCCATCAATGAATCATACATAATTGATCGGCGACGAGATCGCCCCGATGACGTTGTCATCTCGTACACGACTTTTTGTCACTCGTTCGTTTTTTTTACTTTTTCTCGTTTTTACCTTTTTTATTAACCTTTCCTACGCTCCATTCGTTCCGATAAATGAATGGTGGTGTGATGATTTTTGATAATTTTGAAGTATGAATCAAGGGGAAGGAATATAAACTCTGTTGTACTTGTGTTGTATGAAAAAAAATAGTACCTACTGGTCATTTGCTACCACAAACTCATTTAATTCTGAACTGAAAATGTAGATTTACAGTCTATGTGGCGTAGCTGTAGAGTATTCGAATGCTAAACAACGATCGAGCGAATATTTGCATTGATAGGGTGTTTCTATGTTTAAAAATAATATACCATGATGAATCCATTTAAAAAAACTCTGTCCTATAGACTGCTAGGAATGGAGCGGGCGAAGAATTGGAACTGGAAAAGCGGACCTCGGGTTCATAGGTGAAGGCCCAGGCCTCGAATGTGACTGGGACTCTGAGATGATTGTGTTTGGCTTCAGTAGCATAGAGGTAGTGTATTCGACTGCTACGACAGGGGGTGCGGGTTTGATTTCCGCTCAGTGCAAAATCGTATCCTTAGCTTCGGACCCACACTGACAAGTAAAAAAAAAAAATTAGAATAAAAACAATATTACGTTCAAAAACCAATATTAAAAGGTCAAAATCTAAGGCCAAGTACCATTTGAAAGGTCGCGGCAAAGTTGACTGACACAGCTTACGCTATAATCTGGGGTGCCCTTAAAATCTTTCATGTCCAAATCACCATGCTACACGAACATTTTAATGGGGAATTTACGTCAAATCAATGGTCCCCAGCAATGTGGCGTGTAATTATAGCCCATCCTTCTAGGGTAATTTAATCCGCGTTGCTAAGCACAATGTATCTATGAAGGAATTGGGGGACATACGGGTGAATATTTTTTGTAACGAGTCAATAATGACATTTATTTACTTTAATAATCATTTTTTTGGATTTAGCTCACGGGGTTCTCTACATGACAATGTGTAGAGTGGATTTGGCAATTATTGTTCTGATAGTCATATCGCTTCACAAACTAGGCCTCAATTCTGTTAAAATAAGCCACTGTAATGCCATTGGCATTAAAAAAATACCATTTAATTTTGGACTTTATTTTTATCAGTTTACAGTCTAAAATTAAATGATATTTTGTAGAGCGAATGAAAAAATTTAATGAATTTTATTCTTTTCATTTGATTTTAGAATTTAAGTGTTTATCGCTAAAATCTACAATTAAATAGCATTTTTTAGAGTGTCAAGCAGCTCGCATTAGTCAATTGCGTGATGCAGAAGGCAAAGATTAGATATTATGATGAGAAGATATACCTATTCAAAAATATATCTTCTTTCATGTAAATGTACCTACTGAATATGTATGAATATAATAATGTTCATTTCAGGTACCTACTTAATTTGATCCAATTTGTTGATAAAATTTTAATTCTTAACCTATGTTTTGTACACTATTAAATTATTTTATTATCTGTCCCACCCAATGTCTCAGTCTATTTTTGCGATAATTGCTTTAAGGACACTTTTAAGGACTAACCCGTCGTTGCACAGGAGCAACAATAATAAAGAGTAAAAAAAAATCAACATATAAAATAGTGTGGTGAACGAGCAATGCATGATGTTTCGATTAAATTTAACGTTGGCACAATGTTGAATGCCTGCAATTTCAACCAGCTTAAATGCCGAACAATATCGAATGCTCGAAATTTCGACAGTTGAATGTTGATCGGTTGTGAATGAATAATGTTTGGTTGAATGTTTATCGGTGTTGAATAAATGACGGTTTGAACGGTATTCGGTTAGATTCCTGAATTTTCGCTCTGTTACAGCCAGTGCAGATACGTTGCGGCAATATTCATTATGCGTACTGCTAAAGAGTGGAATAACCTGCCTGAGTCAGTGTTTCCGGAAAGCTATAACCTATAGCGTCCTATATAGCGTCTAGACCAGAGTGAATAGGTTGCTTCTAAGTAAGCGTGCTCCATCGTCGACCACATCATCACTTTCCATCAGGTGAGATTGTGGTCAAACGCGAGCCTATCGACTTATAAAAAAGTGCGTTATATTCGTTCGGCACGTCAGATAGTTCTTAGGTACGAGTACGTAAGTTAAGATATCACTATTATCTTAGTACCTATATATTATAAAGAAACGTATAAAAAAAGAACGATGCTGTTATTGTATGGTTACCGTAGTTAAAAAAGCCTCGAGGGAATCTTAAGTGCATTTTTGAAAACTCGGAGAGTTTGTAATAGGTGCCTAGTCCAAGACCACAGAACTAATAGAAAGAAAGAAAGAAATTTGCCATTTTTGCTCGATATTAATAACGACTAATTTGAAGGTATACACTTGAAATATTTACAAAATACCAACTAAATATATGTAGTACATATTTATTTTAAAAAATAAAATAAATTAAAATAAATAAATTTTAAAGCTCCCATGTTTTATTGCTGTTTTGTCGTATACGTCGGAACGAAAGCCTTGTTCTATAAATAAGAGGAAAAGATTTTTCATTCTTACAACTACATTTCAGATTCCCTAATGACAAAGTGTCGATAGAATACTGACTGACTATAGCGCAATGATTGATAAATGTATTCACACATTCCCATATTAATCCAATTCTCAAAATTAAACTAACTACGCAAAATACACTCGTATATTCCACTTGAAATCCGTGCGAATACTTCAAATAATAATCATCGTAATTGCAACTTTACCCCTCACGATTTTAAGTTAAATTTTGTTTAACAAACTTACACAATGCTGTGTTGCCACGTGGCGGTCTGTGCTCGCCCCATTGTTAAGTTAAAAACCAAAAACCGTGCCCTTTTTATTAGAACAAAGAGTGCCGATCTTGGGAAATAGTTTTTCGAAGGTATTGTTCCAATTCAACTTCATTGTGTATTTTCCCGTGGCTTGGATCATAGCGTATTTATTGTTTGGGTGGTTATTTTGTTTATAAGCTTGTTGATTTCGCGCCCTCTTTATAGAAAAGGTCATAAGTACCCTTTTTTAAATAAATAATTATAATGATAAAATTACTTACCCACTTAAGACCTTTGTGTACGTGGTAATTTATCTCTTTGATAAGCAGTTTGTCTCTATCTTATTCTAGAGATATTATATTGACGCCAATAATACGAGTATAAAAATATGCTCGATTCGCTATCCCACACCCGATTTCAAACAAATCGTTTTACACCATTTTCATTACCCACTGGACATGCCAACTCAGAAACGTGCTCGTAAATTGAGTAACTAAATTTGTGATTTATTTAAAATAAGTACCTATCTAGTAAGTAGGTACTTGATTATTTAATGCTTTGGCTCTTGCTAGCGCCGCTGTGTAAAATGAATTGTTGGCTGGCTTATTTCAATTGTCTGGTTATACACTTGCTAGAAAGCTTGTTTTTAAAGTATTTTTGATTACTATATTCAAATTACAATATAAATGACTAGCTATATGTAAGTAATTAAGGAAATCAGTAAACTATAAAGTCCCACCTGTGTTCAATATGGTGAGACATGGGATCAAAATACGGTCATTGTGAATGTTGCAGGTGTCTACGAGCGCCCTATATCCCCATACAAGCTACTGAGCTGATTTTAAGAAGGGATTATTGAGTGATTGGATTATTCAATGTAGGTAATAAAGGGGAGGGTGCATTGCAGTATTTTAAAATTATAATTCGTCATACATTTTATTTTTCATTAGAGAAGTTGTTGATTAAACTGAAATAAACTAACTTCGTACATATACGAGGTGGTATACCTGCTGATTGATTCGTGTTTGGGTTAGAGTTTGAGATGATAGCTGCTCTCGTAAAAGTCAGAATAAAAATGCAACCGCGATTGGTGAGTTATGAAAGCAAAAAATCCGGTCGACTAAACTAGGTTCTCACGATTCGTTGGATACAAAAATAGTTTTGTTTGAACGCTTGCTTTGCTTGAGTGTTATTTGCTTTTTATATTGTTTGCATCATGTCCACTAAGTAACGATTATTGGAAATTTCTCCCCTTTTTTTTCCGTGCGGAAATCCTCATGGATACCCACCCCGCGGCCAGCGGGGCAGGTTATGTCGGACTCTTACCGACTAAAACCGCACGCCACCGTCTAGGGTCTTCTGACGCCAGGGTGTGAGGTGGCCCAAAGAGCATTTCCCTCGCACCCCGGCTTGAAACAATTCGGGGTGTAGAAGTCTATCACTGTGGAAGGAATTAATAATTTAATATTCATTTTCATTGAACCCTTCGCTGAAAATCCTCCTACGTGCACTTGATTGCTTGTTACTCAGATCTTAGAAACACAACGAGATGATCAGATCCGTCCCCACTTACTAAATGAACCACTCTTATTTTGTTCTAAGAAATAAACAATCAAGTTCAGAAAATAATTAATATCAAACAGGAAAATTGTTGCCAAATATCTGAAAAATTTTTTTTTCATTATGATGTAGTGCTATACCTACCTCATAACAATTACAATCTATTAACTTTTAAACTTTCGCGTTCCATGATTATAATAATAATTATGTAAACGGGAATTAACGCGATCAGGCATTCCAAAGGTATGTATTGTATATACCTATACCATGATCGAGTTAATTCCCGTTTACATATTATTATAATCACAATCTAGCCTTGAGGCTAATAAGTAATTTAAATTTAACTTAATTTGCAAATAAATGTATACAGTAAAGAATGTGTCTATTGGCACTTTTCTTATTGTCTCTATTATGATGGAAAGTCACTTAGTTCTTGTGTTCTTAAAGGTAGCATTCACTGCACTCGTAACACTAACTTCACTAAACTAACTCAAAAGACTTGGTCCTATTCAGTCTCCTGACTATGTCCGTGGTGTCAAGGAGCTGTGGTGACCGTGGCCTATGGACAACATCATGGGTGTCACACACGCCGCTGCCTACCCTGAAGGGAAGAGAGGCTAGGAAGGGGTGGGGGGAGGAGGGGTACAGTCAGCATTATATCGATCATAAAAGATGGTTCCGAGGAAAAGCCGGATTAACTGGCGAGCATGTGTATGTAAACAATCATAAAAGTATCAAAGGAAAGGCGTATACCAAGCAAATAGATGTACTCTCTGCCTACCCTAAAAGAGTGATCCATTCACAAATTACGCAGACGTCACTACTCCTACCGCAAAGCAAATAAACGTAGTGAAAAGAATAAAGAATAAAAAATATTCAGGCTAGAATAAATCAGGTATAGAGAAATAATTTGGGGGTTGGCACGTGGCAGGCACGCGCAGGGTTAAGTCCAACGGTTGCAAGCCGACAGGCCGTACTAATGAGTATGTGAGAATGGGCCTTGAGTATTCCGATACCGGCGTTAATATTGTGGAAAATATCAGAGGATGTAATAAAAAAGATGCGGAAAAAACGTGAGAGCATGAAAGTAAAGCTTATTATGTTAAATAAGATTGTTCTTTTGTTGACCTTGCCTCACACGGGTAAGAAATATAGTACTGGGCCCATTTTCAAAATACATTATGTACCTATGTAATTGCTATCCGATACTTTTTGAAACTCAGTGATTTTTTATATTTCAACGATCTAACTTGATGGTAAATACACAACGCTATCTAGACCCAAACCACAAAATGTATAGGTAATAGTACTAACGTACCCAAACTAAGCGTGGCTTGTAATATGAATGCAATATGAACATATATTTCCTTTGGTTACGCGTGAACTACTGGATTGATTTCGCTAATTCTTCTTTTGATGTGTTTATTAATTATTCTGACACCATTGAGTATTCAAATCATAAGGCAACACGATATTTTGAATTTTATTTATTCAAATTCAATATTCATAGTTAAGACGACTTTGAGGAGTCAGCTAGTTCTAGAATAAATTTCCATAACCTCCGACGAACATAGCTCGGTTACTCTACGCCACGCCACAGAAGTGGTATTAACGGTTACGAAATCTGACATGTCATTCACACGTCGCCACCTGCGGAAGCGAAGGGTTAGCCAAAAGGAAAAAAAGGTAGGGTGCGGCCTCCGGCTCTCTTATAAATCGAATGCAATGTAGCATAGGGCTCATAATAGTCGATATTAATTAGGAGTGTGGTACTTCTCTAGCCGTGAAGAGAGAGGTCTTTTGAAGATTGAGATCCGAGATGGTATGCGATTTTGGTCGGTTAAGTCCGACCTCTCTGGCCTATAGGGGATTTCCGCACTAAAAAAGTTACTCTACCTTTTTTCGTGCGGAAGTCCCCGTGGATACCAGTCATCATCGATGGGGAGCAATTCTTCGACACCTTTTAAATTTGCCCATACCTACTCCTTTTTCCCTTTTTATCATGTAAATACTTTAGTTTATATTTCGAGTTCTTTAGTTAGCATTAAATTGATTGATTGAAATAAAAAATGCTTGTTCTTAGTTTATATTTTATTTATTTTACTAAACCGGAATAAAAAGTAGGTTATATTTAATCTAAGTTCTTTAAGTTTAATTAATAGAGATGACGACTCTTTTTGAATTATGTCAATTTACATAAGTGTAAAACAACTGTTCAACATTAGAAAAATAAAACAAAATAACTTATTATATATAGTAATTTTACAAGGCGTTCGCACAGCTAATACTAAATAAAAGAGGGGAAACAAATATTTAATAAGTGAAAGTGTCTTCGTGTATCGTATTACTCATAATATTTTTCTAGTTAAAGTGTGAAGTAGAATAAATATAAGTTGCGACAAGAAAAATACTGAGAACTGTTGTTGGTTACGGAGAATTTAGAGTCCGTAGAGACGTTTCCTTCAATTTCTTCATTTATTCTTCTTCTGAATAAAATTTACTATTCGTTGAGAGGATTATTTTTATAGATATGATATTTACTTACATTAATTGATATTTACCAGTTAGAAACTTATTTAATAACGTTTTCGAATCGTAAACGTTTCTTTTTCGTTACGGGTAGTTGGAGCCCATAAAAGTCCAACCAGTCTAACTTGGAACTCCGATACCGCCATTGGTCATAATGACCATTGGTTGTGGAGGTCAGATGGCAGTCGCTCCACGAAAAATATCGAGGTTCAGCCGCATCACAGTTAGACTGAAAAGCCAACCCCAACTGAGTCGGAAAAAAGGTTCAGAGAATGATGATGATGAAACGTTTCTTTTTTGTCTACACTAGCCGTCCCATGTGGCTTCACCTGTGATATATTTCATCCCTGTGGCACTTTTTTAATCCTTACATGTCCATAATTTATTATCTTGCAATAATGTTCACAAATTTGTCCGATTTATTGACATACTTATTATTACTCCGCTATTTCCTGAGTAAATGTGACAACAAGTTAATTTAACTTGATCGATATTTTCTACTTCAAAGTAGGTAGGTAAGTACCTAACCTATCCTAACTTTAGTCATTTACATATTCCTAATACTAACGTGTAGTATTTATAATTGTAAAATAATTTATATAAATTAAGTGAACATTCAAAACTTTTCTTATCAGTTTACAACATACCTAATAGGTATACCTACTGTAATATATACAATTACAAAAACATAATCCTGCTTTGCTCATTCACCAATTGTAACCGCAAACATATTACATACTCACTACAAAAGGATTACTCGTACCTACATAATGACAGTATAAACATAACCATTAACACCGGCTTTAACCTCTAAACGCCCTGTTTATGTTGATCGAATAACATGCCGATTAATCGGTTGATCCGATTATTCGACTAAAAAATCGGTGAAATAATATTTGAAATTGGAGCGTGTTCTAAACAATAATGTTAGTCGAGTGGTGGGTAATGAAGAGAGGCGCGTGTCCGCCGCGTGCAGCGCGCGCCGCTGGTCTAATGAGCGCCGGGCCGACGCACGCGCTTCCGATGCCCATGCGCGCAAATTGGAGAAATTAAAAAAAAAATGTTTTGTTATCCGATAGTTTCGATGTTCTCCATGTTCCGATTGTTCTTTGCAGTGTGAAAGCGGTGTTTTTTCGGTTTAATAGGGCTAGGTAATACCCTTTTATGAATAAATATAGAAGAATGAGCTCCTGCCCTACAGGGACAAACACTGCATGTGGGTGCAATGTTTTCCCATGAAAGTATGTAGTTGATTATATTTAAGTTCAAGAGGATAGGAACAAGAAAACTGTTCTGCGGAGGAAATTCCTATAGATGACTAAACCCTCCACAATTCGTCATAGAAGAGTGACTAAGGATTCGGAATTCGTGCGAATAAAGCAAATACACGAATAAGCCCTCTCAACTTTGATTTATACTCGTTTGAATAAAGGCGAATAGCAAAGAGCGAAGTGTGGTTCCACCATAATAAATGGTCAGAACCGTGAAAGTAGGTAGTATCTGATTGAAAGGTTTGCTATATTAGTCGATTAATCATAGTTTCGTCACCTGCACTCTCCTCACTTTAGATAGCCGAGAACTGTCACCAATCTTCTCCAAAGTCTTATAGTGAATGATTGATTGTATAAACTATTATTATACTAGCCGATGTCCGCGGCTCCGCCCGCGTGAATGTTGGTTAACGCACCTTTTGGTCTTATCTCCGGTTCTACTCAACCAATTGCAATCAAAATTCCCTGCAGGATCGGCAGCGCGTGGGTAACGCCCTTGTTGTTGCACACGTTCATAGGCCACGGTGACCGCTTCCCATCAGGTGGGCCGTGTGCTTGTCTGCCACCTAAGTGGTATAAAAAAAAATGCGTCCATTGCGAATAAGCACACAAACCAACAAACAGATAAATAGACAAGAATTCAAAAAATATGTGCTCAAAATTGTTTATTATAACATAAACCGGGTGTATCCCATCTGCCCCGGTGACTTGGCCCGGTGCCGGGCCGCATCCCTAGTAAGTATTTTTTAAATAACTGCAATGTAAAGTAGGTACCTACAGACATAGCTCATTTACAATTTCTATAATTACACAACAGATAACAACACTAAATAAGGGACGGTTCTAACTAGTTCTAGTTTCAATTATAGTTCAGAAGGTTGCTATCACAGGATGAACGAAAGCTCTTAATCCGCTTAAATCATCATGGGTTTCCGTGGTTGCGAGCGTGTGCGATATGAAAATCATTCAAAAATTTCGTGCGTGTCGTGCGATATCTATTTAAACTTGCCTCAATCGTTAAGAGTTCTGGGAATTATGTATTTTTTGTTATTTATGTTGTGATAATATAGGTCTAATTCTCTTGGTACACGCTAACCACCTATCAGCCATCACTAGGCCGCAAGTGACCAAAATTTACAATTAATTCGGCGAGCTACCGACAGCCGTTTGACGCATGACGCGTTCGCTTTGACGCAAATTCAGATCCATTTTTTTTCCTTTTCTTTATCCGCAGATGATTAAAAGTGAATAGTGAATAGAGTTTCAAGATTAAATCGTCGAATAAAAATAGGAATTCTATAGGAATGGCCGTGTATTGCGATGCGAGCGTTTGTATTTTTTTATTCCACAACATGAAAGAGAGAAATATCGAGCTGAAGATAAGAGAATGTTAGAAATAGTATTCAGGTAGGTGTATCTAAAATGAACAAGTGCTCAGTTAAAGCCATGTAGGTGTCTTGTACCTTCAGTTCGACTTCAGTGCCTGCTTGAAACAATTTTAAGTGTTTTAAAAGGTAACAAACATTTAACAATTTTGATTCATTATGTACTATTAGGACACTGTTGGTGTATATAATAGGAGCCCCCTTTCTGAGACTACCTTTTGCTTACCATCAGGCGAGGTGAAGTCATATTGACGTGACCGTGTGGTAATCGATCCACACAGTTTATTGGTATATTATACAGCTTTTTAACATAAGTTAGAGTTAGAGTATTTTAAATAATAAACTATATTATAGCAAAATCACAAGAGAATGATACAAACAATAAATAAACGTATGTTGATGAAGAAACTGTATTACGAATTACGCTGATAATGAAAAATCATATAAATGTTTATGGCAGTGATAGTAGAGTAGCCAGCGGCGCGGAATATCGATATACCAAAGGTACGGAACAAAAATAACGTAGCCGAACATTTCACTGGTAGGCGGAATTTATTATTATTGTGTTATTTCTCGTATTGGATACCATGCACCGGTATTCAAAAAACTTTATTTGAAGTGAAAAATTCAGCAAAGAGATTAATGCTTACAATACGCTTTAACTGTCGATATAATAGTCTAAACTACATTTATAAAATCGTCAAATTTTTCAGTGAACGCCTAGGCGAATTTTTATCGTATTTGTCTCCTAGTGAGTCGCTTGTTAGATTTAACTAAATAACAGAAAACTGACTTTTTTTATTGGACACTCAACATGACTTCACCTCACCTGATGGTAAGCTAAAGGCAAAGTCTTAGGATTGGGGTCACCACTACATACACCGATAGAGCTATAATAGTGGTGGCTCTCAGTTTGACGGCCTACCGATTTGGTATTAACAATGTAGAACAATAAACTTCTACATAGGTACTTAACAATTTTCACTGCTTAAGAATTAGGAATGTACAGTCAAATCATGTTGGAAGAAATATGAATCTCTCGACATCAAAATCTATGGCGTGTGGCGAATCGACTTACCTCCTAGGTACATTTGCCCTCAGGTATTGCTGAACACTAATGAATTTAAAAAAAATCTTTACACTGAAATAAGTTAATGTTTTTCTTTTTCAGCTTCCACGAGATTATCATCATGCGGAATGGTGAAATCAACAATTACTGCGCGGCGCTCTAATCGATCTATTACCACTATGTCAGGTTTATTGGCAACAATTATAGTCGTCAGTGATAATAGAGCTTTATATTTATATTTGAAAATATAATTTATATGGTATATAATAAATAAAGAGAATAATGTAATAATATTTACAACTAGCTGATGCCCGCGGCACCGTCCGCTGGTAGTGCAAATATTACATACGAACATGGTCGTGCAAACAAAGCAAATGACCGCTACCGAAAATGAGTTCGAAATTTCCAAAAGCTACCCTTAATTCTAAACCTTAATATATAATTATCTCATCATAGTAGGTACTATAATAGTCCATAATCTTGTTTGTTCCCGAGCATGATTCGCAAGTTTTCTTCACATTCTAATACATAATTATATTGTTCAGACGTTTTTTCGTCTTGACTACAAATTATGATCGAATTGAATTATTTCGGAGAGCGTATGATTGTAGGCTGGGCCATGACACAGCAGTTGTCGGGCGCCTGTTCTAGCAGAACATCGAAATGTGTAGAGCAGCACTGTACCTACTTATGAGTGTGAGTAGTATTTAGAATGTGGCTTTTGTTATCTATTCTACTTTGTTGATCAAAGTTAAGCTTCTCAATATCTTCACCAACATACAATTTGTACTGAATAGTCCCGAATGAGACTTGGTAACTTGCCTTCTCTTATGTTTTGTTCAAATTGAAATAAGTTATTGATTTAAAAAATACCAATCTTCACATTATTGTTTTAGTTATCAATTAATTTGTTTGCCATCAGTTCCAGAAACGGAGATTCAATGGAGAGACTTATGATACAGAGCCATGTAAAGGCAACGAGGTCAAGGGGCACGTCCTCAACCCGCTGGATGAATCTCATTAACACTGCTACACATTCGATCGCAGTAAAGAGCTCTCACAGTGCCGAACACCACAATATGTGGAGTGATATAGTGCGACGTGCAACAGCCCTGAAATCTCGTAGTGATGGTGAACCGCAGCCCTGTTCATTAGCAGCCACGACCACTCTGACAAGGGTGACCGACTAAAAAATAAAAGAAATGGTTTACTCTACCAATTTATATAGAGCGAAAGTAAAAATACTACTCTTAAGTATCAACTATTTATTAGTTGTGAAAAATAGCTGAAATTAATAATATTCTCCATTTGAAATAAACAAAAAATATAGTTGAATACAAAAAACCTAAAAGTTATAACTGAGGTTGCCTCTAATCATTGCTCTAGTCCACAGTTGTCAGTTCATGACAAGGTGACGTCATCGTCAGGTGGCAGACAGCCACTTGTACTGCACTTGTATATGTATGACGTATTTAGGTACTTCAATACAATAGTACTTCAGTTTTTTACGTTTCACTTCAAAAAGACCCGCCACCGAAATTTTCGATGCGAGCGTTTGTTTTTTTATTTATTTCACAATGACATGGAAAGAGAGAAATGCCGAGCAAAGGATTGGAGAATGCCAGAAATATTATTCAGGTAGGTGTACCTATAGATGGATAAGTGATAAGTTAAAGCTATACTGGTGTCTTATACAGTTCGGCTTCGGTTCCTGCTTGACACACTTAAATAAACCCATTCTAGATTATTAGAAATAAAATAAGATTGAGGGAAAAATGTTAAGTCAAAGTAGCCGGTAGCCAGCAACTGCCCATAAGTCAGTATATCTCTTGATTGACGGACGATGAAGGAAGAAAGGGTGTTAGTGTTGAAAGTATTTAAGAATTTATTTATGAAGCGGCAAAGAAAAGAGGCACCAAACCGCTTAGTTCTTAATGGAATAGTTTGCACCGCATCAGGATACCTAATACCTCAGCCTTATAGTTCCTTGTAGGCAAGGAGAGGATGGGACTAATTAGAAGAACTCAACGGAACACTTGCCTTAGTAGAGGAAGAGGCAAAGCGTTTGGTTAAAATTAGTCCTTGTATGACATTGCGTGATAACAATATTGTGGGAAGTAGTGGTAGCTAATGATTTCTTTGAAGTAGATTTTGGACAAAATTTAGACGCAAATTATCATTTGGAGACCGAAATATAACAATTTCATGCGAATCAGGTGGAGTAAATTCTGTGTAATAATAAGGTGGAATTATTATTCGTAAATTGGACTCCAAGTTCACAAATGTATGTGTATAATAACATTAAAATACTGAAGAGTTTGTTTGTTTGTCTGATAGAACGCTCTAAACTCAGTTTGTTGGATAGCCTATTTTTCGAGAAGGAATATAAGCTACATATCTTCATGTTACTATCCAGGGGAGCGGTCCAGTAATCATATAATGCCAACAAATCGGGCAAATTTTATAGAAATTTGCCATTAAATTTGCATTATTTCATAACTACAAATTACGGGCATGGACATACCTATTGGTTAAATTGGTGCTACAAAGGATCGCAAGGGATCGAAATTTCGCACAGGGATGGATAATTGTCTCTTATATATAGGTTTATCCCCGGAATAGATTCTCATGGATTGAGGGAATGTGGTCAGAATTTCATATGAGCGAAGCCACAGGAAAATAATATATTATGGTCAAGCGTTAGCCTCCTCTTCTTCTTCTTTAACCTAGTGTTTATCCCAGTTGTATCCAAAGCTTTCATCTCGGAGTCTGGGGTCAGCTTTACCAGTCTTGACTGCGGATTTGGCTGAACCTTGTTATTTTCCGTGAAGCGACAAAAAATGGTATAGTTTGAGAAATGTTATTGGAGTCAAATTATGATATCTATACTTTTCGAATCGAAATCGTTTTAAAATCGAACACCGGTATCACGAACGCACGCAAACACAAGTACTTACTGACTTGTGTCAAAGGATCAAAGAGTGCATAAAACTGGGGATCATAGTTGGAGCAAAAAATATTTGAGCCAGCGCTCCATTGTTTGTGTAATAGACCGTTCGCCTACTCGGATAGATGGAAAACCTAAAAATGTATACCGATATAAATATTTGAGTAACGGGATCAGAATACTGATTAATTCCTTTATAGGCTTAAAACCTATACATATGGATTTTTTGAAATATCCAGTTTTCGAAATAAGGAACTCAAAATAGATATGGAAAATTTTATTGTTACAACAGAAGCTGAAATTTTTATGACTTAGTACTTTGATCTCGAGAATAGTTCTGGCAACCGCTTTAGCAGATATTTAGTTGCGTGTGCGTCCGTTATTATATCTCTTTGGGTAACGCCTCGATCAGAGCCCAGTTCCTCTAGAATAGTATAAATGTACTAAATAAAACTTATTTGGACCCTATTAAGCTGCTAGAGTTGCGAATATTATTGCCATTATACTGCTTATTATACTGAATAGAATAATTATACTGCTTATTGCCAGGTAGCAGATAATAGATTTATTATGTCATAACATACTTAAATAAAAATATTTCATGTAAGTAAGTAAGCAACTAGTAAAATAATTAGATAATAATAAGTTGTAACAGTCAATTTGTTAACATAAATATAAATTAATTATTTAAAAAGTTGCAATAATAACATCAATTGGCTTACGTGACAAAAACTAAGAAATTTGATTAGATGGCTATTGATATTTAAATGATGTAGTAAATAAGTAGTCGTTAACAATTTGATTTGAATAGTGATAATAAGTAAAAAAAATAAATCGGCCGGCCCAGAACTGGGGCCGTGGGGTCCACGTGGTGTTATCGCCGTTATCCGTCGCGTACCCTTTCGTGATAGGTACTAGTTGTCGACAGCTTTAGCGCACACATTTGCTTTTAATTAGCTATGCCTGCGACATCGTCCGCTTTTTTTTTAGTCGGAACCCTAATTCTTTTTCCAAAAGGCCAGCCATTTTTGAGATTACTTAACTGGAACAAACAGACAAAGAGACAGATGGACAAAATTGTCAAAATTCTTGTTTTCGTATATACCTATGTATATCTACCGTATATAGGTATAGCAGGTAGTATAGGTTCATGTGTACGACCTCTGGCACACCGGTCTGATGCTCTATCGCCATGCAACACAAGTTGAATTAAATCTGAGATTATAAGAAAAAACTGAAAATGTATTTACGCGTTCTGGTGTGTAGGTACATTACAAACGTGTTACCGGCATTTTTTTCACTGATTTAAATTTAAAGATACAAAACCTATTTTATTTTACAAAACATATATCTTATCTCATGCAAATGTTTTCAAAGCTTTTTATGTTTATCGTTTGTATCGAGTCGGTAGGAACCTTTAGAGCGACAGGGTAACAGGTGCACTCGGTCGTGAGGTCCCGCCTGCCTCGAGCGACGCCCGTGCAGTTGTATAATTTAAGCATCAGTTGATATTCGGGGTTGCATTCCCCTCGCGATGTTGACGTCCGTAAAATATCCGAATAATTAGTTGGATAATACCCGTCATAGTGGAAAATTTGATTATGGTGTCTGATTGAACTGGTTTCAAGTGAAAGATTTAAAAAAATACTTTTCTGGACATTACTTCGGACTTCGGACAACTGAGTGCAAATTTTGTTGTAATTACTTAATTAATTTACAAGACATTTTATTTGTTCGGACAAATAAATGTCTTGTAAATTAATTAAGTAAGCTACGTCAGTATTAGCTCGTAGAATAAGCAAACTGAAGTGGCAATGGGTTGGTCCGATTGGTTACAGGTGGCAGCGGCCATCGCGGCCGCGGGTGGCTGCGCCACCGATGCGGTTAAGGTCGGCGACATCAATCGCTCGCCTGGCAGGCTGGGGTCGGTTTGGGTAAAATGCCCTACCGCCGCGGCCCAAAGGGCGACCGACGGTCGTCGTATCTTGGTAGGGTGGTCAGTCGTTCGACCCACGCTTCTGGAGCCCAGGCAGCAGCGGTGCTTCCGCTGTCTGCAACCGGGTCACATTGGGGTGAAGTGCACTGTGGGCATCGACCGCAGTGCACTCTGCTTCAACTGCGGTCAGCCTGGTCATCAGGCATCCTCATGCGCGGCCGAACCCAATTGCCCGCTCTGTGCGGCATCAGGCAAGGCGTCTGGTCACCGGTTGGGCAGCAAAGACTGCGCAGCGGGTGACCAGAAAAAGGGGGGCAAGCGGTCCCAGGGACGGAAGGTGGCGAAGGGTGGCCCCGCGGCGCCCTCGCAACCGGCCGCTCCCACGCAGTCCGAGGAGGCGATGGATACGAACCAGTCATAAATGGCCGGTATCTCCTTCCTGCAGGCGAACATCAACCATTGCATTGCCGCTCAGGACAACCTGATGCAGTGCATGGCGCAGTGGCAGGTGTCGGTTACGGTGATCTCCGAGCCGTACTACGTTCGCCCCCGCGACGACTGGGTGAGCGACCGGGACGACCTGGTCGCGATCGTTACGCAACTGCACGTCCCCGGCTCCGCTCCCTTCGACAAGGTGTTGAGGGGTCGGGGATGTGTAGCGGTCACGTTAGGCGGCATCGCAGTGATCGGGGTGTACTGCCCTCCCAGCAGAACCCTCGCCGACTTCGAGCAACTGCTCGGGGAAGTCGAGGGGATGGTGGTAGGGGTGCGCCCCGCTCATGTAGTGATCGCCGGAGACTTCAACGCACACTCGCGGGCTTGGGGATCACCGGACACCGATGGTAGAGGAGAAATGCTGGAAGAGTGGGCCGTATCTACTGGCGTGGTTCTCCTCAACAGGGGAACGGTGAACACGTTTTTAGGGCCCCGAGGTGGCACGTCAATTGTAGACCTGTCGTTCGCCAGTCCCGCACTGGCACGCAGGACGCGGAACTGGAGAGTCGTCGAGGACGAGGAGGACATGTCTGATCACCGATTCATTCGGTTCGACATCTCCTCGGCCGCGCCCCCTCTCGGTTCAAGTATCCGTTCCTCTGTTGGTGACAGCCCGCGCTGGCGAGTAGCCACGCTGGATCGGGAGCTAGCTATCGAAGCGGCCATCGTGGTACGGTGGGCTGGTGCCGGCACCACCCACCTGGACGTGGACGCAAAGTCGGAGCGGCTCACCGAGTCACTGACTCGCGTCTGCGACGCGTCGATGAGTAGGGCAGGGCCGGTTCCTCCCCGGAGACAAGTGTACTGGTGGCGCCCCCACCTCGCCTCGCTTCGGCAGGCGAGCTGGGCCGCGCAACGCCGGTACACTCGTGCCCGGGGTAGACGGGTTAGGGACTTGGCCCTGGAAACGGAGCTGCGCGCTGCGTGGCATGCCGCCCGCGCGGCATACAGCGCAGCGATTAAGTCAGCCAAGGCGGAGGCCTGGAAGGAGTGGCTTGAGACACTCGACCGGGATCCATGGGGGCGTCCTTACAAGCTCATGAGCCAAAAGCTCAAGCCGTGGGCGCCCCCTCTCACCAGGTCTCTCGAGCCTTCGTTTGTAACGAACGTGGTCGGCACCCTGTTCCCAGCGCGAGACGAATGGGTCCCTCCGACCATGTCGTCTCGCACCCAGGAGCCAATCGTGGCGGACGAAGTCCCTCCCGTATCCGAGGCAGAACTGGCGGTAGCCGTTATTCGACTCAAGGCGAAGAACGGCGCCCCAGGCCCGGACGGAGTTCCTGGGCGGCTAATCACATCGGTGATTGACGTATTCGAGGAGGACATACGGTCCCTGATGACGGAATGTCTGACGGGGGGTAGATTCCCGTGTTCTTGGAAGACCGGGAAGCTCGTTCTTATCGGTAAGAGCGGGCGTCCGAAAGAGTCGCCGTCGGCCTACCGCCCGATCGTGCTGCTTGACGAGATGAGCAAGCTGTTCGAACGGGTGATCAGCGCTCGCCTCGTCAGGCAGTTGGAGGTGATAGGACCCGACTTGCATGACGGCCAATTTGGCTTTCGGCGTGGGAGGTCAACCCTCGATGCCATCTCGTACCTACGAGATCGCGTAGAGGAGGCAGAAGCTCAGGGAGAAGTGGTACTAGCGGTCTCGCTAGATATCGCCAATGCGTTTAATACGCTACCCTGGGCGACGGTCGCGGAGGCACTTAAGTACCACAAGGTTCCCGAGTATCTCAGACGAGTGCTCGCGGACTACTTCGTCGGACGGGCGATCACGTACTCGGGTCGTGACGCGCTCGTCCGTCGCGACATGTCATGCGGCGTTCCACAGGGGTCGGTCCTCGGCCCGCTCTTGTGGAACATCGGATTTGACTGGGTCCTGCGCGGGGCGAATCTCCCGGGAGTCGGCATACTCTGTTATGCCGACGACACCCTGGTTACCGCGCGGGCCCCCAACTTTCGGGACGCAGCGGTGCTGGCCACGGCTGGTGTGGCGCAAGTAGTGCGCCGCATCAGTGCGCTCGGGCTCAAGGTGGCACTCGAAAAGTCCGAGGCACTGTTTTTCCACGGGCCTCGGAGACCGCCACCAGTAGGCACTCAGATAGTGGTGAGCGGCACCTCTATCTCAGTCGGGAGGACCATGAAATACTTGGGCCTCGTCCTCGACAGTCGTTGGAGCTTTACGGACCACTTCCGGCAGCTAGGTCCAAAACTCCTAGCATATGCCGGAATGCTCGCAAGGCTTCTCCCCAACGTGGGGGGACCGGGTGGTGCATGCCGACGTCTATACGACGGCGTGCTCCGCTCAAAGGCGCTGTACGGCGCGCCGATATGGGCAGATGCTCTGAGCGCGAACAATATGGTCTTGCTGCGACGTCCGCAGCGAGCCATAGCGCAAAGAGCGGCTCGGGCGTACCGTACCGTGTCTTACGAGGCGGCTTGCGCGATCGCATCATCCCTTCCGTGGGACTTAGAGGCCGGGGTACTGTCGCAGGTCTACCAGCGCTGTACACTGGTCCGTAGAGACGGGGGTCAGCCAACTGCCGAAGAGATCACCAGTTGGAGAGCGCAAGCTCGCAACGTGCTCTTCGACAGATGGTCGGCCCGATTAGCGGACTGCACGGTGGGGAAGGAACTGGTTCCGGCCATCCAACCCATCCTGCGGCCCTACGTCGAAAGGCGATACGGGGTCCTAACGTACCACCTCACGCAACTCCTTACCGGGCACGGTTGCTTCGGTAAGTACTTGTGGAAGGTGGTCGGCGTCGAGTCGGAACCCTCGTGCCGTCACTGCAGCGGTGGGGCTGTGGACACGGCGGAGCATACTCGCGCCGTGTGCACGGCCTGGAGTGGGGAGCGTTCGACTCTAGTAGGTAGGATCGGACGGGACCTTTCGCTGCCGGCCGTAGTTCGCACGATGGTCGACAGCGAAGAGGCATGGGCTGCCGTCGTCTCATTCGCTGAGGCGGTCATGACGGCAAAACGGGAGGCGTTCAGAGAGAGGGAACGCAGCGGACTGACGCTCCCGCCTCGCAAGCCCAGAGCGCAAGGGCGGCGACGTACAGAGTACGCCCGCCGCATGGCCATGGATGGAGGACGTGGGGGTCCGCCAACCAACTAAATGGCCTCGCGACGTGCCATCCCGCTGGTGTTCGCCAGGAAGGCACAGAGACGGTACGGGGGGAGGGCCGGCCCTACCCTCGGAAGTCGGGCCCGCCGCCGGGCAAAAAACGCCGGTCAGATTGCAGTGACATACTATTGCCTATCCTGCGATGTGACTAAAGCGACCAGGTGGACATAGTGAGGTTTAGTGGGTATGCCCTTTAGGGAGAGTCCCACATGGGTCTACGGGTTTTCCCCAAACTCGGAGATATCATGCATAAGCACGCATTCCTCACTTAAAAAAAAAAAAAAAAAAAATCTGCCAAAGGACCGATGTCCGGTGGAAAAAGCGAGTCCTAGAGTGGAGACCGCGAATTGGCAAACGGAAAGTAGGACGTGCCCCCAGCACGTTGGTCGAACAAGCTGAAAAAGGTGGCTGGGTTGAACTGAATGCGCAAGGCGGAGGATTGGGTGCTATGACGTTCATTGGGAGAGGCCTATATCCAGCAGTGGACTGCAATAATAGCCTAATTGCTTAATTATTATTTGACTTATGTACTAGCTGCAATGCCTGTGTGGAATACTGATTCCAATCTCGCAACTTGTGGCCTATATGTGCTATTTCAAATTATAATCTACTAGCGACCCGCCCCGGCTTCGCACGGGTGCAATGCTGATACTAAATTAAATACACTACAGAAAAACTATGAACGTTGTATATAAAAACATAGCGGCCCGCTCCGACTTTGCACGGGCATAAAACTCCCCGCACTGGCCCGTCCGACCGGTACCGCCCGCCGCAAACGCAAATTTTAAATTTGTAATATCTCCGAAAATATTTGTTTAATTTACATGCTGTAAGGAACCATATTGATCTATATTAATTGCACACTGTATTTAAGGTACTTAATTCGATAAGTATTAATGCCGTATTGCTTAAAATAGCTTCGTAAAAAAGCCATTTTTTCACGTAAAAAGTAAACAATAAAAATGGTTAATGTGGGTTATCCCTAAAAGATAAACATATACCATCGCGGACTTTTTTGTTGACCTTTTTATGGTGTACAATACTGTAGTACATTAATTTGATCTAACTCGTAGGGTTTAGGCAGCGTTTTTGCTAAATTGCTAAATAAGCCCAAAAAAATAGGTTAATCTACGACATCACGTTAGAAACCTCTAAAATTAGCAATGTTGCCTTAGTATATGATGCATGTATTATACATATAAACCTTCCTCTTGAATCACTCTATCTATTGGAAAAAACCGCATCAAAATCCGTTGCGTAGTTTTAAAGATTTAAGCGCACATAGGGATATAGGGACAGAAAAGGCGACTTTGTTTTATACTATGTAGTGATTTCTGTGTCAAATCCAAACTCAATATCCAAACTCATTTTAAAATCTGATATCAATATTTATATCAATTTGATATTTGGTAAATATTTGGATATTTGATAAATACCTACCAAGATAGAAGCAATATATTTATCAAAACTTTCGCATTTTTTTAAAGAGTTACTTACTTAAATTAGATATTACATAGTACCTTTACTCGTTAAATGCTTGTGTTAGAAGTGGGTTCACATATAAATAGTGAAATGATCAGGATTCGAACTCGGGACCTCTCGAACGTTACTCACGCACTGAAAAAATTCATTCATTGTTTCGCAAGGAAAAAAGGCTGTCACAAATTGATTGAATTGTGATCCCTGGATATGTTTTCTAGCTGTCACTACGGGTTTTTACACAATTTCACTACAGAAGACAATTTTTAATGATCGCCAGTTGTATTTTTCAACGCGTTCCATTCATAGCTAGGTTTAATAGGTACTTGTTCAACAACTTATTAATTTTACGATGACCTTACGATAACTCTTGTCGTAATTGATGCTATTATGTGTTATTCGCATCGAACTACATAATTTTATGACAGTCATAAAATTATATGCGAGCAATTTGTTAATCTATCAATTTCAATAAAATGGTTATTATGTGGCCAATCGATTAAAAATGTTGTAAGTATGTACTTCCGGACAGTAATACATTAATTTCACACTATCGAACTGATAATGAACTTCGAATGCGGATAGTAGAACTCTGCAACGAATCTCTCTGGAATCATCTCCAGTTGGGTCCAAAGTTTTCACCTTGGTGTTCGAAGTATGCTAGTTCTTCGTTCCGGGTATTATCTATCGGCAAATTTGCCTATCTAATGAAGAAGGCTGACTCTCCAAATTGTAGAGACTGCGATAAAGTTGAGAATGTGTGTACGGAGCGAAGCTGAAAGAGAGGCTGAGGTATCACCCTCACACTGCAATCAATTTCATCAAGAACCGAGGCACCGAACCAAGCGGTTCGCTGCCTCTTTTATTTGCCGCAACATCAAGACTTGGAATTCTTTACCAGCGCATGTGTTTCCTTCCTAGTCCCGGGGCCTTTAAGCGGGGCGTAAAAAGGCATTTGATGAAGCCGTCAAGCTGAGAGCCGCCACTGTAGCACTACCGATGTATGTAGTGGTGACCCCAATCCTAAGACTTTACCTTTAGCTTACCATCAGGCAAGGTGAAGTCATTTTGACGTGTTCTATATAAAAAGGCACTAATGACTGATTTGCAGCTAAACAGGCTGGATGTGGGACGGGTTCAGGCTTTGCTGTCCAAACCAATCTCAACAGTCTGCAGAGCACTGGCGGGAGTTAACTTGTTAGATCTTAAGTTGGCTATTAAAGAGTATTGTTAAAAAGCATGATGGGGTTGACATGTCTTTAATGATAAAAACTCCCTCAAAAAGAAGTTTAAAATAAAGGTAAATAAATAAATAAATAAATAAATATTCTACGACATTGTACACAGCGCACCCAAGACCCAAAGTAAGCTTAGTTTAACTAGCTTGTGTAATGGGTTCCAGAATGCTGATAAACATACTTATATATACTTTTTTTTTGTAAATACATACTTATTATACATAGAAACACCCAGACCAATGCAAATAGACATATTCATGCATACAAATAATTGCACTGAGCGGGAATCGAACCCGCGCCACCTGCGTAGCAGTCGCATGCACTACCTACCGCTATACCATAGAGGCCGTAAGTATGCTAGTTGTTTTAACCAACTTCACAAAAGGAGGAGATTCCGAATTCGGCTATATTTTTTTCATGTTTTTTTACCTCTGAACTTTAGATTTTGATGATTCTTTTTTTTATTTAAAAGCGGGGCATCATAAGAAGTTGTAAGTGTTACGAAAGTACGTTTTATAGATACACATTGGGTGCTCATAATACACACGTTGAAAAAACTATGTCTAAGACTAGACAAAATCCGTTCAAATAAACTGAGTTTTCATGTTATGCTCAACGAAATTTGATTGACTTAATCGCGTTGATATTCATCGGTGAAATTCAGCTTTATCTACTCATAATGAAATTAAATTTATTTTCATTTCCAAATGTTACTAATTAAAGGGTAAATTTTATTAAACCCGTTTATATTCATTGGTGAAAACCAGTCTGAATTATACAAACTATTGACTAATTGGGGATCAAAACCGCAACAGACGGTGAAATGACGGTATGGCTATAATTGCCGCATCAGGAATCGGCCGATTGGAAACCGACCGGCAATAAGCTACCTCTCCCTATAGAGATTGAGTAGCAGTAGTTATAACCATGGACCTATAAAACATGACAAAATACCGCAGGCACTAAACGATTCAGAGAGTTAACATAAATATATTTAAAGAAATCTGACTAAAACATTTATTAGAAAATTGCTAGGTACCTACTACCTACTCAGTTTGCAGGAGTCTTTTCATGACAATAGTCATTATTTACAATGAGAAAATGTTTTGGGCTTATACATAATTTTGTTCTTATTAATTACAATTTTATAATAGTGCCTTCAATGAATACATAGTATGGATACCTATATTGAATTTTGATTATAATGTTGATTGATTTTATTTTGACCCTGATGTTAATTTTGATTTTGACTTTGACCTATTTAAATTTCAATTTATTTAATTTTGGTTTGCCTGGTTATATTTCTTATTCTCAATTAAATTATGACATGTAACTTTATTATTATGACATGTAAAATTATTACTTTGCTGTGCTCAACAGGGCTTCATGTTGAAACTATAATATTCTTCCAAAGTGAAACACATGAATGCAATAAAGATTTTGACTTTGACTTTGACATTATATCTGGAATGCGTTGAAGAATACAACTGATGACATTAAGGTCGGCCCACTGGCTTATACGTACATTCGGCACGCACACACTCACACACTAGTTAGCCACTATGCGGCCAACGTAGTTTGATTTAGTCAGTAGTTTATTTAGTTTATTAAGTAGGTAGTGAAAAATAAATACAGCATGTCTTGTGTAGTGAAATTGTGTAAAAACAGTAGTGACAGACGTCCATAGTTTATAAATAATTACCAATTACGCTGCAAACAACTTAATGGCGTTTTACACCTGTTATACCGAGGCACATAATACCCTAAGAGGGATTTTAATACCATTTTTTATACCAAGGCGGCAGACAAGCACACGGCTCATCTGATGGGAAGCGGTCGCCGTGGCCTACATCAGGGCCGTCACGTCACAATCGTGCTACCAAACCTATAAAAACCATGTAATACTATCTAATGTCCTCTTAACCCCATATAAACCTCGTTTTTATTTAAGAACTAATTACCTAGTTCTGGTGCGTTCACTCATATTAACTAAACGTGAAAAAGTACTTGAATGTTCATGCACTTAAACGCATAACTAAACGTGTTAACACATTAACAAAATCTATCAATTGCTTCAACATAGTTAAGTCTAGTTAAGTCAATTTAATGCATAAGTGAACGCGTTAATACGGCAATTTAGGTATCAAGTGAATAAATTGCCAACGCGATCGTATCATAACGTTTAAGGTAGCTATAACTATGTGACTGTGCGGTGTACTGTACAGTACAGGTGGTGTACAGGTGGCGCTGATACCCACGACTTCGTCTGCGTCAAATATTTCGAGGCATAAAAAACGATGGTAGCTGAATGGATAAGGACGCGGCCTCTACTCAGAGGTATCGAGTTCGAATCCGACCAGACAGTACAAATGTGAATTTAAATTGTGGAATTTATATGTGCTAATCAAATGATTTACCATATATGCTGACGGTGAAGGAAACCTACATATCCTAGAAGAAATTCTAAGGACATCTCCGATCCACACACCTGCATTAGGCCACCAGATCCCCAGGCTACATACTTACACAGACCCATGTGCGGTGCGTGCAGTTTTAATCAGCTGCATTTGTTGACTTTTACGAGAGCGTTGTTAATTTTATTGGTCTGTGCTGGTACTACACGCTGGAGGCGGCCGAATATTCCTAAATTGACTATGCGATGATGATCTCCAATCGATAATATTATCTTTGACAGCTAGGCAAACTAGCGGTCCGTCACAGTTTAGTTTAGGACACGAATATTTCTCAAATACAAATCTTACCTTTTTTATCGAACCTCCCTTATAAACTTTCAGGCCGCAGTTCATCCTTACTACAAGTACGTATTGTACAAGTATGTTTAAAAATATGCTCTCGTAGCAAGCCACATCCGACAATATTTATTAATCATTTTGTCAACCTGCTGATCGAAGTGCAGCTTTGACTGCAGCATAATATCGATATTTTAATTGTCTATGTATAATTGCCTCAATAATATTGACATGTTTGTAAGTTATAACTTTTTATAAAACATACAGAAAGAACATGAACAAGAAGTAATAAAATGTATAATTTTCGTAGTTAACCACCTGTTGCGGTTAGTCCCCTAGTCAATTATATATTAATATTATCACATCGGCAGCAAAAGTCGTAAAGTGAAAGCAAGGGTTACATTCAGTGAATGGAACATTGGATAGCGATTTAATGCGATGTCTTCATTAGGGACAAATTGATGTGTGCTACCAGCCTTATAATGTGGATAGGCTAGTAATTTAATGTTATATCATACCATAAAAAGTGCGTTGCTTTTTAACCGAAATGAAAGTATCAATGGATATAGTATAATTATGCTGTAAATACATCTGTTTAAGTTCGGAGTATGCATTATCTTTTAATTAAAAGATGTTTAGATTTTATGAGATTTTATTCTTTGAGATAGATACTTTACAGTATAAGTATGTGGTGACCGTGACAGAGATTGCAATATTGAATTTCGATGTTCAAAACAGCCATGAACTAGCCCTAAAGTACTTATGACAAACTTACGGAGGTGAACAAAGGTGAAAAAATTCTGACGCTGTCCACCAGAGGTGGCTAAAGTAAATGTTTATAAAAAGTTGTTCCTATGTCCACCTCTGGTGGGCAGCGTCAGAATTTTTCAAAATATGTTATCCACCATTGGGGGACAGTGGGACATAAATTCATAATTTGTCTCTCTGGTTCACCTCCAGTGGTGGACGAATTGGTGGTGGACACCGGGAATATACCCATACAAAACGCAACACACGCGATATTCATCCACACTGATACACATACACTACAATTACATTTTATTTCTTTAGATAAAAAAAAAATCATTACCCTCCTTTCTTCGGCAGTCGGGTAATAATCTCTTCAAACCATAAAAAGACTGGATACAAAGTTACCCTCCAAAATATGTTTCTTTCATTTCTGATGCCAGATAAATGACATCAAACAGACTGTAGGGTTGAACATATGTCACTGATCACCCCTAATATCCTTTGCCAATTAACGGGGGGTGAAATCAGCGGGTCGATGACATCATTACTAATGAAGAGTTTCGGATTTGCAGAATTCAATATTTAGAAGCACATGGTAATGGAAAATGTGGTTAGATGGTTGGTTTGGTTATTGTACTGTAATGATTTGTTCAAAGCGTTGTTATCGTTAACGTTAAACTAGATAAACGTAACTGTACAAGGTACCAACCTTATGTAATCTGCATTATACACTAGTACAATGCAAATTACATAATTCTGGGTGTTATTTCCTCATTATAATTTAGTAATTCTACTAATTATTTCTGTTCATACTGAACACGAAAGTTTATGAGTTTGTGATCAGATCTGACTGAAATTAGGTATCAAATTTCAGCCGTTTGACGCATATATGTTATTCCAGATGATAATCTATTTAGTCTGGAATAACTCGTGGGCTTTACCTCTTATAATAAGTAGGTACTAATTATAATGTATATTTACGTAATATTTATTACGTTGCTGCCATGCTGCCTGTGACTCCAAACAGCAAATCCATCATCGGTTGTCTGGAAGATATCGTAGCCTGCGATAAGACCGCCTAATTGTACTGTACAAATTTTATTATATTGTTATCATTTATTCCTGATGTACAATAAAGCATATTCTATTCTATTCTATGTTATGCATACAACCTCAATATTGCAGTCGTGACCTGACTGCAATATTGAGGTAATAACTTAAGTTTTTAGCCCAACTTTGGAAGTAATGTCCATCTGTGTTGAGTATGAACCCTGTATGCAAGGGCTTGTGGTCTAGGTGTATACTATTACGCTAAGTGGCATACCTACCGGATTTGTAGATGGCCACTGCCGAATCTTATACCGACAGTTGCAACCTCAGCTGTGACGTTTGTGGTATATTTCAATTTATAGAACCGTTTAAAACACCCCAATGATAGTTATAGGTACCAATAAAAACTTAACAAAAATCATCTGTTTCTTTTCACCCTTCGATAAATATTAAACCGTCACCCCATCGTTCATAATTGGAGGTGATTGTTTCATAACACAAAGGACTTGAACAGTCCTCCAGTTAACAATAGACAGACAACCAAACCCCATGGTTTAATATTTTAACGTTACAAAGTTGCAAATATACTTATGTTAAGGAATGAATTATAAGCTGGTAGCGAAAGGTCAAGTAATGTAAATTAGAAAATTAAATTATTCTCTGTCGCTATCACTGCTGCACACTGAAATAATCCTCATAAAGGTATTGTCATAACATTATTGAAATATAATAATACTTAAGTCTATAAAGTATGAAGAAATTATATTAAAAAGTTAGTGATTTCTTCAGAGATAAAGTCGATTATTGTTTGAAATAATTCATCATCATTCTCTGAACCATTTTCCCAACTCAGTTGAGGTCGGCTTTCCAGTCTAACTGTGATGCGGCTGAACTCCGATATTTTCCGTGGAGCGACTGCCAACTGACCTCAACAACCAATGGTCATTATGACCAATGGCGATATCGAAGTTCCAAGTTAGACAATTGGTTGAACTTTTGTGGGCTCCAACTACCCGTAATGACTGCCACAGATGTTTGTATGGCAACCGGGACCGACGGCTTAACGTGCTCTCCGAGGCACTAATAAACCTGCGATAAATACACACATAACTTCGAAAAGCATCGAAAAGGAATCGAACCCGAGACCTCGTCTCAGCAGTCCATTACCCAAACCACTAGTCTACCGCGGTTTTTATATAATTATTACACTTATTAGTTAGTGATTTAGAAAATAAGGACGAGTCAAGAGTCCAGACAGCTTCAAATAATTTATATTAAATTTTAAAAGGAAAAGTGGGCTTAGCAATCTAAAGAACATTAAATTTATGAAATTAATATCTCAAGTTTTCAATAAAAGTCGGGTACCTAACAAAAAGAAAGGAAATATGTACATCAATAGCGATGTCTGTGTCTACGCTTGAGTTAAGCCGGCTGTTGACTATGGGATATAATATACCTACTAATTATCGTTCGTCATACATTTAGTGTAATATATAATATTATAGTAGAGTGTAAACGGTCTCGTACAAAATGTATCACGAGCGATAAAATATTATATCTCAAGATGTAATATTACAAAGCCAAAAGCCGACTTCATACGGTATGATACTAGCGTAGACAGAGTCATACCACGTTTGTATGTCATACCTAGTATGTCTAGATATTAAGGTGCGGAATGTATATGTAAAGCAGCTCAGCTTTACCCGCTCAACGTTTACAACTTTAACGCCGGTCTAAAAACAAATAGTATGTTTAATGTATAAAAACTCGTTATTCACGAGGGTCGAAGGCGTCAGGGTTGAAGAGCAAAGAACAATAATCACTTCCCATAGGTATATCCATTGAACAGTCAATTAATATTTTTGTTATTTGTTGTAATAGCGGTTAATTGTAAGTTACGACTGCAAAAAAGGGAATTATGACAATTGGTTGAGTTGTCTAATTTCTGATTGATTTATTTAATATTTAATAGATTCTTCATGCCTTATATTTTTCAATTTATTTAACGTAATCTTTTATACTATACAGTACCTATAAATAAATTTATCAGAACTCAACTAAATAAATCGAAGGCGTACACCATCTATAAGATAGGTACCGGTAACAAATTTGATGGTCCCGGGACATTGCAAAAGGGTATACCTACATATAACACCGTTTTAGAATCGGTAATACGTGGGACGAACGTACGTTATTATATCTATTAACTCTTTATTGACGTCTATACACTGTTTCAAACGTATAATTTATAAACCAATTTTTATACTTATAACTTCTTAGTCCGCATCAGGATACCTACTGTGTTCAGCCACCTTTTCAAATGCAATCAGTGTCTCTTCCGGTGATGAAAACTATTGTCCCTTGAATTGATCTTTTATTTTGAGCAATAAAGCCACCACCTACTTGAGATTCTTAGGACAATAATTTGTAAGTACAGTGTGTTTATACAGAAATATCTTTGTTGAGAATGTCAAGTGTCGCCGTAAATAGAAGCAGTAGTTGTTGAAGATGGTTCGTTATAATCTAATTTCATGGTAAAATAGGGACTAGGGACCTCTTATGTTCCCGCAAAAGCGGCCTGATCATTCTAGAGCAGTGAACCTTCACTGGACGACCCAGTCGGCAACCATCATTGCGATAAACTGATTGGTCGAGCCGCCTTACTTTTTATTTAAAGCAGCCTATTCTAACCGCTAGCCCAGGTCACCTTGGTTTTTAAAAACCAGATTCGTATTTGTGTCAACGAGACCAATTTAGTATAAAGCAAAATCTATGCTCATATCCACTACTCCTAAACTATTATTACCACCAGAGGGCCAATTCTCGTTATACCTACACACATGCTCAAAATTATAATTAAATCTCATATCGATTCCCCAAAATGCTAAACAAGATATTCTCTTGGTTGCCTTTTTGACATTTGTGAGATTAATATGAGATTCAGATTAGGCTGAGACTGAATTTTGGACATGTTTTTTCTTGAGAATTGGCCCTTAGATGTGTAACTTTCACAGAGATTTTCGGTGACGCAACTCTAACCTCCAACCCCTATCTAAGAAGAAACAAAAACGTATACACTCCAAAGGTCTACGACACAAAAATGATTTGAGAATTCCACCGCCAGTCACTAGGAAAGCGCGCATCACGCTAGCTATTGTGGAAGAAAGAAGCACAATGGTCGGTGCGGTGTTAGACTACCAGTGTTACAGCAACAAAGACTTGTTTGGACTCAGAATGGCCAGTGATTGCTTCTTGTTCGAGCTGGAACAATTAGTTAGGAGCTGGTGTAAGTTAGGTACGGATAGAGTAAATCTGTAATCTAATTAGAGATTTGACGTGGTTTTTAAATTGCTGTATCTGTGTACGACTAATTCTGGTCCAGGTCATCAGACTATCTCTTAAAGAATCTAAATAACCTGTTTATTTGAGAGGCTTTAAAAACCTAGAACTAATCTGTATGAGGAAAAAATGTATTAAAGAATTTTTAGTGAATAAATATGACAACATCGTTAAATCAACTTTTTTGTTAAGTGTAATAAGAATGTTTTTAAGTACTTACTTAATTTAATTGACGTACCTACATACAAATAAATGGTTTAAGTTTTATATTTTAGGAATCAATTTTAGAATTAAGATTAAAAAAAACACCGCTAAAGCCTATATTAGTTCGAATTATTATTATATTATATGGCGAGCTTTCAGTAAGTATTCTTATACTAACCTTGTTGTCCAGCCTTCAACGACTGTAAAAAGAATAATTACCTACTGTGAAGAAGAATAAAATTGGTCAAGTTTGGCAAGACTACTATCGGTAAGTACCTACCTACCATCCACGATTTTAAAAAGAAAAGATCCAGCTTTCATATAATTTCATTGTGTCACTTCTAGAGCAACAATAACTTTAGTAAGTATTTAATTTTACTCATAATATATGCATTAAATATATCATAGTCTAAGAATTTACTAAGAAATACATTCAGTTAACTTCGGAGAACTCTCTCAGAAGCTTAACTTACACCACAAATAGGTGATCAACTCATTAATTGCGCCAACGTCGAATCGTAAGTTACAAATCCGATTGAATAACTCAAATGAAGACGCGCCGGTACCACAATACGTCGACGTTTGCTCATTTATCAAATGATGGCAGAATGTGACGGATGCGGTGGTTACATTTGTTGGTGATGGATATGACGATTCATAGATACGTTTCACATTTTTGTTATTCATTTATTTTATTCATCATCAAAGCGATGACGGTGACTCTACCCAGCAGTATTACCCTCTCACTTATCATTGACTTAAAGCACCTATCTATGTACATATTTTATTATTAACCGACTTCGAAAAAAAGGTCCTCAATTCGGATGTTCATATATTTTTTTACGTAATGGATCCAATAAGCATGACCTTTAATAAATTTTCTTTCACGTTTCATCATTTACCTAGTGGCACTGCCTGTGTGTCATATCTGCTTAAACCCACCAGATGACCTGTGTATTTGTTTGCTAGCTCTGCAAGATAAAAGGAATGTATCTACATACATGTAGTTATAAGTAAACATCAAGTTCTTAGACTATCACACATTATTCTGCGAATACAAGCGTGGGTTGTACCTTTACAAAATTTTGTTATTCTTTTATCAAAAGAAAATAAACCGACTTTATAAGCTAAAGATCTTACACATCTCACTTATGAATTCTTTTGACTACCCACATAAGTATATTATTTCGATCTCACATAATTTGTTACCTTTCAAGTTTAGCCACACAAAATTTGATTTTAAATTGCCAGAAAAACAATCTCTGAACAAATAAGCTTCCGATCCAAGGTGATGTTATCCAAGCCGAAGTCCCGACACCGACGGTGAATCAGCAATATGGTAGCGATTGAAACGTTACCGCTTACCACTTTACACTCCCTTGTCATTCACCATGATGCATCACATTCGACGTATGTAACTACCAAATCTCATAATGAAGGTCTACTCCATTGTTTCGCTATTCAAAAGAACCATACAGGTCATCTGTTTTGATTTACCTTTTTATTTATTTTTTGTGTATGCTTTGAGAGGTCGTGTGGTTTTGGCATAGTGTATGTAAATAAATGAATCGACGCCTCGGGGCTACAGACGGTATCGTTCAGTCATAATTAAGATAGTTTATTGACAGATCTTATATAACGGGACTTGTGTGTGATTGAGTTTGTATCCGTTTTCGATTCTTATATACAATCTTATTTAAACTATTGTTTAAGTCTAAAAATGTTATTTGAAGATCTACGGTGATTGCAAGTTCTATCTACTAGTTAGAATTTTTTTTAAATTAATGAATTGGTATCTTGTCTTGTGTACAGGTTTCACTGATTCGTACAACCGGGCATTTTGAAATTCTGAACGTTAATTTCAATTCTCAGAAAAATGTAGGAAAGAAAAATAAATCTATTTTTCTTATTAGTAAAGTTAACTACTAAATAAATTTGTTTTGTGGCAGTATTGTGCAAGGTATTGAACCGAAGAGAATAAAATATTATCTAATATCATAAATGCGAATGTTTGGATGGATGGACGGATATTTGTTACTAAATTAGGCGATTAGGCGAGGTATAATGTCATTTGATAATTACATTAATATAATAGCAAATCGACCCCAAAATAAAAAAAAAACAAATTTGATTGATTGGGCCAATATCAAATATTGGTTTATTATTTTGTTGAAGTATAAAATTTCTACGAAATGATTGCTTATTTGTATTAGGTGCTACCCTCAAATTATGTTTCGTAGGTACTCCTGGTAATTTGTATCCTCCTAATGGCTTAAAAACTTAAGAATATACTTGAGACAGCTTCAAAATTGATTTAAGAATCAATTAGTGTTCTCAAGAGTATTGAACGCTAGTATCCATGGTAAGCCATAGATTGTTTAATTTAACAAACCTTTGTAAGGTCTTTTTTTCGTGCGGAAATCCCAGCGAGGATGGTTACATCTGACTTGAACCGACTTAAACCGCACGTTATCTCGGAATAAAAACGGAGGAAATTTTAAGTCACTTTTCCTGGTGTCCCGGTCTTGCCACCGGGAAAAATAGAGGGTTTGGAAGGGCTCTAAGGATACCTACGTATGTATGTCACCACAATGTGGTTGAATTATTAGTCAGTTAATTTGATGGGTGGGATGATTCAATCAAATGGCTGGCAATCAGCTAACGATGCCAGTGAGCGAAACGTTTAATGAGATGACTGAACGTCAAACAGTTATTTGGTTAAATTTGACGGTCGGATGAATTATTTGGTTGTTTTTCTATCTAATGCCTTAATGAGCAATGTCGGTGGACTCTATTTTACTGAAATTTAAAATGCAGTTGTTAAAAATAGGAAAAGCGACTTTATTTTTGGCAGGCTCAAATATTTCATATTGGAAATTCAAATTGTAACGGAATATTTTGGTGAAATTCTTTATTAAATTTCGTTCCCAATGTTGAACGAGATGTGGAATGTGATACACTAGCTGTGGCTGCGACTTCACCGCGTGAATTAAGATTCTTAGGTTTTATATAATTTGCATGGAGCCCTAACTACTTATACTTTTTTCTAAAATAAAAATATGCCTATGTAACGCATTACAATATTACATAAAAATAGCAAAAGTCCCGTCAACATCGGCCCGGTGGTTCCAGAAATTCAATCAAACAGACTAAAAGACAGACGGACAGACAAACATTAAAAAAGAAACCCTTTTTCGTTTTTTTATTAATTTCGATAGAGTGTTATATGTATTGTAAATACACTTCTATGCATTTATTTAAAACCTGTAGCTTCCTCCCGCGGCTCCGCTCGCGTGGAAGTCGATATCGCCATCAAGTCTATTTTAATAAATCGACTCTCCACTCGACTCTACACTCCACTCTCCACCTCTACTCCACTTGTCTAACCAGAACCACAAATATGCGTTGAAGAAATAAAGGTTCACTGCTCGTTCCCCGTAGGTGATAGCGTGATAATATGTAGTCTATTCTAGCCCGACTTCTTAATAATATTCGTGCCAAATTTAAAGTAAATCCATGCAGTACTTTTTGAGATTATCCCGGACATATAGGCATACAGACAAACGGACAACAATTCTAAAAACTATATTTTGGTGTCTATTGTAGATCACACCCCATATCTCTTAAAAAATTTCAATTTATAGTTTTAACTTTCCTACCATTTTATTATTGTATCACAGAACAAAGAAAAATCCTTTTAATGTTCTGTGATATGTATAGATTACAAACGGAAACTTCGATTTTATTCATTTTACAGATTTCGTATCAGTAAATGTTATCTGATAATTGAGATTCGTAACAACTGATCGATGCTACAAGTAAGCAGAATGCTAGATGTTGTCTCTTGAACCAATTAGCCTTGTCATGCAATGCTGCCAGCCTGCTAGGACTGTTACCAGTAGGTATCTGATAATGTGGACGAATTCTGTACCACATGATCAAATTTAAGTACCATTCTTGTGTTTTTCAACAAAATTTCTCAGTAACTTCAACAATTAATAACTTAATCATCTATTCCAATCAGCTGCAGTAGAATTTCAATACAAAAATAAAACCGATTAACTTCCTTCTTATGTATACTAAAACCTTTACCAAAATGTAAAAAATACGTTTCCCATCCGCATCAAAATCGGTTCGACCAAACGCGAGATAAACATAGGTACATACAAACATACAAGTCAAATGGTTGATTTATTTATAAAGTTGGTTTAAAACTATAGAATCGAGTGCAACACTTAAACAATATAAAAAAGTAAATGCTTAACTGTTTATTGCTCTCCTAACCCGAGCGTCTTTATTGCAACTCTTTTTTTATAATCACCAAATAAAAACTAGAATCCTAATATACGAGTATTATGATATTCTCATTAATAAATTAGCTATCTAAGATATAAAAATGCAATTATGTAGTTTGTTTGTTCGTAATTTAATCGCTGCTGTAGAGATCTACTCGTATCGTTTCTCGTTTGCTTATCCAACGACAATGTCAACCTATTGTTTGACCTTGTGAGCATCATAATCATCTACCTACAAAGTACTGAACCCTGCATTCTGGGATTTTTGTAACCAACTATCCCGTGGATACAAATTTCTTCCAACCATCATCGGCATCGACAATCGGCATCTTTGAATTTTACATTGAATTTGTAACAGGATATCTTCAAACTATTATATACCTACACACACTTCGTACAATCATTACAAGTTGAGAAAAGCTATTTAAATAAGATAAGATAAGATATTTGTTTCTATAAGTTTCATACAAGACACCAGTAAATATTTATTTTGTTTAGTTTTTAGTTTTTATTTTAATGTACCTAAATATTATTTAATTTTCATTGTATTTTTATCATACTTAATAAATAAGACACTAGCTTAAGTTTATATAACTTAAGTATATAATATTATTTTTTAAGTTAATTATTTTAATCAATGTGGTAGGCATAAATAATAGAAGTTACATTAATTTAGATTTCACCTGTTTTGTATTTAGAATTAGACCCATATTATGAAAAGTTTGTGATCGCATTTGTATAACATCGCGCATTAATGCGATTTAATCAAAAATTATAAATCTAACTAATGATACAGCTAAATATTTAAGCACTTATTACGGTAACAGATCATGGTCATGATAAAAACACATTTTGATGACACTTGAAGGAAGTCCTACTTTTCATTAAACGCTTACTTATATTAAAAGGTTTTTATTATTAAACGCTTTTATTTAACTTGACCTGTTGGTTTGGGTCAAATCTAGCAATTGAAAATTTACCCCCATCTCGTGGACGGATTATTCTGATATTTTAGCACATCCCACCAAAAACATACCTGTTAAAAAGGGGGCCAAGTTCCCATCGGCTATTATGTCGTCTAAAAAAGGGTTGAAATCCAATCCAATGCCAAATTTAGATGCACTTTAAATCGATCATAATCATCTAAATTTCTTCCAAATTTGAACATGGCAGGTTTTCTTTAGTTCTGGTGACATATTCAGTAAAATGTAAATCCAAGATGAGCGCCGCTACAAAATGGTGGTTTACATAATTTCCCACAAAATATACCGCAATATGGATATCAAAATAAAAGGGCTTGACTAGTAGAATAGAGTTCATGTATCTATATAGTATACTGTAGTTATTAGTCCAAATAATCTTGAATTTTATGGTATGTACGAGTAGGTATACTTTTTGGCAGAGTTTTTTAACCACATTTTTTAAATTTACTTACATGTAAATCTCTAAATTCACTTGGGAGTTTGTTAAAAAAGTGTTAAGGTACAGTTACCCCGGAAAGAATTACAAATTTTTAGGAGCCTACTATCACAGGCTATGATTGCTTTTGTGCCTGGTATTTATATTATGCCTATCACAAAGTCTTGGAAATTGTGAGATATTTTTCCGCACATACATTCGATTTTCAAATAATATTGTGACACTACAGTTAGAATACAGCCCACTACAGCCTATAGAGGTGTATTTACTGTGCGCTACTTTATTTATTGCAAGCCGTATTTTTACTATTCACATTTTTATACTGAGCTCGACATTTTATTTAGAAATCGACCCATTATTATCACTCAGTCATCGTTCTCTGCTGAATATATATATTGGCACAGAGAGGCCTTTCAAAACCTGCATGTCAAAGCCAAACGCTTTTATCTAGTAAGCGATAATTTTACACTGCACAGAAGCAATATTTTTTTATATTTTCAGAAACAACCGAGTTGCGAAGTTAATTTGTTTCATAAAATCTACCCGTGCGCTATACTACACTTGGATGCATAAACGGTTATATGATGACGTCACCTGATCTGAAATTCAAACAAGGCAAACCGTGACGAATTGCATCGTTAAGACATGAAGTTATATCTCATTTAGAACAATTAGCTTTTTCCACAGGTGTTTGAGTAGTTGCTGTCCAGTTTGTCTGCTCATCTGCCATCTCCGGCCGGAGCAAATGGAGGCTAATTTATCTTCAAAACTAACAGCTTATTACTTACTAAGCTAATAAAGCCTTTAAAACGGTTTTTTTATTTCGGTGCATTAACGCCATTTTTCGGCCGTTGATATAATAAAACAGGAGTTTTGGCGATTTTAATCTTAATTGCTGTAAAATGTTTTTGTTCAAGATCAGTACTTTTGTTATAAAATTACGAATTTACAAAAGAGCCTGAAGTATAGGTATTGAATTAAATCGACAACTATATTGATGTATGTTAAAGACTATATTAAGGAGGTAAAGTAGTCAGCCGGGGTGTGAGGGAAATGCCTCTTTAGATAACCTTACACCCCGGCGCCTGGAGATACAAGACGTCGACACTAAACTCCATCGCTATTGAATTGCTATAATATTGCTATCATGGTGAGGCCCCTGTTGGGGTGAGGCACCTGCCAAATAACGAATGATGCTCAGTCCCAGAATCTCCAAAAGAGCGTTACGTATTTGATTACATCCTGATTTTCCTCTCGGGATTGTCATCATTTCAATATAGAACTGAATTAACCCACGTACATTACTATGTATTAACACCGTTTACATTGTAGTGTTTCATTCACTATAATGGAAATTGTGATAATCAACTGAAGCTCAGCGGGCTGTTTTTCTAAATAAAAAAGCCCAATACAAATGACCCTGTATCCTTTTATACGAGTACGCTTGAAAACGTATAGGTACCTTTTTTTACTGTGCGGAAATCCCACAGACACCAACACCGCTGGCCAGCGAGGGCGGTTAAGTCAGATTCTGAAAACACATACCTATACAAAATTTCGTGATAATCGCTTAAGTAGTTTAAGCGTGAAAGCGTAACAAACTAATAAATAAATTCGCTTTCGCGTTTGTAGCGCTTAACTATAATAGTTAGGACTGAACACGCGAAAAACGTAAATTCTGGCTCTAAAAATAATGCTCATATATTTTAATTAACAAAAATAGCGCTTCTAATAAATTATAAGTCAAGTAAGCATACGTCAAACCTTGCATTATACCAAGACAGGTACCGGTTTACATAGACTGCTCTCTTTATCGGGCTATGCCCAGGAGCTACCTGTTCAAAGTAATACCGTCATGCAAACGTGAATGGTCCGTGAATAGGTCAATCAACAAGCTAACACGTCAACTCTTTATACAGAGGAATGCCAGTCTGAACGGTCGTCAAACCGCGGTGAGTTAGCACTATCTTTGATATCCGGGGGTAGATTAAGTTTAAGACGTATAGCGATTTTTGAGACGTAAAGTAGGTAAACTTTTTAACTCGATTTGCTCACATCATTTTAAAGGTGTTGTTTTAAAAACTAGTAATGCATAGAAAAAAATACGAAGAAATTTATATATACGGTATAATGGCAAGGGGAAAGAGGTTTAACTTAAGTGACTATTTCTAAAATATAAATTAAAAAAATGTATCTAATAAAATTGAAATTATTATAATGTAATGTAACTAATTAAGGTTGTTAAGGTATTTTTCATTAAAAAAAATATCAGTCTCATGATGAAAATATGTTAAAAAGTATATCATTGGAAATCCATCTTGATATACCTTATTAAAAAATTATTTTAAGATTCTATTCTTGCAGGTAACCTTAGACTTTGAAAGCAAGATTCGGTTTGAGTTACCATTTCATGAATAAAGTACATAAATACTAAGGTTATTTTCAAATAAACGATGTAGGTATTTCGTTCATATACTTAAATCACCATTATTAGACGCGACTCATAAATGAAATCCGCTGCTCGCTTCTGCTTTACACTACTCAAACTCGGTTGCAATAAAAACTAAAGTATCTATACAGTCGCAATCATCAATAATGATTATCACAGAATCTGTGCTCCACCATGACACGGGAAGTGACGTATGCACCGGTGTTGGCACGCTAATGATATAGAATTATCAAATTAAACAGACGTATTTTTTTATATAAATCCAAATAATTCGGGCGCTTATCAAATAGTCTCTGTATAATTTAATTTAAATAGTCCCTTACTGAAATATCTGCCATATTATCCACAAAAAATTTGGTTCTTGAATAAATAGCTCATGGCGGTGGAGCCATGCTTTTCGTAGCACGCATTGGCCGGCTCAACCTTCCCTAGCCGCACACTTGGCGACAGGCGACAGTTTGCGGCCGACAATTTCATAGCGCCACTAGACGCGGCGACTCCCCTAGCTTGTCGTCGCGACCCCGCGTCTCTGATGTCAAGTGTGCGAAGCTTAGAACAAAATATATAAAATTCTCGGCCGCAGCCTGTCGTCGCGTCTAGTCGCTGTCGCGTGTCGCCCAGTGTGCGCCTAGTGTTATAGTTGCACTCAGCCTGCTACTTAAAGTCGATATTAAATTAAGTTGAACTGCATCCTTATATCGATTTTAAGTAGCTGCATGCTGTATTCTGTGAATGTATGGACCCTCACCAAGATCTTTGGGGTCTATGCCAACCTCTACTGCTGATTTACGAACGAGGCTCTGTCACAGGTGTTCCTTTCGGAGTTAGGCGGTCAGACAGACAGAGTTACGATAGGTATAATACTTATATGGATTATTATCATAGTATGACCAAAAAAAGTATGAAAATGTTGTAGGTACTTTTACACATTCGTTTTGCAAAATAATAGGGTTAAAAATATCAATCTAGCTGTCTCTCTGATATCATGATACCACAAACAACATTGTGTCCTCTAGTGATTAGTCAAAGGATGTGTTTTTGTACGTTGCGCATAAGTGGCGAAGGCCGGCGCCTGTGCCCGAGACATATCCAGTTACAAAGGACGTTCCGAACGTTACAAACCTACTATGGGTGTGAACTGAATATTTTATTTAAGTGAGTTTTTGGTGAGAACACATTTATGGGCTTAAATACAATTTCAAAACCCATTTTAGACATCCTACAGTGTCGAGTTACGGATTCTGTGAGGACTTATTTCTTTGGGAAATCTCAGCATGGACGTAAATATTACACACACGTCAGGAATTATTATCACCATTACAGACTTACGTCCATAATTTTGAAATTTAATCATCGATTTCGCTGATACAACTGGTGGTGTCCTACTTCCCAGTTACCAGTAAACGAGTTAGTGCATTAGTGGATATCCGAAGCGCGCAAATATTGCTTAATAGTTGCTAAAAGTTGCCTCAATGCACAGTATGAATTTGTTATTTGGCGTTGAGACTCTTGGTCCTTAGGGGCGACCTACGTACGGGCTTTTCGTGGAACTCAGCGAGCGAGCGTCTAAAGGGAGGAAACTGGTGATCCCGTGCAGGCAGTTTACTCGCCCCAAGGCTTTCAATTCAGCGCGGGCAGCTGCTTGCATCCTAGGTTCCCTACCGAGGACCTAGATTTTTAATCCTTAACTTATCGTAATTTTTCGACTAATAAATTTCAGTAATTAATGCAACAAGTATGAAAGTCAATATAAACGTGCCCTATTCATAGTTGAACCCGGTAAGTACGTAATTAGGATTTCAGATTTATCAGAAATTATTTCCGGGCGAAGCAGGGGCCTTACTCCGAAAAACTAAAATATTCGTATCCGTTGACGTTTTGACCATTTAGCTACCCCGAAAGTGTTTCGTTTCGGATTTCGGATCCGTCTTCGATCGTTTGACATCGAGGTTGTCAATCGTTATCAGTACACCTCCTACTCCCAAAATACATTTGACGTTTTCGCTGTCGTTGTTCATGTTCGATTTTCAGAGTAAGGCCCCAGGGACCCGTACTCAAAAATAGACGCACGACGTAGCTTTCCATTAACAATTATCTTTTCTATGTTACGAAATCTCGTTCTATCAACTTGAAATCCTTGAGTGTGAATTCATTTGCTACAGAATTTACGTACCTACCTACTAATGATACAATTAGTACTTCTATTAACGAAGCTTGTTATAACTTAATTTTCTGAGTCGTAATGTCAAATTCGGGTCGGCGATTCGCACCACAACGGATTCATACCGCGGTGCGAAATGCCCCAGAGCTCTTTTTGAAGGTGGCATTTGTATATTGCCTTGAACTTCTTCAATAATAAGGTTGTAGGTGAATAACATGCCCCAAACTTTGTCGCGACGATTATTACACGATGAAATAAAAACCCTATCCCGGATTATATATGGCGAATCAATATTTTTCATCATAAATTATGTAGTTAAATTAAGTAGTAGAAATACTATTCGGAAAAATTATGAATATTCGACTTCCAAACCTCCTTCTTTTTTTTAGTGGGTTAACAAAATGCGTACCGTAATTTGTTAACCGACTCAAAATAAACAGGAGGTTCTCATTTCGAATGTTTTAGCACGTCCCCACGCCATTGACAAGAAGACCGATAACCCTAAAAGATCATTAATATTTACACTAATTCCACCATTTCAGTTGCTTCTTTACAATACCTAAAAAGTATACCACATGCTATAGTATTCACACTTTAAATGGATAATAACCTAAACACCCTAAATGATTTGGACCAATTAGAAATAGCGGACTCAGCCATGGTAAACATTAATCAATTGCCCAAATATATACCTAAAGAATCCAAACTTATGGTCTTGACTCAAAATATTAGGAGTATCTACCATAATTTCGATGACTTGCAACTAAACCTATGTGAATTGAAACCTGAACCTGATGTGTTAATCCTAACTGAATGCAGACTTGACTATGACAGAAAAATACCTTTTCTTAATGACTACACGTTCTATTATACTACTAACAAGTTGAATCAAAATGATGGAGTGGTTATTTATATTAAAAATAACCTATCTCCCCGCGTGAAAGAAATAAAATTAATACATGCCTCGGCTATTCAAGTGTGTATCTCCGACTATACAATTATGGGTATATATCGTTCCCCATCTAACACATGTGCTGATAATTTCATAAACTCCTTAAACTTACACCTCGCGACGATCAGGAATCATAATAATATTTTAATATTAGGCGACATCAACATTAACTTAATATGTACAGTAAAAGAAAGAAAAGAGGAGCGCAATAACAGGTTAAATTATTTGAACATGCTGGCAAGCCATGGCCTTCTGCCCGGGCACCATCTCCCTACCAGATATCCTACTAACAGTTGTCTCGATCACGTACTTTTGAAGATTGACAATACTAATGTAATGGCTTTTGTGGCTGTCCTGGACAAGTCAATTACAGATCACGCTATGGTTCTATTGAATATAACTAATAAAACTAAAACAATTACCAGAAAAAGTACGATAAAAAAATACAAGACGATCATAGACTTAGAAAATGCTTATAAACACCTAATAAGTACGGATAAATCTTTTTTCTATATTGATAACAACCCTGAAACTGTGGCTCAGAAAATAATAGATGTGATAAGAGTGTCACTACAAGCCAACACCAGGGTCAAGCTAATCTCTGGCAGTAAAAGAACTCGGAAACCGTGGATATCTCAGGGAGTTATGCGGTGTATTACACTACGTAATAGGATGCAACTCCAATTGAGACAAGACCCTCATAATATAATTCTTAAAATCACATATAGACGCTATCGGAACTATTGTACTAACCTAATAAAAAAACTCAAAAGAAATTATCAGAGAACTCAATTAGCTGACTCAATCAAAGATCCTAAACAACTCTGGCGTACAATAAATGAAATTGCTCAGTTTAAAAACGCAAGAACCCCAAATACAAGCCTCCTGTGCGCCGCACTTAATCCTCTAGATTCACTAAATCGTGTGAATCGGTTTTTTGCTAGCATCGGTCAGACTTTGGCGGAGGATATTACCTGTGGTTTTAATCAGCCCATAAATAACACTGTCACACAATCACAGTTATCCTCTTTTGTGCTACTCAATACTGATCCTCAGGAAGTGGACGGTATACTCATGAGCCTTGACTCGGCGAGCTCACCCGGTTGGGATGGTATACCCACTGAGTTTTTGAAATTAGCCAGGGATTTCGTTGTTCCATTAATAAGCCGGCTAGCAAATCTATGTTTTGAAATGGGAAACTTCCCGACTGTTTTCAAACGTTCAATGGTAACGCCGGTTCATAAGAGTGGGGATGTAAGAGAGGTTAACAACTATAGGCCAATTTCAGTCTTACCGTGCATCTCAAAAATTCTAGAGAAACTGATAAACAATAGGCTCATGGGCTATTTGAATAAATATAAGATATTATCTAGCTCCCAATATGGATTCAGAAAGGGTATCTCTACTCAGGACGCAGTTATAGCACTGACTTCCGAGATAACCACTAAGGTAGATAAGCGGAAAAAGTGCATAACGGTTTTCCTGGACATGAAAAAAGCTTTTGACACTGTGTCCATTCCCATCCTTCTTAAGCGACTTGAAAACATTGGTGTTAGAGGTAATACACTTTCTCTTTTTAAAAGTTACTTACAAAACAGGAAACAGCTAATTAAAATTGACGGCTTGGTGAGCGGGGAGGAGAGTGTGGTATACGGAGTCCCACAGGGAAGTGTCCTTGGCCCGACACTGTTCCTGATATATATAAACGATCTTTGTAATATTGGGTGCAGTGGCGGGCGGATCTTCTCATACGCAGATGACACTGCAGTTGTGTTTGCGGGTGCGTCTTGGCCTGTGGTACAGTCTTCCGCAGAGCTGGGTCTGACTGAAATTGCGGCTTGGCTAAGTGCGAATCTGCTAACCCTAAACGTCTCTAAAACGAATTTTATTTGTTTCTCGCCGACTCAAGCCTCCCAACCGAGTGCTGACTACGGATTGGTGATCCATGAGTGTGGTGGTTTACCCGGTCCTGACTGTAGTTGTCGGAGTATTGAGCGGGTCAGTTCTACCAAATATCTAGGTGTTATAATAGACCAGAGATTGTCTTGGCATTCTCATATTGAAGTTCTCATGGCAAGAATGAGGAAACTGGTTTGGCTTTTCAAAAACCTACGCCAAGTAGCATCAGCGCAATTATTAAATAAAATCTATATTGCCTTGGCTCAGACAGTTATAACATACTGTATACCAGTATGGGGTGGTGCCGCCAAGACCAAGTTTCTAGAACTAGAAAGAGCACAAAGGAAAATTATCAAAGTAATGTACTTCAAATCATACAGATACTGTACAGATGACCTCTATAGGATGAGCAGTCTACTGTCAGTAAGAAAATTATACATTTTATATATCACTCTACGCGTACACAGGACAATACCATACAGTCCAGAATGCCAGGATAAAAGACGGAAAGACAGAGTGGCCTTTTCTAAAATGGTACACACTGAATTTGCCACTCGGCAGTATACTACACAATCGACATAATATTTATAATAAGGTAAATTTAAAATTACATATATATCCGATGCCACTCCGTGACTGCAAGGAATGCATCACGGAATGGTTAAAGACTCTCACATATCACGAGATTGAAAATATCCTGGTTAGACTCTGCTAAATATGATGCCGGCATCCCGAGGAAAATAAAAATATACACACACAAACACACACACACACACACACGCACACACACAGACACACACACACACACACACACACACACACACACACACGCACACACACATACACACACGCACACAATTAGAGCTGAAACTGAAATAATAATGGTTGTACATGATCATTCTGTGTTATTCTGGGAGTTGTTTCTTCTGCTTTTTTCTGTAATTTAGCCTCGTATTTTATAGTTATGTAATAATATTGTCACTTACTTAAGGAATAATTTTGTAACTTGAGATGAAATGAGATAGCCCCAACACAAGTATAACAATAACTTACTGGGGCATTCTCTTAATTTTTGAAATGTATGCTCTAATGAAATAAAGACATTATTATTATTATATTATTATTTACAGCCGTGGTGAAAAGCTACTTACACACATCAATCAATCAATTAGCCTATTGCAGTCCACTGCTGAATATAGGCATCTCCCAATATAGGTACGCCATAGCACTGACCTTTCTCAGGTCATCCGTCCATCCACTTTCCGTTTGCCCACCCGCACATAAAAGACACTGACGCTCAGTAAATTGTGTGTTAATAGGTACTTCTAACACCCAGTCGAAAGTTCTGAGGTAGGTAACAATCATAAAAAAATGCAGTCGAATTAATAACCTCCTTCTTTTTTGAAGGGAGTTAAAAACTTAATAATAGGTATTACTTTCGCATACAAATTTGTAGGTGTTACTTATGTATAAAACAATATTTCAAAATGATCCATTGTTTCCCCCGTGTGGTAGAAAAACTCTTCACTCCTCACCCTAAGATGTAGGTAGGTACCTATGTAGGCAAAAATTTCCGATTACCGATGATAGGTACAAGTAGCTCAGTTGTAGACTGATCACGGGTTCAAGCCGTCAGTAAGTATTCACCCTAAATCGTGACAGTTAAATTCCTGTAGGTAGTTTCAATAGTAAGGGCCATGTGACATATCTTTGTCGCTCGCCTTCAAAAAGTGGGTGTTACATGTCATAATTTATGATACGTTCACTTTGAATAAAAAAACACAAACCATTAAGCGCCTAAACGGTAAACTGAGGATTTGGTTACTTTCAGAAGAACCGATGAATACCAAAATGTATTTAACGTTCTAAAAACAGAACGCTAACTTAATTTTGAATCTTATTTCTATTAGGTTAAGGTACAGGGTGAATTTTAAAAGCATAACCAAAAGTTGTTCTCTAATTCATTAGTTTGTGTGAGGGTTGAGGTTATTTTTTGAGGCACAGTTTTGATTGATTGCAATAGGAAGTTTGGCGGTTTGACTTCGAATCAAGTCATATTTTAGTTGTAGTATGTTTGTATTTTGTTTGTAACCGCCATCAAGACCGCACTAAGATTAGTGTGTCAACGCTTTATTAGTTTTATAATACTAAAGTAGCAAACAAGCAATATTAACATACCTACTGTATGTATGTAGATATGGCTTCTATATACACATAATGTATGTATTAGTTTATTAGTTTCCTCCTATACTGCGGAAGTAGAGATGACAAATTAGCGATTTGCCTGTTGCCATGCCTACATAACTGAAGCGGTTTTTTTATTAGATTTTTTTATTTCTAATAACTCGAGCTTCTTCTGTAACCTCATGCAAAGCTGTTAGGTTTTACTTCTAAATTGAACTTTTTTCACGTATTTTGCCAATTTTATTGATGCATGTTTTTATACTACTTTGGTGGCAGACAAGCACACGGCCCACCTGATGGTAAGTAGTCACCGTGGCCTATTGACATGTGCAACCTTAGAGGCGTCACACTCGTGCTGCCGACCCTGGAGGAGGGAGGGTTAGGAAGTTGGGGAGAACGAGGGGAGGGGGTTGAAGGATTTGGGATTGTGAGCTCTGACTACCCTACTTACCGCCGCGCCGGGAACACAACACGATGGTTATTACGGCCGCGGTCTTCTGTAGGGCGCGGGCGGTGCTACCCCAGACGGACTGCTCTACTCAGTTCGGACGGGAATCCCATCGTCGTGTCCTACCTCCGTACAAAACCTTATTTTTATGTTATAATTATAAATGGGCATAACACCACTTTCATATTTATTACATTAAATTATGATTTGCAATACATTTATAGTACCTCGAACTTTCAACGTTCATAGGTATAAAAGCTTCATACAATACCTGTACTTAGGCATCGTAAACTAGAATTGAACATAACTCACTTTAGATGGCTGTAGGGTCGAACTAACATACCGAAGGGCAAAATATATCATTCAAGATATATATACCTGTCATTTATCGTTGAGGCTCCAACCATCGTACCAATATTGGGACGTTAAAACTGTTTATATTTGTTTGTTTAATAACGTTTTACAACCTGTGTTTCATTAAAACGTTTTTTGAATCATCGTAACATTCGAAAAGGGAATGCGAAATTAGTTTTCGTTACTTGATTAATTGAAAACGTTTTTTTGAATAACATGGTGCGATTTTCATTAGCATCTCCCTAAAATCTATAGGGAATTAAGTACCTACTAAATCAAAGTACGAGAGAAAAATAAATATGAAATAAGAAGTCAAACCTGAGTGGGTTTTACCAAGAAAGCAGAATTAGATTAGTTACTTACCTGATATATAAATTGAAGATCTCTTCAAATTATATGTCAGGTAGTACGGGTCAAGATCAATACAATCAATACAATAGGTCAATACCTCCTGTTTATTATCAGCACGTATGGGAGCACCTCCACCAGGAGGAGGGTGACGATAGATTGCATGGTCTACAATATTATGTTTTACCACCTTTATGATAAAAAAAATTACTGAAAAATTGCAGTGGTTCTACTGAACCAATTGTAATCAAACATGCGTAAGATTTTAAGTCTGACCAAGATCTTTCAAACATAAAAACTGCATCACAATCCGTTCAGTAGTTTTTGCGTCCATCGCACACAAACAGTCAAGAATTCCAAAAAATATTTTCTCGTGTTCAGAATTAAAACCCAAGTATTTTTTTAAAAGTATAATCTCTAATGTATCTAGACACAGCCTGCTACTTTACAATTTTATAATAATAAATAACTAATGACTAAAGTTTGTCGTGAATACTTATAACGTGGTAGGTATTTGTTGTGGAGCAAAACAGAATTTCTGGCACGGGTACAATGATATTGAAACCTATTTAAAACGTAGTTTCATACCACCATTCATTTTCTGTTGCGCGATTATCACAGCTCCTATTAACAAGTAACTATCTACCTACCCACGGTCGATTTCGTTTGAGTGAAACTTCGTCACTTACTGTAACGATAAAGTTACCTACGCATGGTTGAATTTAACGCTTTAGATTAACTTGGGCAAATAACATTGGGAAAAATTAACTTGGGCAAATAACATTGGGTAAAATTCACTTGGGCAAATACAATTGGGCAGAATTAAGAGGTGAATGGTTCTATGGAAGTCGATTTATTGGTTAAAAATTAATGTAAGCATATATCGCAACAAGCTGTTTAGATCAAAAATAGTGTATTACAATAATATTATGAGCATAATTGAGGCCTTCCACAAACTTTAAAAGCAGTATTATTTCTATATTATTTAACTTTCATAAAGTGAATTTGAGTTTGTGGGAAGGCTCACAGCTGGTTAAGAAAACAATTCCCAAAACATAAAAAATGCGGGGTATAATAAAACGAACCACCACAATTACTTATTCGGTGCCACTGTTTTTAAATTTAACTTTCTCGCCGGCCATGCATATTGTGCAGTATTTTATTCATCCAATCTTGACGCCGGCACTTAAAGCTTAACAGTTAATTATAATAGATTAAAAGTCAGATTAACAGGTGCTATAAAATTTAGATGGTTCTCTGTTTTTCGGACTGTAATTATTATAATTATGATATTTACGAACACGGGAGCCGGAATTCAGATAGGGGGTTTTAGGATCATAAAATCGAAAGTTTTGTTGTCTCAAGGATGTGCCGAAATATTTGCGAGATTTGTTAGGTGAAGAATGTACCTACTCCCCGTCCGAACCAGCCAGCCCTCTAGAGGGCCGCTTCTGCCTCGGCCGGCATTTGCCGCAGGTAACAGCGTCTCCCGTGGGAGGAGAGGGTGCCGCTGCTCGCCTCCATTGCCGAGTGCACTGCGTGAAGGTTCCGACCCCTGAAGAAAGTATCTAGCTAGTATTGATTGGTCTGAAATAACACAGCACTTTGTAACCAGCTGGTCCTCTGTGGCTTAGCGGCAGAGCGTCCGACTGATAAATCTTGGTAAGCACAGAGCAAATATTTCTGTACGAGACCACGAATATTTGCAATAGTCTGGATTTTTCGTCGAGTATTTATGTATTTTTTTATACCATTCAGGTGGCAGACAAGCACATGGCTCACCTGATCTATTCAAAACACATTTGTTATAGTTTTTAAATAGGTTGGGTAGGCATTATTAACAAAACCAATTACCGACTAGCCTCCCCATAAAATATCTTCTTCAGAGCATCCACGTTAAAGTGAACATAAACATATATTCAGTGAATATTTGCTTATTTGCATTTGAAAATTAAATCGCGTGTTGGTTTATTCAGAGCCCGTTAATGAAACAATAACGTTTAACACTCCTTGTCTCGTAAATCATGAATTATATCTGCTGGTAATATAAAGCCAATCATACATGGAGTTTTAAGAAGTTAAATAACAACTACTAAAGTGGAGGTTCTCTGATTTTACTAAAAGGAATAATATAAGAAGTTTATTATATTTATTTAACTAGCTTTCCTTAGATATGTATGTAACCGCTATGTTAGGATGTAGGTAACCGCCATCAAAAGGTTTTTTGGTGTGTTCCTAAAACAAAACCTGTAATGTACTTCTCCAAAGTTCATATCATACAAAAAATAATCTAGTTTTATTCGTTTCACTATAAAAGGCCTACGACCTGAAAAAGGTAGCTGGGATGGACTGGATGCGGAAGGCGGAGAATCGGGTGGTGTGACCTCCAAGCAATTGGCCGCGAGATATTTGCGATAAACTGATTTTCGTGACTTTTGTTATTACTATTACTCTTGGTGTTGTTATTATTATTCAATTATTTATTTTAGTTCTTAAGTCTAAGTTTTTTTACAATATATCTATAAAAAACAAATTACAAAAATATTATAAAAAAACCTAAACCTAGAGCACCGCCAGCAGCGGGGCATGGCCCAAGCTACCGGTGGTTAGGGCTGCAGAGTGAGGAACCTCCTGACAATACGTGCCGTGTCAAGGAGTACTGCCTTCTGAATCTGACCCTTGATCCAGCCATGCAGCGAGAGCCTCTCGAGATGTTGGTCGAGGCTCTTCGCTATAAGGCCGTTCGCCGAAACGACTATCGGGACAATACTCGTTGAGTCAACATTCCACATGGCGGTGATCTCGTGGGCCAAGTATTATTATTACTATTACTTTTGTTATTACTGTGACCTTTATTACTATTTTAGCCGGCATGATATCAAAGTCAATTTTTCATCGTAATAAAGGTGTATACAAACACGTAGCTCACCAGGAATTTATTCCGCAGATAAAACCGAAAATGACTGGGCTATCTCTCACAATTCTCTCAATTGTTTATCATAAACGCGGCCGTTCGATGTTATATAGCCACCAAACTACCAACAGCCTACAAAACCTCTGTGACGTCAGCCCATTCCCTCAAACACGCACAAATAAATCAAAACCGTATAAATACAGCCGGTGTAGCAGTAAAGCAATTAAAAATCAAACAATCCACCTTTACAGCAGGATCGTCCCGTTGCTGGGGCAGCCGACAATAAAACGCGAACTGAAAATAAAAAACGCCTATAATAGTTCCATCGTAAAACTCAACGAGTAAAATTCCATAGAGGGTTAGTGATTCTTGATGTTATGAGTTAACGTTACTAGCTACAATTCGACAGCAGTTAGTGCAACTTGCTACTCATTACGTAAATGCTTATTAGAGGATTTTTTTTAAGGATTTAGCGATGGTTTCGAAAGTTTGCTCCGATGTTATTCATTGAAATAAAACTAAATTTAACGGAGTCTAACTAAATGGTCCGACATTCGTCTCAGAGCCTAGGGTCCGCTTATATCTTCCACTCCTTTAGATTTAACTTATACGACCTTTATGAGAGCCACTGCCGTTAGACCTCCAAGAAGAACGAAAGTCCGAAAGGAAAGCCTCTGCTAGAGCCTTATCCGTCAATCAATAGTTGTACCGTAGAGTTGGCTTAGCCCCGAGATCCAGATTCTGCCTGTGGTTTACCCACTATGATATTCCACAAATAAAGGTGAGACTGATATACCTACATAATTTATGAATCCTCTAGAAGTTGAAGCACCTTATCAAGTTAAGATAAACATGCCAAAAATATTACTAAACGAACCGGCCAAGTGAATTAAATTCGATCAAATTAAAATCAAAGAACCTCTACGAGGAACACACACATTCACACACACTCGTACATTATTCGAATTGATGTTCAATACTTGAAAACCTCATTTATGTATTGTTAACATGCATGTGCTTAATTTATCGTCCGAGGTTCGACTCCGAGGCATAAATACTAAAAACAAAACAGTACCGGCATCGAAAAAATGATTAACATTGAAAATGAAGTGTTAATTGTGTGGAAACATTGAAAAATGATCAACATACATTATATAAATAACAATAAATAAGCCCTGGAAATACAGTTTAAATAATAATAAGTGCAAGACTGAGAGGAGAATAAAAAAACACAGTGTTATTAATTTCGTGGACGTAGAGGTGTGAGTTCGTATACTAAGACACGGCGTGGAGACTTCTTGTGGTTTATTTATTTTGCAATCGTTTAAAGTCAGAGACCAAAAAATATTCATCAATCCTCAGATTATTTCACGTTCATCTTATTAAATAATTTTTATATTATATTTTTCTGTTCAAATAATATTGAAATTTTGAGGTAAAGAAATAGTCAGTTCGAATTTGAAAACTCCCTACTTCAGAAGCAGTTAGCTGTATTTTATAGAAAATTGAAATTAAACGCCACTTGAATAGTAAAAACATCATTTTGAATATATTTTTTGTTAATTTGACAATACTGTATTGTCCACGACGTATAAGTTGCTTTAAATACAAATATGAACGATCAATATTATATAGGCGTCATTTGATAAATGCCAAATAGCTCTCATGGTCAAAAAAATATAAGCCACGGGTAAAACAATTGGAAGTAACATGTACTTATGGTTCATTGATTGAAAACTGCCTCAATACGGTTTTCAGAATTAATTTTGTGTCCAAGAATGCAATCGACTAAAAAAACTTGCAACAATTCGATTCCACGGAATTCTTGTCCTGTGGTTCAATTCCGAAGGAGAGTTTGACTTACGACTCGGGCCTAAATAACTGCCGGCCACTCATTACATTCCGAGTCGCTATTTGCATAACTATTGGAATCGAACCCTGGACCTGACGGTGTGTGTTTAGCCTGATGAACGAGCTGTGGACGTTCAGATTTCGTTGTTTTAACCTTATTGATGTGAATGTCAAGTGTGAAATGATTGGTAAAAATAAATCCATACTTATTATAAATGCGAAAGTAACTTTGTATATCTGTCTGTTAAGTTTCACGCCTAAACCACTCTATCGATTTTTTCGAATCGATTTTTATGAAATTTGGTACAGAGATGGACTAGAGCCTGCACAAGAAAGGATATAGACTACCTTTTGTCGCGAAAAAATGGTTTGAAGGAGTTCAAATAGGTGATGAATGTTTATTTGAGAGTCCGTCCTTTTCGAAATACCAGTAGAAATCTACTATAGAGCAGGTTTGATATTCAAACATATATGTGAGGGTTGAATACGGGGTGATTGTAAATTATCGAAATCCATATATGTGACAGTAGATGACACCACAGCTTCTCTTAGATGTTTACAAGGTTTCTTACTTTATTTATTTCATTATCATCAACCTATCCTTGTCCCAATTATTTGGCCTACCTTTGCCTCCAAAGCCCTTTACTGTCATACTTTGAACCTTTTTGACAACATCACTTTCATCTCTTTTTATAAAATATCCATGCCACGACCAATCGCTCGCTTCTCAATTTTTTATTTACTGGCGCAACTTTCAAACTTCCTCTCATATAACTACGCATTCCTTATTCTGTCCTTATTTATTTATTAATAATAATTGAGTTGTTTTTTTTTTTTTAAACTTACTTACACTTAACCGATTATAATAAAATTCGCACACCATGTGCAGTTCGATCCAACTTGAGAGATAGGATAGTTTTTGAAACGGATTTCGACATCCACGCGGGCGGAGCCGCGGGCAACAGCTAGTATAGGTATATATATATATGAGGTGAGAGTGAATGGGCAACCCGGTAAAGGCCGACCTAGCCATAATCAGATCCAGAACATTTTAGAGAGAGGCCAGGTCAAGAGTACCCGCAACCGACGAGCATGTATAAAAACCATTATGAAAGTTGAAAAAGCGAGAGGTGTATGCGAAGATCGTAGTAAGTGGAAAGATGTTGATCTGCCTACTCCAATGGGAAAAAGACGTGATTTGTATGTATGTATGTATGAATATCAACACAGCGCTCGTATAGGTACCTTCTGGAATTTTATTTCCAGAAAATCTTGTTTATAATTGAGTGCTGGGTGTCTGCCAAATATTGTTACAATCGAATATTCATTACCTCTACAATCAATATCTCCCCGTTCTTAGTGAATACCATCCAACAAAATATTGTCAGCTTTCCAAAAGGATTATCGCTTTGTGTACCTCACTGGCTATAAGAAAAAAATGTCTTGCTCGACGATATTATTTTTATTTTTATCATAGCATAATGCTAGCTGTTTGAGAATTTTCATTGATGTTTTTTTAACCATTTATCACCTTAACTTTGTACAAAGTTTTCATGTAATAGGAAAATAGACACGAAATGATGTGGCTTTGATGTTGCGCTACCTACAATATTGTACGTTCTTAGAAATACACGTCTTTTTTTCATATTTTCCAAACCAATAGTCTCATTAAAATAAAATAATCGTGACTGACATACGCTTAGTATGAAATAATAAGAAACAAATTAATGTTTAAACACATTATTTTGAAACGGAAAGGGATGCATAATAACTTATCAAATAAAAATAATTAAGCTGAATTATACCTACCATGTTTTAGAAGTGGTTTCTTTTTATAATGATCTTAATTTAATTCACAATAGTTATGTATGGATATAGCGTGTGTATGTAAGTATGTCTGTGCAGTTATGTGTGTGTATGTACGTGTACGCGTGAATGTTATCACCGGTGTTCTGATTTTCCGGAACTACTACTACACTTATCTCTCAATCAAAGACACCTTGTTTAAAAAAATATATCTAGAAATCTAAATTGAATAGGTAGTGAAAACATTTGCTCTGTCTGCACTAAAACGACGCATAACACATGTCTACAACGGATGTCACTTATCACGTTACGAAACCGTCCGTCCTTGGGGCCTAAATAAACCAGATCATCACTTACCATCAGGTGAAACGCGAGCCTATCGAGTATAAAAAAAACATTCTATTAGCTATAACGCCAGTGAAAATTTATGGAGGTAGGACACGACAGTATCTCCCGTCCGTATTGAGTAGTACCTCCACCTTACAGAAGACCGCGGCCATAATAACTATCGTGTTGGTGTTCCCGGCGTTAAATAGCGTCTAAAGCTCAATCCCCCCTACCCACCATCACGATAAAAAAGGGGAGCGCAAGAATAATCATTCCATACGTTATTGCAAAACTAATAATTAATTTACAGACAAACATGTCAAAGGTCAAAAAGGTGCCTAGATTTTTTTAATTTGAAGCAATAGTTCCTGAGATTAGCGCGTCCAACTAAACAAACAAACTCACCTTTATAATATCAACATTATTGAAAGTAAGTAGGTAGAACAAGACTAATTAGGTGTATTTAACTGCTGTAAACGGTGTGGCATTTTTTAGTTGGTAGCGTTCTAAGGTGTGGTAGTCAATTATATGGATTACGCGAAATTATCCAAAAAAATCGCGCGTCATTGTTGTGTTTAGAACTTGGGATCGTGTTATTTAAGTATAGTCCTAACACAACACTTAGCTATTGTAAAATGGGGTTCCGTTTATATAGATGTCATATATCTTTATAAAAGTATTTTTATTTGATACTAGCGTACCCGCGCGCGGCTCCGCCCGCGTGAATGTTGGCTATCGCCACCAAGTCTTTTTTAAGCTGAGGGACTGCCCGTGCTAACTTTCAATGTCTATTCCTTCGCAATCAGTGGTTGCAGCTAAACGTATTCATTTCATCTCAAGTTCTATCAAACCCTTCAAAGTACAGTGCCATGCATCGCGGCCAAAGCCCGTTTATTTACCATCAGTATCCTTTTTCATTGTCTTCTAAATTTTATGTGGATTAGATAGCTGCTCCGGCCAAAGTATGTGTGACTCGGAAGAGGCCCTTTGAAAAACCCTTTCATCATAGTTGCATTGCACTTTCACATTCGATGCACTATCTTAAATTAGTGAACATTATTTATTTTCGAAAATCTGATTTTTTTATTATTAAAATCTTGCTACAGACATTGACATTTGACAACCTGATTTAACATTCAAGAAGTTCATGAAAGTCGATGAAAGTAAAGAAAGAGGATATACTAATAAATATCGGTCAAGTGCGAATTGGGCTCGTGCACGCAGGGTTCCGTACAAAATTGGGTTGAGGGGGATTTCCACACGACAAAAAAGGGGGCGAACTTAACTTTATTGCAGTGCTTCTTGTCTTGAATGACAGACATACCTACATTTTTTTTGGTGAAGTAGGTAATATTTATGCTTTCCGGACTTTTCCCTGTACTTATGCTATAAGATTTTACTTTCTGCAAAATATCTGGATTCTAGCCCGAGTTCTAGGTTCTAGGTAGTTCTAGGGAAATACCCCTTTTTTTTCGTGTGCAAAAACCCCGTCGGGCTTCACCTCAACGGAGCCAACGGAGAGGTTGGTATATCGGAGTCCTACCAATGCCTGTGTGATATAGGAATCTGGTGTATCCTAGAAAGGATATCCCAGAAACCCCAACCGGTTCCGGCCACCAGCACTGGCGACCTCGACGTGTTATTAGGAATCTAAATCCCCCATCTCTATAAAAAAAGCACGCGTGGAAACATAACGCCCCTCCACCCTGGATCTGCATCTGCTAGGGTGACAGTTAGCCTCGACCGTCACTCTAGGCCCCCACTCATGGAGGACGGAGATGGTTCTGCGAACTACGCCACCCGGTGTGCCTTCATCGGCACGGGGGAGTGCTAGATCTCTCCCGTAGCTTTTCTACCACCACTTCTGCGCGCATTACTGCCTTGCAAAAAAAGCGGTGGCGTTCCACATACTCTCTATGGTGACCATGGTCGGCACCAGGGACCTCACCATGAGGCTTACCCTGCCGACGTCTGCTTCTAGGACATGGCGCCACTCTATCCACTCTGGAGACTCTACCAGTGTATAAAGAGGTGGTGTGCCCACGGATCAGCCCCGGTAATGGTTCCATTCAAACGTTAGCACCCTGCCTACGCAATGCAGGAACTCACCAAAACAGCCATGCCAATCAGTAAGCCTTGGATAGCACAGGGTCAAGGGTTACCTTAAACTTCGGCGTCTGTAGACCCACTTCGGCGTCTGTAGACCCAAGATGGAGTTCGACTTTAGTCGGTCAAGTCCGATATTACGTCCAGAGGAGGGGAGAGATTCGTGGGGATTTGTGCACGAAAAATAAGGTACGGCTTCCTAAAACTCTCCGATTGCGGTGCAGGTGACTCACTAACGTCGCCGAAGGTAACTTAACGACCTCCGTCTTCCATGAGTGCGAGCCAGGAGATAGTAGGTCAAGCCACCTATTAGTCGATAGTGAGACCACAGTTTGGATATTACGCTTCGTGTAATGCCAAGCATTATCCACAACATTCCTTTTATCTAATTCAACTTGATGCCTCTACGTGTTCTTAAGAAAGAGGTCTTGACAGACAGACAGACGGATAACGAAGAGATAAGGTTTTTTTTCCTAATCAGGCACAGAACCCTAAAAATTAATACATTCTATTTACTTTTGAGGAAAAAGAAGTAAAGGATATTACTCTATGAAAATTTAGACAAAGTCAATTTTAGTTCCTGTTGCTATGACAACTATTATAGATGGCGATAAAAACGTTTGCAACATCTAATTTTCTTTTTATTACTAAATTTCCTGAATGAATCATATATTTTTAATTATGTTATATGCTATTCGAGGCGGAGACAAATTCAAAAAATCATAGATCATGAAAATCTGTTCAGCCGTTCTTGAGTTCTGGCAAAAGTAGGTTTTTAGCCCTTTTTAGGGCTTTAGGGTTCGAATTTTAAAAAATCCTTTCTTAGTACACCTCTGCGCATCAAAACACACATATTCGACGGCCTCTGTGGCGTAGCGGTAGTGCATGCGACTGTTACGCAGGGGGCGCGGGTTCAATTCCCGCTCAGTGCAAATATTTGTATGCATGAATATGTCTATTTGCATTGGTCTGGGTGTTTCTATGTATAATAAGTATGTATTTACAAAAAAAAAGTATATAAGTATGTTTATCAGCATTCTAGAACCCATAACACAAGCTAGTTAAACTATGCTTACTTTGGGTCTAGGGAGCGCTGTGTAGAATGTCGTAGAATATTTAATATTTATATACTGCAAATTTCAAGTCTTTACGACCAGCGGTTTAGGCTGTGCGTTGTCTCTAGGTCAGTCAGGACTTTGAATTATATAGTATAAGATTAGAGAAGAAGCCCATACACATAATAATATGATCTCGGCGAAGATACAGAACTGAAAATGAGGTTTTAAATGCAGCCTTAGTACCCTCAAATTAATATAGGCTGTATGGCATAAAACATTAAAATGTGCGGTATATTTTACGGATCGAGAAATTGAATGTTCAAAATTAAATATTTTTGAATTTATTTGTCATAACAAAATATCAGTTTCGCAGTTCATTATAGTATTATAAAATATTTATTTCTATATTTTAACAGAATAAAAATAATTATTCGTCATCCCTATTATACAATAAGCATATAAACTGTACAGTTTTATAACAAACTGAGTTTGGGTATATCGCTGAAACTGTGCTGATAATAAGCTAGTTGAACTATTATATCAAGCATTATAGAACCTAAAGCTATATCCAAATACATCAAAATAAAGACATGCATTGCGTGATGAATATATACGGGACCATCGTAACTATAGCATTTTTTTCTCGCTACCGTAAAACTTAAATTGTACCTACATCTCTTGTAAAAAACATTTATTACACACTCGAACCTCTATTATACAGAGTAGCAGAAAAAAATATAGCACCCTATGGTCCAATAAAAGTAGGATTTGGTCTTTATTTCTGATATTAATAGTCAAAGATTCTTGGAAGGATCTCTGTTCTCACGAAAGACGTGTAACCACTTGATAGAGTTAACAGTAATAAATTGTTGATTACAGGGCAGGCGCCGTCGTCGTAAAAGTATATAGTGTGGTTTATTACCTACGTGAATATGTATGCTCGAGTTCGTTTGGACGTTTTGAAAATTACAGATTTTTATACACCGGCAGTACTTAATAAGTACTTTATACAAACACTAGCTGACCCGGCAAATGTTGTTTTGCATCTTAAGGGTGAACAACCCTTATAACTAAGGTGTATGAAAAAAAAATTGATGTTGGCCGATTCTCAGACCTACTCAATATGCTCACAAAATTTCATGAGAATCGGTCAAGTCGTTTCGGAGGAGTACGGGAACGAACATTGTGACACGAGAATTTTATATACAAACATAATATTATGCTGGCATAGACGGATCTACCTGTCATTTTAATTTTTTATATCGGTCACGTCAATATGACTTCACCTCGCTTGATGGTAAGCTAAAGGTAAAGTCTCTGGAAAGAAAGACACCATTGCAAACACCGATAATGCCACAATGGTGGCCCTCAGCTTGACGGCCTCATCAAATGCTTTTTCACGCCCTGCTTAAAGGATCCGGGAATTACGCAAGTTGGGGTTGACCTCGCATAACATACACTGATCACATTAATGGGGTAATAAAAAAAAGACAAGGCACTCGAAGCCGGTGAGCTTCCATGAAAGGTTTAATGTCAGAAGAGGAAGCTTGTGTAGGTAAGGACAAAAGCAGATGGCGGGCCGCTGTCTCTACTTACCCCGCCGGGAAAAGGGCGTAAGTATACATATATATGTATTATATTTAACCATGAACCAAAAATCCAACAGATTTTTAGTCGCATCTGTGAAATACTTGCTTACCGCAAAATCAATCATGCAAACATTTGCTGTGGGGCACCTCGGCCGATAGAATAAGTGACATTCTTTTATGAAGAACACTATAAAATTAATGAAATTTAAGTGAATCTTTGTGGCTGGAAATAAATGATATATTTTATTATAATCATTTCAAATAGATACATTCGCTTCAAATCGATTCCGCTGATAGAATGTCATTTTGTGTACAAGCCGTGATGCCCCGCAGCTATCGCTTGCGTGCGACAATGCCATGAAGGTGGTCGACATAATTTTCGACGCGATTAGTTGCTAATATAACTAATATTGATGCTAATTCTGTTGTTGACATCACTAAACTAAAATTTCTATAAAATTCTCTAATTTTGGTTAAGCGATTTCCCAAATGCTCTTCGTAACTCGGTGGACTATGACACAATAATGATAGTTTCTCATTCCCTAAGTCAGTCAATTATAGAATATTGTATTACTGTTTAAAGGAGCAAATAAGACCAATCTATTGAAAGTAGATAGCAGAGAGCCATCCTGATAGTTATGACTGTTTAAGGTACCCAACTACCCAGGAAACATCAAGTGTCTACCCCTAAGGCCCTATAAAATGCAGAAATTATCTAGCATTAACTCGTCATAGAACCACATTCGTAGATCACCAGTACTGTACTACATTTTGAGGGCATAGATATACTAACAAGCTCTCAAAAAACTGGACACTGAGCTGTACTGCAAGGGCCGTAAGTCGATAATATTTTGCGTAGCTAGCTTTTTTATTGGTAATAGGCTCGCGTTTGACCACGATCTCACCTGTTGGTAAGTAAGTGATGATGTGGTCGCCGGTGGAGCACGCTTGCCTAGAAGAAACCTATTCACTCTAGACTTGAACACTCCCAGGTTGTAGCTTTCCGGAAATACAGACTCAGGCAGGGCATTCCACTCTTTAGCAGTAAGCACGATGAACGTACTGCCAAAACGTTTTGTGCGTATGAGTGGGATATCCACCATGTACCGGTGGCGCGTTGCCGTACGTCTGGTCGTTCGGTGATGTGAAAAAATGTTTTTACTTAGGTACTAGTTTAGTTCAATGGATATTATACTTACATATTTTATTGAGGGCTTATAACATTGGGTGTGGTGCAATCCATTAGACAAGACGTAGGTTATGACCAGTTATGAAATGCAATTGACTTGCCATTTAATGAAGTGTGGATATAAAGCTGATGAGAGCCGGTGTATAATTGACTCATAAAAGAAAGGAGCTGAAGGATTAATACTTGTTCGTTTAAAGAAGGTGGATATAAAACTGATATAATATATGGTTCCGCATAATTGACAGTTTACGAGAATTCACACTTGGGTACTGTGGGTTCATAAATACTAGGTTATTTGTTATTTATTTTTCTAGCTGAATGTAATCGTACCTAACGCATTGTGTTGGAATAACTTAATTTTTTTATACCACGTAGGTGGCAGACAAGCACACGGCCCACCTGATGACAAAACCTTGCCAAGTTAGATGTTGTACACTACACTTGTTTGTGGCGAAATGCGTCGCCTAGAAACAAGTATAGTGTACGGCATCTAACTTGGCAAGGTTTTGGAGTAGTGGGGCCCATACTACTCCAAAATCTGGCCACGTTAGATGCCGCGTACTATAAGTGCCTAGTATGTAGTTATAACCTTTTTACTATAGGTACTCGTACACAAATTTAGGCCAAAGACCATCGTTGCGTTGCATAGAAATTAGAACATTAGGTGCGAAGTCCCTTCAAAACACAACTTACTATGAAGCCACAAGACAAAAGTCTAAAGATTTTTTCTACTTCCATTGCCTCCAGCTAAAATGTTTATAGGCACCTTCAACACCTCTAAATTACCGTCATATTAACAGCTCTATGCTAACATAATACAATACAATAAACTCTTTTGTATCAACACCTGGTACAATTTGTTTCAACTCGAGTCAGTTAGTGCATGTGAAAATTGGACCTCGTGGACTTAAAGTGTGAAAAAGGTTAGAATAGACGAGCTGTTGTTTTGGTTGGCTCTTTTTTGGTTAAAGGCCATTGGATATTGACGGTATGGTAACTAAGACGTGAACATTTTGAATATAAAACAATTAGTATTAACGATGAAGAATTGCGTCATTGCCTCCATCAGCTGAGAATTAAATAGAATATTGTTTATAATAGATTATTTATGTTATATATAGATTAGTTATAATAGATTATTAGAAGTATTGGGTGTATTTAAATGCCAGATGTTAACAATTCTGAAATGATAGTCCTTAAGTTTGATGACCTTAATAGTCTTTCAAAGCCTATTAAGAGTAAGAGCCTTTATAGAGTTCAATATTATCTACAGGAAGAAGGAAACACGAGTGCATGATGGGATCAACAAAATGCTACGTAAAAATATCGTATTGTATCGCTAATAGACATTAAAAAAAAACATTACGTGTTACGTTTTAGCGAGAAGCGTGCTTACCATGTCGTGGAAATTCACGCAGCGCCCGTGCCACCACACTGCTCATATATTCGCTGTATATACCTACTCGTACCTAGCAGCATCCGATCGATGCGAAAGCACGTACAGTTGCAGACAGTAGCGAATTTATCAAAAAGCTGAGTAGGCTAGAGCCGGGCTGACAGATTTTAGGGCGGCAAATTTGGCATCATCATTATTTATAGGAATTAAAAACACCTATAAAATTATATTATACTAACCTATCCCCGCGGCTCCGCCCGCATGGACGTTAGTTTTCGCGTTTTTTTTCAACTATTTTCGGGTTTCCTTAACCGATTTTGATCAAATATAGGTAAAATTTTAAGTCTGACCAAGACCTTTCTGACAAAAATAACCGCATCAAAATCCGTTCTGTGATTTTTGTTTCCATCCCTACAAATCTATTTCTGTATCTTTAATCAAATAGTTCCTGTTGAGCATGCAAGAGTGTCTGTGGACGTTCGTGCGACCGTACACCAAAAACGGTCCAACACATATTCGTTTATTATCATTTACCTATAACAATTAACACAAAGTTTGCTCTAGTCCCAGAGCTGCCATATTTCATTGAAAAAGGTTCAGTGGTTTAGGTGTGAAAGCCTAACATAGATACAGACAGAGTTACTTTCCCATTTATAATATTAGTCTGGATTATACATATTATTCAAATTATAAATCATTTGTTGTTCTAAGATCCTTTGTGATTGAAGAAAGTTCGTCTGTTATTTCAGTAACCGCAAACTGTCATCGGCTCATTAAAAACCTCAGGTGTAGAGGTTACACTCCAGTGTTGGGTTACAAAGGGGAAGGATCAAAGGACGCGTGTTCGATTCCCGACAGCGCACACGCGGTGCACGTTATTTTTGGCTGAGACTGTTTTTGTAATGGCGCAGGGAAGACACGTGCTTGTTACTATGTGCGAATCACCCCTTTATACCTTGTTGGCAAGAAAAATCTTTTTAATTTTTGTTACTTGTATATCGGCATTCCATTTTTGTAATACATAGGTCACTGTACTACGGAGGTGTTTACTTACCTACCTAATTAGAGGGATGATGGACGTAGGACAAATACTGATACAACCAATGTTGAAAAATTGTGAAAATAAAAAAAGGTGCCGCTGAAACTGGATTATAGGTTTCTTTTTTTAAATTCGTTCTGGTGCGAAGTCGGGACCTAGGCCACAGAATGCATAATAGTACTGACAGACTCGGATAATAGTGTAAGATAGGATAAGGAAGAATACCTTATGGGCTACCTTATACCCCGGCGCATATAGACCCAAGACGGCGTGCGGTTTTAGTCGGTAGGAGTCCGACATAACCTGCCCCGCCTAGCCGCGGGGTAGTTAGCCATGAGGATTTCCGCACGGAAAAAAAGCTACTAATTACATTACAATTACTAACCACAATTTTGTCATCATTTATATCTTCAAATGTTTTTAGATCTTTTAGAACTCCTCTCTCGTCTCCTATAATTCCTGTAACACAATTTAGTATCACTGTAGAATTCTTAGTAGCTAAGATTAGTTAAGATTACACAACGTTTTGAGAAAATTCTTAGTCTTAATTTTCCTGTTAAATCCTTGTCCTTAATTCCTGTCAAAAAATGCTTTTTTGACAGGAAATTTTAAGTGAGATATGAATGTCTCAACATTACGACAGAACTTTTGAGTGACTACTTTTGAATTTACAATATTATTGATTGACAACTTTTACTAAAAGTAAAAGTTGAAAGGATAAAAGTTGAAGGTAAGAATATGACCAATTAAAATGTAGTCCCTCAATTTGCGAACGTACCTTAGTTTAATCGATCACGTACCTAATGCAGACATCAAAACAAAAAATAAAACGTTGATATATAATGATTTACAGGAATTCAAGAAGCTCTTTTCAAATAGAAATATATTTCGTTACCTTCGTTTGCGTACGGTGTGTGAATAATAATAGACCAGTGCCGATAGCTATGAAAATGGTAAAAAGTAAAAGAAATTTATAGTAGGATGAAACCTGTTGTAAAAGGAAGAGAATATAATAAAAATGATAGGAAAAATAAATTACGGGCGATCTGAGCTCGGGAAGGGGGAAGGGGGGTGAGTTTTAAGGGTAAAAACGGTTTATCTCGATTTCCGGCTAAACTACAAGTCCTATGGAAAAAAGTTAAATGACAAAGTTGTAGGTAATAAAGAGACCTACAACTTTTGTATTTACACTTTTTTCACATAACCTCAAAAAGTATGTAAAAAATTCAAATGATCAAGTTTTTGGTTTTTTATTTTTATCTTAAGCAAAACAAATTTGTTTTCCACGAAATTTGGTGAAAACTTAGGTTTTTATGTCCCAAAGACACTGTAATTTTTTTGATTTGAAATACTCTTTTTTTCAGCTTATTTTGACTAAATATCGAAAAACCACCCCAATTTTCAATCGAAAAATCTCACGTCAAAATATCAGCTTTTTAAAAAAAGTCAAAGAGTTTTTTGTTCTTTGAAATCTCTTCTTTCTGATAATGTAAAAATATATATACATTGCTATGGTAAATGTTCTCAGAAAATGCAAAGAAGAAAAACTCGAATTCGAAATTAACATTTTTGTATTTAGTCATTTCCTCGTTGAGGTGGGATGAAAAGTTACATGTTGCACTATAACTTCATGGTTGCACTCGAGTGCAAAGATTTTTCACCTTGTGCACTTTTGATTCCCTCGCTAAAGCTCAGGGTTCTATTTTGTGAATCGCTCGCTGCGCTCGTGATTCAAATTATGAATCCTTCGCTTGCTCGGTCATCAAAACTGAGCACGCGAAGGGTTCTAAAAATTGAACCCAGATCTTTAACGAGGGAATCAAAAGTGCGCAAGGTGAAAAATCTTTGCACTCGAGTGTAACTATGAAGCTATAGTGCAACACGTAACTTTTCATCCCACCTCAGCGAAGAAATGACTAAATACAAAAATGTTAATTTCGAATTCGAGTTTTTCTTCTTTGCATTTTCTGAGAACATTTACCATAGCAATGTATATATATTTTTACATTATCAGAAAGAAGAGATTTCAAAGAACAAAAAACTCTTTGACTTTTTTTAAAAAGCTGATATTTTGACGTGAGATTTTTCGATTGAAAATTGGGGTGGTTTTTCGATATTTAGTCAAAATAAGCTGAAAAAAAGAGTATTTCAAATCAAAAAAATTACAGTGTCTTTGGGACATAAAAACCTAAGTTTTCACCAAATTTCGTGGAAAACAAATTTGTTTTGCTTAAGATAAAAATAAAAAACCAAAAACTTGATCATTTGAATTTTTCACATACTTTTTGAGGTTATGTGAAAAAAGTGTAAATACAAAAGTTGTAGGTCTCTTTATTACCTACAACTTTGTCTTTTAACTTTTTTCCATAGGACTTGTAGTTTTGCCGGAAATCGAGATAAACCGTTTTTACCCTTAAAACTCACCCCCCTTCCCCCTTCCCGAGCTCAGATCGCCCGTAATTTATTTTTCCTATCATTTTTATTATATTCTCTTCCTTTTACAACAGGTTTCATCCTACTATAAATTTATTTTGTCTCAAAGTCTATCGGCACTGGTCTATAAATATTGACAAAATATCAAAGACGAAGTTTCAATCTAATTGTGTACTTTCGCAATCTGATTTTAATGAGTTTAAGTCTGATACTTACCCAGTATCAATATTTTGTATAGGAATTACAATTAGGCTCAAGTTTTCTAATATCAATTTAAAACAGGTTAGGTTGGGTTATGTTAAGAATTTTCACAATTCGAACTAGTTATGAGATATATTTTGAAATTGCTTCTATAATATTTTGGGAATGGATGCTTAGCAGTTCTTGGGATAGGGATCAAGTAGGTATATAGCCATTAATAATTTTGTTTATGAAAAGTTGTGAACGAATCTACAATAATTATGGGATGACGTAATGACTTATTTATGTTTTGATAAGTAGGTATTCCGAACGTAAAACGATCGAGTCGGAGCTCTACGTCCTACGTCCTATCGGTAAATGTGATACTTCTGCACTCCATACATTTGCACTACGCGTTATATAACTGTGACGTCACTGTTAGGTAGGGTACTGACACTAGTAGTCAGCCCCGCACCAGTACTCAGCCTTTTTCGGTTCAAAACCAATAGAAATAGCATTCTAATAGAAACTAACCTATAGAATTACTTTAAATTGGTTCTGTGACTCCTCATTAGTCGATTCAAATCCAAACATATTAGCTAAGTGGCTGCGAAGTATTTTAAATAATAGTTTTTTCGACGTCGTCTGCTGACGAGGCGATACGCGGCGCGCGCGCCATTTTTTTGTTAGTGGAAGCGTTCGCAAAAACGTTATTATTTTTCCTTTTTTTGTCAGTTTTAAGGCACTTTGTATTAACATTTCCATTAATTAATAGTTTTGGCATCATAATCAATGAATAAGTATTGTGTTCTTCTTAAGAATTAGTAATAATGAGGCGGCCGAATACTGGGTCCCTTTTGTATATACATTATCTAGTACCCAGCCACCCTGGCTGAGTACTGGTTTTAACGCTGTTTTTTTATTCAGAGTTATATTTAGTATCATTTTAAAGTTCAGAGTTCATCCTTTAATCTAGTATACCCATACCATAACGGTTTTGTCAAAAACCCAATAGTCGGCCACTTAAACAGTTGAAGTTGGATACATGGCTGAGTACTGGGGAAAGTATACCCAGTGCTCAGTCGTCCCTATATTTAAATTGTTTCCTTATGCAGTTTCTTTTTTAAGGCTATTTTAAACATACATACATACAAATCATGCCTTTTTCCCAGTAGACAGATGTTGGCTCTAAGAAACCATTGGACCAGACAATATCTGTCCACTTGCTACGATCTTGCATACTCCTTTCACTTCTTCAACTTTTATAATTGTTTTCATACACGCACGCCGGTTGCTGGTACTCTTGACCTGACCTTTTTCCAAAACTTCCTGGATCTGATTAGAATATGTAGGTACGCCTAGGTCGACCATTACCTGGTTGTCCATTCACCCTCACCTCATATATATATGTTTCGTCAATCTTCTTCCATCCATTCCTTTCTCTGTCTTGGTCACTACATCTTCAACCATACCGCAACGTTCCCTTATCCCACTGTTACACATTCGGTCCATCAAATTTACTCCAACTATGCTTCTCAGACTTCTTATTTCCACAGCATTCAATTTACTTTCATGCTTCTTCTGCCATACCCAACATTCACTACCTTATATAAGTTTGGAAACGAGAACTCCTCTATGTACAGTGAGACGTGCCTTTTTAGACACAATCTGACTGATCATAAAATTATGCAGCGCCCCATTCACTTGATTAACTGCTATTCAGGAAAGAAAGTTACAGAGGCCAAAAATTTTACAGAAGAAAGTAAAAAAGAAAACAAAACAGCTCTAAATTATAAACTAGTAAAGTGAAGGAGACTACAAAGAAGAAAAATGATAATTCTAGTCAGAAATTGAGAGTAAAAGGTAAAAAGGAAAAAAAGAAACAAGAAAAAGGAAATTGGAAGATTTGAATGACATAACTGAAGAAGCAGAGAAGACTGGCCGTGATGTTGTGGAAATAAAATTAAATTAAATTAAAATTCTCAGAACATACTTAATCTCCTGCATACATACATACACCTACATTATGCTCAAGCTTCTGCAAAAAATTGTTAATCGCCGAGAAACTTTTAGAAGTGAAAAAAAAACTTGAAAACTATTTAAATACTGAAACTTTTTAATTACTGAAGAATTTACAGATTGATTTAAGTAGGTATAAGTTATATATTTGATTGATCTCAAGAGAGGCTGACCACTGGTGGCAGTGTGGCTGATTACTGGATTTTGGCGGCTGAGCACTGGTGAAAAGTGCCTTATTTTGTTAAAACGTGCTTTTCATATTATTAAAGGATAATTTTGTAATTTTTGTTAATTTTGTAATAAAGTTTAATAAATGTGTAACGCAATTTATACAAAAGATTTCCAATTTATTCTTTCTAATATTTTCTTATACGAGTTTGAAGTCAGACTTTCCACTAAAAGGCTGACTACTGGTGCCAGTACCCTACGATTTTGAATGGATTTTTTGGCGGCTCGAGAAATTGAATTTTCAAAATCAAATATTAAAACGGAGAAATATAATAGTAATGAGGTTATTTTCTTCGTGAAAGGGATACTAGTTCTAAGTTTAACAACTTATAATCACTATAAGCTTCGTATCTCCAATGTCCACGCCTTATGATCTGAAATGTTAGTGGTCCAGAGTACCTACCTACCTACCTATTCTATTACCTACCTACCTACCAGTTTCTGTAAGAGGTACTTAATGTATTTTGTAATTTGCACTTGTAACGAGTGTCTGCAATAAAAACTCATTTATTATTCGAATGACATCTTCGCACGCCATTTATGGGACAAATCGATTGTATAATTTTTCAGGTCCATATTGTTGAATTGTGTACAAGTTCTTTCGAGATATTAATGATCGCTTGCAAACCAAATTAGGATTCTTGTTAATTTCTTAATTTACTTTAAAAGAACATAAAGAACTCTCTAAACTATAAAAAATGACAAAATTGTATTTTCTTTAAACAAAACGACTTATGGGTTTAAGGACTTCATACATATTTAATTGATTACGTTAAGTTGGCACACCATTATGTACCTTTACATACATCTTCCTTGTATGTATGAAGGTAGAACATGACGGTATGAGCAGTCCAATTGGGGTGATACCTAGTTATTTTTTTTATTTATTTATTTCTTTATTAATTATACATACAGGTACATTCTTTGTCCCCAAAACCGAGTAGATGGTTTGACTGGGGGATCTAGTCTCCGTACAATTATCTACAAAATACTAACTTATTACGTAAAACTTAATAATAACTACATTCTACCATCGTTATTCTAACAGGTACCTTTGCTCTACTAAAGCCGCGGCCATATTAACCATTGTGTTGCGTTCTCGGTGGTAAGTAGGGTAGCCAGAGTTCACTGAAGAGATTCTTCGCTGGCAGCGGGGAAACCAAAGTCTCCTGTGTTGTCAGCACAGAAACTCTCTCCCCCCTCTCATATCACCTCCCCAATTCGCTCAATCCTCACCTCCAGGGCGAGGGGGCCATCTTAAAACCATAGATGGCCCGGGGTCAGCTGGGATGCGAGGGATATTCCTATTGGGTAACCTTATACCCCGGTAATTAAGGCCCGAGACGGCGTGCGGTTTTAGTCGGTTCGATCCCGACATAACCACCCCCGATGGCCGACGGGGGTGGTATCCATGGGGATTTCCGCACGATAAAAAAAGGGTGCCACAGGGGCCTCGGTGACCGCTTCCCATCAGGTTGGCCGTGTGACTGTCTGCCACCTGAGTTGTATAAAAAAGTTTTACTTATTTTGTATGGATGCTAAGAACACCAAAGGTTTTATTATGTAAAGATATAGGCATGATAGTTTTCTACAAAAGATAAAAATATCTGCAGAGCTTATCTTATCATCATTAAAGCATTACTTATCAATCATTTAGCGTTAATGCAAAAATGGGCTCTGATGATTACTTACTTAAGTACCTGATTTTCAGTTATGTATCATTTTCAAGTCCACGTTTGTATAGGAAACTGGTTTCTTCGCGAACGCTTCAAACTGGTCGACATATTTAAAGTGTAAATTAAACAAAACCTAACTTTTTAACGTTACGACTCATAAATTTAACCACGACCATCCCAGTTCACGATATATCTTTTCATTCCCTCATAAGGTGCAGGCTACAATTGTTATTAATTTCTTGAGCTGCTATTGAAGCAAGAACTGACTCTGTATATTCCGACTTTTTGTGGTATACAATGGCGGACTTGAAGGCGGTTCGTGCGGTTAAAGGCTTGTATGGCAAAATTAACTGTATGACCAAAATTAAAAGGAACGAAAAAGTGTATTTGTAAATACTTTTCTGATGAATACTTGCAACGGGTTATATATTCATGAGGTACGAGTATGTACCTAGGTACCTAGTTTTAAAACAGTAATATATTTTTTCAATATTATATTAGGTAGGTATTGCACTTTACTTGTTACTAATATGTAGGTATTATTATCATAATAGGTGTCTTGGGCCAGGTGATTTATTTCCGAGGTGATCAAAGTAGACTAATCAATTCCACTTTGTTCACCTAGGTGATACCACCCAGGTGAACAAAGTGGAATAATTCAATGTTAGGATAATAATCTCAATCTAATAAAGATTATTATAATCTCGATCACTCAATTATTTTCAGGAAATGGATTGATTGATTATAATTGTCTATTTTAGTTATGCCCATATTCATAAGACCAGAGTTATCTGGACAGTACCCCTCCAGAGAACTGCTGGGAGACCAAAGACGTTGTCGCCACAGAAACGCATTCAAACCCCCTCTAAAACCCCCCCATCCAATCCCCACTTCAGAGTTGGCAGCGTGATTGTGACGGTCCTGGTGTTGCACACGTCCATAAACCACGGTGATCGCTTCTTATCAGATGGGTCGAGTGCTTGTCTGCCACCTAATTTGCGTCGGTTTCCGCACGATAAAAAGGGTAATTTGGCTTTTAGCAATAGGTACCAAGATGCATAGTAGAAGTTTCAGCTTAAATGAAAACTTAAAGTTTAATATTTTTCTTTCCTCATTTCTTATTAGGTAAGTATACGAAATAGGGATAAATGTGAAACTACTAGAAAACTACACATTTTGAAAATCGTTTACATTCCTTTGATCATAATTTAAACCTTGAGTCTTTGAATTAGAGGCCAGAATTGACGGCGTCCGTCAACAGAAACATAATTGTCAGTGCATAATGAGATGAAAGCTATGGCATCTATTTAAAGATAAACGGGACACACGACCCCTGAAAACAACCGATATTTCACACTTTTGAACTTCCGATAAATTGTTAGCATTATATGGAACTAAAATAATCTATTCATTTTATCATAATAAGTTTTTGACTAGTCGACAATTTTTGTTAATAATCGGCATTAATTAAAAAACTGACAGATTTTATAAAGCTTTCATAACTAATTTTATTTAAAAAATTACGGATCTATGACATTGAACAAAAATCATAGTTACAAAAAATACACATGATAAAATAAATTCATCCAACTAAGTAGGTAGCTATATAATTTTATAACACAACGCACACGACACCTAAAGTCAGTGTGTATCGTTTCTAATTATTATAAATCTGTCGTCGGCAATGCGAGACGACACAGTGTAGTCTTTTTTCACCCACCAAAACAATTTCACACGAACAAGTGTTAGGGATGTTAATTAAACGCTCTGATTTTATTATTGTGTACGAGTGTTGTTTTTTATTTCACACAGTGTAGGCACAGTTGTGATTAGCCGTGTTATTCTTGGTAAATACTAGAGTGACCGAGGTCCATTCAACGTAGGTATTTATGTTTTTTCAGGTATACGAGTCACACGTACCTACATTTACTTAGGTGAACCTTAAGAATAAAATGTAATTTACTATCAATTCATCAAAATCGTTAGGGTGTTTTTAGACATAATAGATTAGTGGTCACAAACTTCGGGTCAGTTGGGTCGCTCCCGATAAAACCAAGATGATCCACTTTAATAGAAATAGAAGGTAAACCAAGGTAAACAGACACCGGGCTCTAAATTGTAAGCTTTTTTTTTGTTGGTGTATGGCGCTTCCTATGCTTCCGCCAATAACTCAGTACAGGTTTTATAATTGTAAGCTTTGGATGCAATCGAAACTAATGCTATGATGACAATCATGACAATGATGATATTATTAGAAAATGTCAGATTAACACCATAAATAATAATGAAATAATAACAATATAGTGAATAAATAAAAGGTGTTTCTTGATTTCTAAGAAGAACCGATAAATGTAAACAACAGGTTGGTAATACTCGCTATATTGTTTATTTGAAGCTACATTGATTGGGTTTCTTTGTTTTCCTATAAAAAGATAGTATTTTAAAATATCGAAATTTTCTAATGTTAATGTTCTTAATTCAAATTATCATAAAATAAATAACTCGTGTATTGTTTTCAGATTAACAAAATTAAAGTGTTTCGATTTTTCTGATTAGAAGTATTATTATTACAGATCCCTTTGAAAGACAACCAATAATGTTTTACAAAGAGATTTTCACAAAAGCTCATAAAGTTTGATGTTTGAGCGAAACGGGCTAACGAGTTGAATTTAATCCCATGACCCGCGTAAGCCTCAGAAGGACTGTTTTCATAACAGAAAATAATATAAAAATACTAACTGTTGGCCGCGGCTCCACTCACGTGTACCTAATTCTAATCCGCTTTCCACCAAGCTTAGGTAAATGTTATTCCCTTCGATCAATAGGTATTTGGTCAAAGGTTATTAAAGACTATTCAATTCAAACAATTTTAGCCAGATTCTTTTAGCCATTTGGGCGTAATTGAATAAGAAACATCGAAACATCTTCAAGGACTTTCACAATTATAATATTAAGTACCTAGTAGGTTTTAAAATGATATCTACAAGGACCTTTTCAGACAAGAGCTCCATCCAGTTCTAAGTATCATATAAAATAATGAGTACCTAACTATTTTACTTTTTGCTGTAGAGAATAATACTATAATGTTCAGATACCCCATTTCCTTTGAATTTGAAACGGATTAGAATTTCTAATAGTTATGGATATTCCAAAACTTTCGGCTTAGGTTAGTAAAAATACCCATCTGACCAGATTAGGTTAAGAATGGGTCGGGTATGAGGATGAGGTACATTTTATTCAGTCTGAAAAAAGGAATAAATTTTAATATAACTGAAACTGGTACCCGGAAACCAGTCAGGTTAGGAAAAACCAAATAAGCCGAATTTAGTTGCCCTACCTCCTCTCCCTCATCGGGGATTGAGGTGACCATCTTAAAACCGTAGGTCGCCAGACGCCAGCTGGTGTACGAGGGATATGCCTATTGGCTAACCTTACATCCTGGTAATTGAGTCTCAAAACGGGGTGCTGTTTTAGTCGGTTCAATTCCAACATAACCGGGACAGGAGTGGCAGTGTTGTTTGATTTACTCTGTTTAACTTGGCTTTTCTGAGTTAAGCTAGTTAACCGACGTTTCTTACCGGTAGCTTGTGATTAGATCAGGATCTCCATAAGTAGTAAAAGTGGGCGACATTGCACACTTATCTTCATGAAAGGAGGGAATGTGGGCAATATAACATCCGGAAAGTAAATATAGCCGATAAACCATCTGGAAGAGTGAATGTGGGAGATATGACATCGAGAGAAATTCATTTAGGTACCTACCTACCTATGACTCCTTCAAAGGTAGCGGTAGACAAAGAAGGAATTGAAGAATGATCGAATCTTGTAAATATGCATCAAAATGATTGCCCTTGAATTGTAATTTTTTTTTTTCGTTAAATTTTCCATTATGATGATGTTGTTGATGATGTTCCATTATTATGTGATGATACACTTCAAACACATTCCTAAGTAGTTACAGAGCTGTCCCAAGACTCACATGTTGTGTCCCACGTCACGTTTTGTGACATATCGACAGAGTATTCGGCTGCAGTGATAAAACTATCTCCGTTAGATTTTGCATTTACGACAATACTGAAAAACATTGCCAATTGGCCATTACATACCTCACAATTTCTTCACGTACCAACAGCCTTTTCTCGGTACAGAGTCCCATTGCTAGCGCCAAAACTCGGGGATAAAAATAAGCAAGCCCCATCGCCTACAATAGGCACGATATAATGTTTCACCATCTCCCCATTAACGTAAAGCATGTCTTTTTCTTTCTAATTAAATTAAAATATGGTCAAATTACCTAACCTAATCTAAGAACTAACAATTATAGATTACAGAAGAAATAAAATAACTTTCATTTAACTACAGTACTCTATTATTTTTATTAAAATTTAGCATAAATACTTACTAAACTACGAATAAATAATAAAGCATAAAATATAATAAAATCCTAAACTCAAACTACTGTAGGTACATAAGTCACCAAAATAACTAATGACAAACGTCAATTATTATTGACATTGTTAAAAGAAAAGAAAAGAGAGTAAAGGGTTTCGCTAACAAAACATTACAACCCTTTATTATGTTTTTTCAATTTAAAAATTGTCACAATAACAAAATACGGTAGCGTGGGGCTAATTGGAACATTTATTTCATGAAACAGGTATTTATAAACAAGACAGTTACTTTATCAACCTATAAAAAATTTGGTACTATTTTTGTATTTTCTATGAATAGATTTATAATTATGGCCTTGAATGTACCGTTCCAAATATCACATAGATGAGGTTTTTGTTAAGTAGGTACCTACTCAACTACCCATTATTAACTTAGCTACTTAGCCTATTAATTTACCCAAATTTCTTGTACCCATATAATACATACCTACTTAAGTAAATACGTATTGTGAAAAAATTTGGTAAGAGGTCGAAATAAGAGAAGTGTCGCCATGTCAGTTTAATTGGACGGGAGCGTTTTGTATCAGGGCGATGGACGACGTTCGAGGGTGACGACACCCTTGTGATGTGTCAAAGAATAACAATTCATGAGAATGAATGCTAGTTATTTTGATAATTTACCTAAAAACGGCTGCGTGCGAATGGTAATATGATTAGAGTGGATAACATTAGGTACCTATATGACTAGGCATTAGCAGACAGGTGTGGTCACCAATGGCAATGTTGGGAATGGTCACCTTATGACAAAATTCTAGGTCACAAAATACAGGAGGTTATGCTGAAGTACCTACTTAAAATTACTTACAAAAATTTGTAGAGCAAATGAACAAGTTTAATGCAGGTATTCTTTCATTTGATTTTAGACTTTAACTGTATAATGGTAAAGTCTACGCTTAAATAGCATTTTTAGAGTGTCAGTGGCATGACAATGTTTTACCTTTAGCAGAATCGAGGCCTTGGTACGACCCGTATGACTCAAAAAATATATAGGTACTAAAATTATAAAGAGGTTCCAAATTATGTGAGTATGTTAAGAATAATCTTCAGAACCACTGCACTTATTGAAAGAATATTATTTGGCTTGAGTTAAGACAAAGTTATATGGACCGAAGCAAAACGAGGGCGGGTTTCAACAACCCGTTTATGTAATGATGTTTGTTATGACTATCGCAAAACTACGAAAAGTTAGTTTCGAACCAAACAAAATTACATTAAATATTTGTTATAACGTGCACTTTTAATTAAAAGTGAACATTATTAATTAATAACCCTTCAGAGCATGTTAAAGTTTATCGGTTATACGTACCTATTTAGCGGAAGTTTGATAAGTTATCGATTGTGGCCATCGCGGTGCTCTTTGTACTTCGCTGCATTTATATAGTAGACCTCTCAATCTCTATTACGAATTTGTAAATCAGCTATGTCTGTACATTGGAAATATTTCTTCTCGTGTTGATCAACACTAAGGTCAATAAAAAAGTACTCGCCTTTGATAAAATAGATCCAAAATTGTATCCTTTTTCCTACCATCCTGTTGATATTAAAAATGTTTAAAAAAGTTAATCTCTGTTACTCTATCACACTCTAACGGCTAAACGGATCTGGTTGTAATTTGGTACAAAAATGGATTTTAGTCTGGAAATGACACAAGCTATTTTATCCCAGGAATAGGTTCCAATAGGTAGCAGGAACGGTATCAGAATTCCACGACGAAATCTTGGACAATTTGCGTATTAGGTACTATTAGTTATTCTGTGGCAATAACTAGTGTCCAATAATCCATGAATTGTCAATGTAATACACGGCAATTCATTAATATTATTACGTTCAATTAAGTACAACACTATACGTGTATTACGGTACACGTTACGATAATTGCTAGGAAGGTGCTAATTAAGGGTTAAATGGACGAAGTTAATTTAATTGTTCACATCTTATTCACTCTGGCTGAAATTTGCCACAGTCGCGCTCAGTGAGTGAAATAAATCAGCAAATAATTTGATGTGTTATTAGTTATGTAATCTTCGAAGGACCAATTTAACAATTTTTTTATTATTACTATCACTACATTATAAAACAAAATTCTACACCGCGTCTGTCTGTCTGTTAGCAATAAACTCAAAAACTATTGTATAGATTTTCATGCTATTTTCACCAATAGATTGAAAGGTTTCCGAGGAAGGTATTAGTATATATCAGTTATTAAGTTTTTGTATACATTAGCTAAAATAAAATGATATTTGTGCACCTGCAGTGTCGGAAAAAAATAAGCGATCAGGGCCTAATCTGCCTAAACTAAACCCTTCGAGATATAACAAAATGATGTAAGGTGGAATTTTGTATCTATCCTAATATTAAAAAGCTGAAGCGCGTTTGTTTCGTCGAACAGTCGGTAACGGAAAAAATATTTTTTAGTTGAATAGCTCATTTATCGAGGAAGGCTATATAGGCGATATATATGATTATCATCACGCTAGTTACTAAGTATGTCACGGGGAAAGCCGCGAGGAACCGCTAGTATTATATAGTTTAAATAAAGTGCAGAACATTTAATACTGAAAATGTTTCGGAGTACTCGAGAATTCAATGTTCTTTTATTTAAACATTATGCAAGGTGAATTTCTCAAACGATTCCTTTTCTTTCATTCTTACTTTCCGAGTAATGCCGCTACGAGATAAATTAGTTGTTTTATATTGGAAAATAGCTTTCATTTCAGTTAATTGTACTGTGGCAGGATTTAAAGCGGGACTTGAAGTAGGTACGATAATGAAGCTTACAATAGAAAAAAAAGCTCTAAAGATATTAAACGCGGTACCCATTTGACGTCATGATAGAAGGTAGTATTGCGATTATTTAAGTAAGTACCAAATATTAATAAAGAGTCTAGCTACCTAGACTCTTTTCCTAGGTTACAAGGGAAATTGGGGTACGAGGGAAATACCTTATGGGTCGCCTTACACACGTTTGAAGTTACGAGACCGCGTGCAGTTTGAGTCGGTTCAATTCCGACATATTATCATCTCCGCTGGCCAGCGGCAGGCTATCCATGGAGATTTCCGCACGAAAAAAAATTGGCACACCATCTTCATTTTTTCATCTCAGTATTACACCTCGTTCATATAATGCGGTAACCGCGCGGATGCAAAACGCGCGGTTTTAAACGCAAGTGTTCAGACAGGCGTGGATGTAAATGCGGATTTGCCGTAAACCGCATAGAGTACAGCCATTCCAGTCCAATCATGGAGGTCGAAGAAGCAATATGTGTGTACTTGTTGCTCTGTAAAAAGAAAGAAAGAAGAAGCGGCAGTATTGGGTGCATCTACAGATACAGGCACGTAACTTGGCCAGGTTTGGGGTAAGTTCGCGCATCGTGCACTTTGAGCCAATCAAATGATTCAAAGTACAAAAGAACGGAACGTTGATTCGCTACAAGACGTCTCTCGGAGACATCTGATTGGTCCGTCAAAGGACGGACCAATCATTATGTCCGCGACGGCGCAACCGCGTCTCCCGCGACCCGCTCATACCTCAAAGGGGACCAAAAAATCGGCCTTTGCGCATATGACGCGCCTGGCCAATTTACGTGCCGGTATCTGTAATATTACGTGATTGGTTCACTCATGGTCAGTTTTAGACTTTATACCCAAATTAAGAAGTTTTGAACCAAAAATCTTCAATTATTTGAGAATGTATTTTTTTTAATATTCCGCACATTGGACATCCCACAAAGCGACATCTTTTCCACCTCATCGATGAATAGCTCGGTGTCAAAGCGATCTATTGTCACCGTCCAATAAGTGCGGCTTGTTCCTGGTATAATCTGAAATCGTCACCATTATAATATAGGCTACTTTTATCACAGGAGCTTGGTAACAGCTAGTCTTGTATACCCTAAAAATTGAAAAGATAACACAAGTTCAAAAACAAATATTTGTATCCTATTAACGTTGACTAAAGTCACTTTGTACCGCGCTCACCTCCACCTGCCTAGCTTTTTTAAAACAAAACGCTTGTAGAACGTCACTTTAATTCGTTTATATCTGATCGGCGACATCAGGCGGCGGGCGGAGGGTTAGTACATTAAACATTTTAACTTACAGGTTGATTCGTTAACATGTGATTCTGTCACTTTTATTATCGTTTTCACGTTGACAACCTGTCCAAATTCTGAGAAAAAGACATTAATGCTAGCATGCTAATAAAGGTCGCCCATCCTAAGATCGACCTAGCTAGTTTTGCTTAACATTGGAATGTGCTAATCATGTCAGTTACCACTTAGCCGATGAGCTCCTTTTAACTGTTATAAAAAGATATCTAAGTAAGTAAGTAGATATTACAAGAGTGCCTACGCTCTACGAAACCGTAGCAAGAAGAGGATACACAGCAATGGCCTTTATAGTTAATACGAGTGTATATAATAGTGAAAAATAATACCAACAATTATGAACCATTGTTATTCTTGATAAAAAAATCATTAATTCATTAGGTACTAATATTACCTACTTATTCAGTTTTTTTCAGACCAATAGTCTGTATCTTCTCTCTTCTTCTTCTTATTTCTAATTCTTCTTTCTAATCTTATACTTCTTATCTTATCTTGTTTCTTCTTATTCTTCTTTCTTCTTCTTCTTTCTTCTTTTTAATCTTATTTCAGAAATATGTAAGTATGCGAATTCCTTTTATTAATTACCTATTTATATTGCCAATGTTAATAAAATCAAAAATAAATTAAATTAATAACTAAACAAAATAAATATTTAAATGGCGTTTTATCATTTGCACAAACCTATTTCATAATATTCACTTATCGCACTTCATACAATCTAAAATAATAAAAATATCTTCACTAGTTATATTTTTATCAATAGTGTTGGTTATCTTGGCCAGTTATTGTTTTAAAACGAATAGGTAGGTATCAAAATATTCAATGTGTCATGGTTCGGTCAACAAAACCCTAATAAAATTACGAGGGTTGTTTGAGGTTGAGCGACATTAGGGAACATTTTATTATTATTATTATGGACAATAAAAGATAATAATATAAAAAACTAAACAACAAGATCATTAGTAAATTTATTCTGTTCTTACAACCTATTTATGTACAGAATGACTAATACGTAGGTAGGTACTTCGTCCTAAAATGTAGGTGTTTAAAGCTAAAAATTCGTGAAAATACTTGGTACATGGATATGTAATATTTTTACGTTTGGTCAATTTATTCTGTTCTTGCAACCTATTTATGAACAGAATTACTAATAGGTACTTACTTCGTCCTAAAATCTAGGGGTCTAAAGCTTAAAATACGTGAAAATACTTTATACCTATCTACCAACTTTGATATTTTATTTTTTAAATACAACTTAGGTCAGGCGTCACACTCACGCTGCGGACTCTGGAGTAGGAAGGTTGGGGGGAATGGGGGGAGGGACTGAGAGAGTGTCACATTGCATGAAATCCAGCCTACAAGTAACGTCTTTTACTGACAAGAAAAAGTTTGACACTGTATAAATGCGTGCTCATTCAGTCATGGATGGACGGGAGACGGAAAGTCGAATGAACGAAGTTTTATTAGAAAAATAAAAATCACAATGGAATTTTTTTAATGAGTTTTCCTTTTACATATTAGGAAAACGTGTTCAATATTTTATTAAAAAGAAATAACTAGTTTCATCATCTATATCTATACATATAATAAATCTGTAACTGATCGGTGTCTATACATGGAAGATATATGAGAAAAATTATTATTAGGGGACCTTATGAATGTAATAGATGCCAAAAAAATGATTTTTAGAATTTTTGTCTGTTTGTCTGTGTCTCTGTTTGTCCACACTAAATTTTTATTCACGCTAAAATCAAAAACTACTAGAGGGATTTTAATCAAACTTGGTACGATTATACCTAGTTCATAGTTCTGGGCAACATAATTATAGGCTACTTTTTATACAAGCTGATACTCGTGGCTTCGCCGACGCTTCGTCTTTAGGTCGTTTTTGGTCATATTTCCGGTTCTACTTAACCGATTACAACCAAACATACCGTAAATTTTCAGTCTAAGCAAGACCTTTCTAATAAAAAAGCCGCATCAAAACCCGTTCAGTACTTTTGGAGTCCATCGCTATTTAAAATAAAAACCGTATATCAGGTTGGAAGATAGACGGCCTCTGTAGCCATAGAGCATTCGACTGCTGCGACAGGGGGTGCGGGTTCGATTCCCTCTCAGTGCAAATATTTGTATTCATGAAGTTATCTGTTTACATTGTTGTAAACACCCAGGTGTTTCTATGTATATTATGTATGCATATACAAAAAAATGTACCAATCTAATTACGTTAATCTGCATTCTAGAACTCATAACACAAGCTAGTTAAGCTTGGCTTAGGTAACTTTGGATCTGGATAGCGCTGTCTAGAATGTCGTAGAATATTTTTTTATTAATTACCTATTCATAGGTATCTTTTTACCCACTCCAGGTGGTTCCCTGCGTCAAAATACCGTCAAATTGAGAACCTCCTCCTTTTTTGAAGTGGGTTAGAAAAGCTCGTATTAGAGAAATCTATTCAGTAACTTAAAAATCAACCTAACTAATAAGAATTAAACGATATCCAGGCAATCATGTAGTTAAGAAACTAATACACGCTACCCCTTCAAGAAATAACAAGCGTGAAGGTTTTATCGTATTGCAACAAATTGCGCTCAGCTAACGTCAGTTAGTGGAACTAAATGATGGAAATTGTTGCTCTTAAGTTTCAATAGTTAGCTGTTAGTCTAAGAGCCGGTGAAAATCGACCTTCACACATCTGATAACCTATTACTGATAGATATATTTTTTATACACCTCCTAGCTGTGCACGCGACTTCGTCCGCGTGATTTTAGATTTTTCAGGTTTAATCTTTTTATGTAGAACTCTAAGTCATTTTCCATGATATTTAATTACAAAAAACTACAGGCTTGCGTGCAACAAAACCGCTCATGAAATAGTCATAAATCTGTAAAAATAGTCGTGAACACTTTTTGATTGGCAAATCATCATAGGCGTGTGAATAGATGAATAGGTAATGATGTCGATTTTAGTGCGCAATTTCACTACACTTAATCACTAAATTTAAATTCGATTTACTTATTTCAAAATGTTTTTAAACCAATAAAATATTACCACGGCTTGCACCTAGTAATTGTTTTTGGAAATAAAACAAAGTTTGAATTTGATTTAAAGTCAAGATAACATAGAGATTTTAGTTAAGTTTAGTGAAAATGCACAACAGAATCGAAACCAATATTTGACAAAATAACAATATACCTACCTATCCTATCTGGTTATCAGATGGATGAAGGTCAATGTTCACCAGCTCCTCTACTATACATACCTGATATTTAAAAGGAATTAATTTGATTCGCAGGTGTGAAGCCTCGTCAGGCGGGCACTAATACCTACGAGTCTCAATCAACTGTTCATATAGTTATAAATTATTCCTACAAGTTTTTATTCAACTTGCAATGTACTTGTGTTTATTAATTTTGTTTATAATATATTTGTTCCTTCATTTCTTTATTGCTTTATTTATTTTATTTGTATTTTCGTTCAGATTAAATCTTGTAATTACCTACCTTACAGGAAATTAGTTTAATTGAATGAAGCCTATTCCGGTTTCACTTAGTGGTAGTAAACCGATTGACCGTGAATAATACCTAAATATATAAAAAAAATATATCTACAAAAATATTTAAACTTATCCAAAATAGTTAAATTGTGAAAAAATCTTTTTTTAAGTTCAACGGTTTAAAATTGTAGGTAGGTATACTGTCATCAGAACTAGAGACTTTTGCCAAATATCAGACCAATCAGACCTGGGATTCGAGGGATATCCCTCGTACCCCAGCTGACCCCAGGCCATCTACGGTTTTAAGATGGCCCCCTAGACCTCATATGACTTCTTCACGAATGATGCGCAAATGCAAATCAACATTTATTGTGTAGATACCAATACCTACAAACCTATTTCATGTTTTCGTCCTTATAATTATTGAAAGTTTGAAACCAGTTTTGTCGCTGATTGTACCCACCTATCTAGAAATATTTGCATTGAATGGGAATCGAACCAGCTAATAAGCTGGTGGATAAGCCGGTATTTGATAATAGTTTCCTATATGGCCTACCTAGGTACAGCCAGCGCCAAAAGTTGATGGTGAATATGAAAATTATAAATTAGACTAGATTTTTTATTAATATTTAGAAATATAGGTAATATATTTAACTAACTAGTTAGACAGCAATTTAATTAAGTTTAAGTACCTGTGTTCTAGAACTAGTAAAAAATCTATAATAGATCTAGTAATATCCTACCTAGGTAGACACCTATATTAGGTACCACGCTCGCGTTAAATCTCGTGAAAATTTATATTTTAAAGAGATATCTACGAATAATCCTATTTTATCATGGAATGTGAAAGTTTACAAAGTGCCTCAAATATATTGATACCTATCCACTGTAATTAATATTTTGATTTATTTATTTATCTATAGAAAACGTAGTCTACTTAGTTACCCAATAGATATGCCTTTACTGTAAAGACTAGCTCATCAAAAAGTACCTACCTACAATCCGAATATACGGTCTGCAATCTGAAAGCGCCTTAATAAAAACATAGTGGGCAATAAGTCTAACCAAAGAAGGCAAACAAAACTATTTATCCCAAGTCTAAGTAGTTAACAAAAAAAGAATATTCAAAGCTAGACAAGGAAATCTCAAACAATAAAGTAACAATTTTCAATCGAAACAGTCTAAAATCCCACATTGTGCGACAGCACTTCTTCAAATAATCGATCCTCCGCCGCAAACCGTAGCTGTATTTACAGTAACTTGGGATTCGCTTTATTCCTTAACTTGCTTAAACATTGCATTCATAATGCAATTCAAAAAAATCTTTATTTTATGCATCAGAACAGTCAAAATACAATGTCAAAATAAAACACTTGTGTCAGTTTCTAACCACACGCATAACAGAAATGCTGAATAATCTTTACACTGTCTCTCTTACTCCTGTTTCTATAGCATAAGCTGAAACAAGAAGAAGATATAAAATTTTAAACGCTATTCAGTTCATACAGTTTTACTATTGGTGGGTCTTAAAACAGAGGCGTGGCAACGTCGCACAGTGCCCCTCAGATGTCGACCGCCCGACAGTTTGAGTGTTCGTGTCGGAACAGTTGAATGCTTTCGCGTTGGTTTGACCGTTGCGTGCGACGTTGCCGTTTCGCCGCGAATTAGGAGGTAAATTTGAAATTGTATAGACGTATGATGTAGTAAAGTGGACTTTTTATTTGCATATAATTATATTAATGTTTAAGTTACGATGACTTGGTTTGCTTTATTGACTGTAATTTTATAGACATTCATAAGTACTGTGGGTTGATAAAATTGACTAAGTACTTTTAAGTTATAAAGGTACCTAGGCTACATAATATAGCAATTTTATGATGTCTGCTGAAAAATAAATTTTATTTCATTACTATCCTCTCTGGTAGGTCATGTAGTAGGGATAAACTTTACATAGGTATTATCAACAATAGATAGGAAGGTAAATAATACCTCGGTACTTATTTAAATGTGAAGTAAAATTGGCAAAATAGGTACCTATGAGAAATTGATTTTATTTGCGATGCTGCCTGTTTAAAACTGATAGGTAGGTATAAGCTTGTGTAGGTAAGTACCTACTTAGTTATGACGTAGGTAGGCACTAGTGGCGTGGATAGAATATTCTAGAAGATAAGCCATATCTAGCCAGAATTAGATAGTTAATAAATATTACGATTGAGATTCTAGTCCATATCTATAGGTATATAATAGGTATAGTCCCAATTGATATTAGATATTAATGATCTCCCTGCCGTGGTTTTCCCTAGCGACTACAATATGGGGTTCTTCAAGAAGGGCATTAGAAGGTTTTTGCGGGGTCGGCAGCGTAAGTGTGATGCCCCTGGTGTTGCACGCGTCCCTAGGCCACGGTGACCGCTTCCCATCAGGTGGGCCGTGTGCTTGTCTGCCACCTAAGTGGTATAAAAAAAAATATGCAAATGGAATTCGTAACTAAGGGTATTGACACTGATATTGAATAGTGATATTTATTTACTGTCTAAACCTCGCCTTAAATACCGAGTATCTACCTGTCTCACGGTTTATGACATAATTGCTTGCGTACCTACCTGATAATAAAAGTCTAACCACACACCGCACGCCTACAATCCTAGTGGTCATTATTTTTATAGTTAAATAGATTATGTTTATGGATCTCATTGTTACACACAAAATTATTTTATTAGGTTTGAAATGACAACTGGTAGTTACGCATCTAGTTAGGGTAGGTACATAGACATTTTGAAATACAATTGAATACCTACTGCGGAAATCTTGTGAGTAAAGAACACTACCTCCTGATGAATAAGTGAATTAGGTATCAATTTAGGTATTAGGTAACAATAAGTTTTTTCAGCCATTTTTCAGAGGTGTTGTTTCGCACACTAATAAATTGAGAGCGTGCGAATCGACTACTAAAAATATTATTTAAAAAAAAGAGTCTGTTCGCCCATTTTATGCGAATGGACTACTAAGCCATTTTAATCAATTTTAAAGAGACTCTGTTTAGTTGATTGGATTTTTTGTGGTTAAATCCAATCTGTTTTATTTGAGAACACTTTGTAGTAGGTAAGTAGATAGATATTATTGTCTTTGAAATCGTTCGTTTACTTAACATAACTCAAGTTTTTTTTTAAATATTACTTAAATATTTTCCTTTTTTTGCTTATTTACAGTTTTATAATAGCACCTACAGATTAACTTTATTTCCTAACTTACAAAATTGGAAGATACTACGTCGTATGTTATGTTACCCACATAGCACGATTCACTTACTTGTGCGTAATATGGGTGCCTACCTAAAAGTAATTGGTACTTGTATGGGCGTACACTGTGTCCGCTAATGGCTTGTTTGTGAAGCCTCCGTGACACAGCTTTATGTGATCGTACCTATATTGCGACTTGTCATTTGGAAAAGTGCTATAATTTTTCCACAAAATATAGGTACCTGCTGTTATATTATAGGTACGTAGGTAGTAGGTACCTACAGTGAAGAAAAAAATTAAAGAAAAGAGTTTATTTTGGATTTTCGTGTTCCATTATTACCATAATGTGAACGAGGAATCAACGCGATCTTAGTATAGGTAGGAAGGTAGATATACAGGGTGATTTTTTCAAAATCACCACACAGTCCTATAGCCATGAATCATACTATTGATAGGTAGGTATTGACAAAAAAAACATAAACTGTGTATTATTACACCATTTGATAGTGCTGCTAATAAGGATCGAATTCTGGGCAGAAATAACATACGGCAAAATTAAATCTCATTTTTAACAACTTCCAGTCGTTTTGCGTAAAAGAGTAACAAACATCCATACATCCATCCATACTCACAAACTGTCACAAATTAGTAGGAATTTGAATCCAACCAAATTAAATTTTAAAGCAATTTGTGGGTTGACTTTATCTATAGGTAGGTACTTTTTTTAAGCAATTAAAATTAGTACTTTTCTACATATCTATTTTAAACTAAAAACGAAAGAAATCAACATCCAAGACCTATGTAGGTATACGAGCAGTTCTAATATCTGGGACATATTCCATTAGTCAGAGTGTTCTGACTTTCTTTTTCGTGCGAAAATCCCCTGACATACTCCCCGCAATTCAGACGGCTAGGGCGGTTATGTCAGACTCGAACCGACTAAAACTGTGCACCGTCTCAGGTCTTCAGATGCCGTTGCGTAAAGAGGCCTTATAACCTACCCTCGCACACCACTGTCCAGGGCATCTCTGGTTTTGAGATGGCCCTCCTAGATTATTCCCCATTGTAGGTTCAACTCCTGCCCTGTATGTTAATTCTTAATTATTTATAAGGGTTCCATTTACACTAATCCCTTGACAACCAAATAATAAAATTGCGTTTATTACCCTAAATCTCTCCTAGACTCTCCCGTCACCTATACTTATATTAAATTTTCGCTTTCCTTTGAGTTCTATTCAATATTTTCTTAGGAATTTTCACAGGCAGCATCATATTCTGTATAATATTATTTTCAAGTACGCAACGTCTACTTCTAGGAATTGTGTCTGGAGTCGCTCTCACAAGAGCATTTTCTTTTGTATCTGTATTTTATTTGTATTCATAATTGCTACAATAAATTTAATAATTGTCTATGTAAAAAGGAATGCGATTTTCCACTAAGTTTCGTTTCTGTTCTGATTTTCATAATATTTTTATCGTCTAATGATCAATTATTTATGAAAGAAGAAGAAGCGACATGTGTACCTATGCATATGGATCGTTGCATATGGCCTTTGCCTAGCCCGATGTGAAAGAGTCGTAATGGTATATAATAATGCATAATATATGATTTGCCAAAGTTTATTGAGTACCTACATCTCGTTCATTTCCTAGAATTAATTCATTCGTTGACCTTAGTTGTCAGTTGAGTTAAGGTATGTATCTTATTAAGTAACTAGCGTACCCGCGCGCGGCTCCGCCCGCGTGAATGTTGGCTATCGCCATCAAGTCTTTTTTAAGCTGAGGGACTGCCCGTACTAACTTTCAATCTATGTCTATTCCTTCGCAATCAGTGGTGTAATTAAGAGGCATATTTTGAAAGATACCTGCATTTAGGTCATTCTGAAGGAATAAGTACTTCTACATTAGATGGTCTTGATTCTCGCTTTAGCACTTGCAAGGAAATTTGGACTAAGATATTACTAAGGTTTTACCTACCTACTATAGATTTCATATTATTATTAAAACCATACACAATTTCCAAAAAAGCAGTACTTAAATTAATTTCCAATTTAGTTATACTTAACCTAAAAACAGTAAAATTCGTAATCGAACTCGTTCACGAAAAATGTTAGAAAAGCTAATTGTATTTTATTAAACTCTGCACGTTTGATATGAAAGGCTGCCACTCGCGTACTGACGACTGATGGCAGCAGCGGGGGATGTCAGGAGGCGGGAGGGGTTGACACGTACAGACAGGTTCAAACTACGATCGATCTTTTTTACGTTTTTGCGAAAATATCGGTAGCTATAGATATTATTATAATATCGGGGAACAATTTCTTGGTGTCAATCAGAAAAAATGATGTCCAACATGTCTTAAAAAATTGTTCAGAATCTTGCATGACATGGATATTATCTAATAGATTTTGAGTTTGCCAGAGAACTTGAGGTTGAAAATGAAGAGGCATTCTACAAATTTTACAGACAAATCATTCTCCATTCAAGCGGTTCGTTTATCGAATACTTCACAAGGTGTGCAATCCTCTTGGGGCGATATTGGAGTGATCTGCCGAAATTCTTACGGGACCTTTTTGTTGCCATAAGATAGTTGTGTATATAAATATAGATATCTATCTATATTTGCTATGGGTGTTATTAAAAATAATAAAACTGACACCCGCGGCTCCGCCCACTTGAAAAACCGCCAAAAAATAGACAAATAAACAAGAATTCCAAAAAATATTTTTGTTCACAATCGTTAATTTAACAAATCTCTAAGATTTTTTTCAATATTGCCAATGTAAAGAAGATTATTCATTCCATGCCCAAATAAAAAATAAGTTATAAGCAATTAAAAGTTATCAAGTATCTTACTTCTGAATCGACTTTGAAGAAAGTTGGCAAGAAAGTAGGTAGGTAGGAGGTAGGTATAACTAATTTCAAAAGGTTGTAGCGCTCGTAGAAAACAAAGAAATCACTTGCTCGTTACAAAGCTTTTGAAATCAATAGGTACTAAATTTTTAAATAAAAGTTGTTTTAAAATATTTTATTGTTTTTGGCCCTTAATTAATCTATGTGCCAATTTTTTTTTAAATTTAGCCTAGTGGTTTGGGTAATGGACTGCTGAGACGAGGTCTCGGGTTCGATCCCAGGTTCACCATGGCACACACCAATGACTTATCGATGCTTTTCTAAGTTATGTGTGTATTTATCGCAGGTTTATTAGTGCCTCGGAGAGCACGTTAAGCTGTCGGTCCCGGTTGCCATACAAACATCTATGGCAGTCGTTACGGGTAGTTGGAGCCCACAAAAGTCCAACCAGTCTAACTTGGATGTTCGATATCGCCATTGGTCATAATGACCATTGGTTGTGGAGGTCAGATGGCAGCAGTGTTACCAGATTAAAATTATAAACTACCGTGTTGACAGGTTAGAATTACGGTGTTTCGGCTCCAAATTACCGTGCATAGATTTAAAAAATATTATGTAAATTACCGTGCAAAATAAAGAGAAAATGCAATGATTTTTCGATATTTTTTATTTAAAATTTAGTCATCTAAAGATTCTAAAGTAACAACTTCTTTTTCATATATTGCTGCAGTCATTTTTTGTGTCGAACAAAAATAAATATTGTTTCACTGATTCAATAGGTACACTGCGCACTTGCCATACATCAAACAGCAACAAACAAATCGAAGAAAAAAAGAGTGTGAGCAAGCGATTCATTCATTCATTATTATGCATCCAATTTTCATAAACATTGATTGTTTGAATGGACATGTAAACTAACACACTTTTACATTTAAACGTATTGTGATGAATAAAATATATATATATTAGGGATTTCCCCGGTAGTAGTGAAGCGAAATAGCGGTGACTTGATGTTGCCATGACATATAGAGCTGGATTTTCGTTTCGTTATACGTATCTTTTTATAAAATTAATACTTCTGAATAATTATTTACATGTTGACTGTCAAGGTAATTCTTAATAAAAATACCGTAGAAAAGTACACGGTAGTGAAACATTACCGTAGACCGTGTTTTAGCCAAAAATACCGTGCATCTACGGTAATTACCGTGTATCTGGTAACACTGGATGGCAGTCGCTCCACGGAAAATATCGAAGTTCAGCCGCATCACAGTTAGACTGGAAAGCCGATCCCAACTGAGTTGGGAAAAAGGTTTAGAGAATGATGATGATGTGCCAAATTCGATCGAGACAACTTCAACCGTATTTGCGTGAATAGATTAAGCACGACAGTTATTGTACCATAGATATTCATGTGGATTTAGTGCTACATTGTATGTACAAAATGTCAATTGCGGTTATTGATTTGTTCATGCGAAAGGAAGAGCGTTCATATCACTGTAGCGACTGCATCAAGCTATCAGCGAAATTGCAGCAAATTTATGAGAACATTTCTCGATTACACGAATAACTTGTTCAAGACTAGATAGATAGGTCCCGCCAGGGTCGAACTGGCCCATTGAAAATGGAAATAATCAACGACGGTACGTTTTACGCATATGTTGCTACTCGACGATTTTGCTACTCTGCTTTCACATCACCCCCTGTTGTTCTCTCTTAATGAATTATTCTTTGAGCCTTGACCTATCGAATAATGTAATGAAGTATTAGGTTTAAATTATAGACAAGTAGGTATGTGACAAGTGACAGAAATTAAAGGAAAGTAATATTTTAGCCCAAAAACATTTTACTGTGTTTAGGCTAAAATATTACTATTCATATTTAATATTGATAATGATCCGCATTTTTTATTATTGCCCGATAATATTTCCATCTACTTTTCTCTTTGAGCCGGCTCAGTCCGACCCTGGGTAGTATTAAATATCTTGTTAGCTACATTGTATCGTAATCGCTTGTTTTAGTTGCTGTGAATGCCGATAAGCAATGTAGCCTGGATTTTCCAACCAATAAATTTCTAGTTCTTACGAAATTTCTATACGAAATTTAGTGAAAAAGCCTGTAGGTATGAGATTTAGCGTTAAATGGTTTAGGAATATTTTATTGATTGGTTTTAGTTTAATCTCAATATAAAAATAGTATCTACTCCTAATGTGTAAAATACTAACAAACATACCAGCAATTGATTTAATAATCATTACGTTTTGGGCAATTAAATGGGAAGAATTTATTTCTATTTCTAAGATAGATGCGTGTTTCCAATACTCCCCATTGATAGGGACTTTCGATCCTATTCGTCTCGCGTTACGCGGAACGGATAGCTATTGATAGACAGATCACTATAGCATAGAAGTTAATAAGTAGTAGACAGCGGACTTGCAGTTGAGGGGGCGCTTTCCTAATAGAAATAGGAATTAAGCCGTGTCGTGGGACTCGTAGGACAGCCGAAAATTTATAGTACCTACCTAACTGAAATCTTCCATAAATAAATGAACAAATTTTAAAATAAACTGACTACTTAGTCACAAAAATTAAAGAATAGTAATATAAATATTTTTTTAATGTTGAATTGCAACTGGCTGTAATAAGAATAAAAACAGGTTTCCAAGGTGGATTTTTCATGTACATGGATTAACACAAATTAAGTTTTTTTTTTATTTGGACTTTTTAAAAACGGACGTCTTTTTATAATTATAATTTCACCATAAAGCTGTTGTACGAAATTTAGGTAATGCCTTTTAACGTACCATATTTATGTAAAAAAAATGATGACCAGATCTGAAGTTTAGAAAATTTGCTCTACAGTCGACTTCTTTTCGTTTTTACTGAAAACTCTTATTTGAAAGATATCCGATCATCGAAAATCCCCCAAAAATTAAAAATATTATTCTTCATTAATTTTTGTCATTAGTGTTTGTCCAAACTAAATAAAATTATTCAATTAATTTGATACGTCTAAGTATTCATATCTTGATTGCTTTAAGAACTAATTTAAACTACTTCACGTCTTATCGACGGCTAACTTTTAATTTATAATATCAAAAACATCCCATAGTTATTATGAAAAAAGTGGGAAGAAAAGTGAGGGACTTTACCTGCCTTTGGGCTTATAATTTTTATTTTGAATGGGTAATTAAACAGATAAAAGAATCATTAATGTTCAGTATAATTATAATTTAACCGGGTGCATATTCCTTTATTTTAAATTTCACTAAGCATGTAAGGCCAGACAAGTCGGGGTCGAACTCGCAAAACATACCTACACTGATCAAATTAATGGGGTACAGAAAAAAGGAAAGGTTATTTAATTATCACATTTTTATCACAACATACTATCATTAACTAGAAGTATGTCTAATGTAATAGTAGGTACTTAAGTATGTACTTACTTAAGTAATGTAATAATAATATAATTTAAGTATCCATGCTCAAGTATTTTAAACAGTGACGGCCTGGATGATTGTCTTATTTTACAATCATTTTGAACAGAAAACAGAAAAGTTACAATCATCAAGAAAATCTATTGCAGTCGTTACGGGTAGTTAGAGTAGAGAGAGACTTTTTAGGGTTCTAACTACCCGTAACGACGATCTTACTACAGAACTTCAATATCGCCAATGGGTTGTAGAGGTAAGATGGCAGTCGCTTCACGGAAAATAGCGAAGTACGCCCACTTCGTAGTTAGACTGAAAAGTCAACCCTGAAATGAGAAAAGGCTCGGACGATGAATGACGTGGTGATTCTGAAAGAACAAAAATGAAAATGATAAGCCTCAATCATTTAATGATTGAGGCTTATCATTTTCATTTTTATCTAAAGAAATTTGTACCGTAATACTTTTAACAAGGAATCACTGAGATTATTGATAAGTACTAATTTCAAATAATTAACAGTATTTTCAATAAAATTCAATTCTATTTCGACTTAGTAAGCCTCACGTTAAGAAAAAAAGGTTAAAAATTCCAGTCTGCTTTAAAGTACGGTAAACAGGCAAGCCGCTATAAAAATAACTTCTCGTTTATCTGAAAGTAGCGTTATATAAAATGAAAATATTCTACTTTGCAAATTGAACGCGAACCCTTGGGATGACATCAAAATGCTCCCTGTATTTGTCAGGGGTGTGGCGGGTGGACGCCCAAACTAAGGGCGGTTTGCACCCCCATTCATGCGATACTCATTCTGCATAACAGTACGTTCTCACTCTTTATTGAGGGCTGTGATTTTTTACTCTCGGTAGCAATTTTCGCGTGTGAGCAATTATTATTTGATGGTGGTGATTGGCGATGTTTACTTGTTTTTTTATTTCGTAATAGCAGTATCGAAAGGAATCACAATGTTTCAAATTGCGATATCGAACTTCGTGGGTAGTTCATATTTCGATTTAGTGTTGCGTGTTCAATATTTTTGTCATAAAGTAGGACTTTAGAGGCAGTGAAATCTTTGACTTATTTGAATACCAATTGTGTTAAAAATATTATGTGTTTGTGTATGTTTATGTGTTCAATTTTATGTGAAGATATATAGAGCGGTACTTAGGTACATACTCGTACATTTTATGCTATGTGAGTATTGAATTAATATTTTATTTCAGTGTGTGGGCAGTGGTATAGGCAGTAGTTAACCAAAATATAAAATCTGATAGGTATATGTATATAGTATAGGATGTACCTACATTTTATTAGTTGTTTGCAACCATTCTTATAAGATTTCATTAGGTACAATTATTATACTTTATACAAGTTATACTTATGTATTTTTACACGTGTCTAAACCCGTGGTTGTCGGTTTTTGCTTTTTTTAATTATATCTTCGGTTCTCCTCAATCGAGGACTTAAGTCTGACCAAGACCTTTCAATGAAAAAAAAATACCTACATAAAAATCTGTTTGGTAGTTTTTGCGTCCATCGTGAACAAACCGATAAGAATTCTTAAAAATATATTTTTGCGAGAATCTTTCATTTAACAGAATCCAAGTAGGTAAGTATTTTGTTTAATATCATCAATTTACAGACACAACTAATTTTAACATACAGTATCTACCTATTCATTTGTTTGGAATGCAGGTATTACAATAAGAGTATTAACTTACTGGTACTAAATTATTTTGTAATGTTTACCCAATATACCTATAAAAAAACTCAGGTAGGTACCTAGTACAATAACGTAAGAGTCCTTGATATAAGTACTCGTCCCTATTCGTATTCTACCATTTCGACACAAAAATATTGATAACAGGTTGGAATATTTTTTAACTTACGAGATTTTATTCTCGTAACTGGTATTAACTTAACACTTTTGCTCACCAATATGGTAAAACCACGAACTTGTAACGCCTTATTTTGTACCAACCCATGTTTAGGAAAAATAAATGATTGATTTATTGATATCGACTATACCTATCGTCAATTACTTACCAACAGGCATGAAATATTGGTCCAAAGTCAAACTATCGTTATTAAAAAAAAAGTACTTACTTATAGGTTTTTTTTTCATATTTTTTTGTCAACGGCATTAGGAGAACCCGTGGTTGATCTTATTGGACTATTATTGTTTCCCAATTTAAACCATTACCTACGTTGTCTCGAATTCAGGACGACGCAGTGGCGCCCGCGGGGCGTGCCCTGACGATAACACTCTTTCATGAAGGAACATCATTATTCAGTAGTAGTTCGAATTATTCATTGGCAATTAAGTATTGCAGGAAGTCATGTCCTATTACGAGGGATATTAAACATTATTACAGTAACAGGATAATTGCAAAACCTTTTATTGGACAGAATAATTGTCATCAATAAGTACTTCAATTATAAACAATAACCACTTATTATATTTATTACGTATCTATTATACGACGTAGTCTATGTAAATTATGTACATAGGTTTCGTCGTACAAAATATGTACAATAATTGTATTTCAGAGGAAGTTAAATAAGGATATCTTTTTTTTATATACCTTTATTTATATTGACACGAGACACAAATGTATATTCGTCCATATTCAGTCTTAAGATATTAATTTATGTATGACGTCTGAAAATGCAGCAGTGGAGTTTGATGCGCCGTTTCTTCTCCACTAGCGCCTAGCCCTACAGTGGTCGCGCGGACTACATAATATGTAATCCACTAGTACAAAATTTCAAATTTCTTTGAAACGGTAAGCGTAGGGCTGATGTACCTCTAGATACTTTCAAATGAGTAGTTGAGATACTCACTCGGTGCAGCGCAAGCGCCGGTCGCGTACCCAGGTGTTACAGCAGTGCGTCAAAGTTCTGGGACTACACAGGTAGTCCGCGCGACCAAATACGTAAGTATTTTTTAAGTATAAATATTATTGTTTTTACTTTTTATTGTGTGCAAATTAACTTAAATGCCCAGTTTAAACTTTGATTTAGTATATACTGTTGTTATAAATCAGAATAAACTTTTATTTTAGCATTAAAATTTACTTCCGACGAGATGCTCACTTAGAGGCGTGGCTAAAAGAACTGGATGGGGAGCATGATGATTATCAAACTGAGCCGAGCTCTGCCTAGGAAGTTGATCATTTGGAAGAAGAGAAACGAAACAACATACATGAGTCGTCGGAAGATGATGATGAGCCTCCTCAGCGATGAAATCGAGCTGTTTTTTATACCGGATTTGATGATACATTGTGGTCGAAAACAATTGCTCGAAACAGAGGAGGAAGTTTATTTGTGCTGATCATTCCAAAATAATGTCTTTCTTGTGCCCAAATTAGTATTAGTAACTATTTTTTTATGAATAACATTAGCATGATCTCAGTCGAAGAGAAAGCTGTCATTTTTTTGCCAATTTCGAGAAGTTTTTTATTTTTATTTATTAATTACGATTCGGAGGTTGTAATTTGGTTTTGTTGATTTTGTTTGATTAAGAAAACTATACTTATTATATTTTGATAATTAAAATAAATAAATTTTATTTAGATCTTTTTTTATTTGAAATTGAAAATGGACTACGTATGTAGTCCACGCGACTAGTGCTGTCTCATATTGATGCGCGACCACTGCAGGGCTAGGAAGCGGTGGTAAACTTAGGATTAAGTAGTTTTGACGTTTGCACTATTTTGAAAATAAAGATTATACTTATACTTATACTTATACTATCGTACTTAAATACCTGTGTACGGTCACAGGTAATACAACGTTTTTCCACTTGCTGCGAACCTGGCATTCGTAATTCGCTGAATCTACTTTCTTAAGCGCGTCAGCGCTCACCTTCACCATCAGGGACCTTACCACAAACTCTATTTCAATATAAATTAACTTTCATAGTGTGAATCGGATCATCGACGTTGACGGATACTAGTGTTATGTGGTCTAGCATTCTGTTACTATTATGGTAAGTTGTGGATAGGTATATTTATTTCATTAAATTTGTTAGTAGTTTTACAAGACACAGAACATTTTATAATAACGGACGACATTCGACCGAGTCCGATTCACACTATGAAAGATAAGTAATATTGAAATAATACTGTTGCAAGAGTTTGCGTTAAGCCCCCATGTAGTATTCCCCCCTCTAGTTACCCAGATTTGGTACGATCCTATCAATACCATTTTGGATATTCGATTTAATAAAGAGCTTACTGAAGCTCTTGTTAATCCGAAGTCTTTAAACAAATTATACAGGGATTTAGCTGGAATTCGTCTAGCTCCTTATTATTTATATTGATATGACTATGACTCTAATTACGGCTTGAGTGGTGTGGTATTTACAGTATTTGACATAGCGTCTCAAAGAAAAATGGAAAGGTATGATTTTGTTTTCATTAAGTACGCATTAATGTTATGCCTCTCATATCACCTATTTGTTTAATTCACGTTTTATGATGCTCACTCAACGCAGCGGAGGGCCACAGTACTGTACCTATTGGTTTGAGTCAATTCTCTTGTCAATCACACAAGGCCACTAGTCTATCGGTTTATTCCACTTTGTTCACCTAGGTGATATCACCCGGGTGAACAAAGTAGATTTTTTAGTGTCCTCATTTCACCTGCGAATCATATCACCTACGCTTTATCACCCAGGTGAAATGAGATGGACACATGATGTCGCATTTGTTCACCTTGGACTTGGTTCACCCAGGTGAACAAACGCGACTTTTGCTATTCGTCTTGTGGACTTTTATCACCTGCTAATGAAATTGAGAAAGCTAATAAAAACTTTTTATACTCGCACATTTTCAAATATTGCAGAAAAAAAAACTTGAAAGCGTCATGAGGGTGATTCTTTTTCGGTGACTTCTAAAGAATTTCAAGCTCCAACTGTTTTGTCAGGGCTTTTTACCCGACTACCCGGATCGATTTCACTAATTCTTTTTTATTGTGTTTGTTATCGTCAGGAGAAGGTTCTTATGAAAGAAAAAGTTAAGAAAGTTGCACGGGACATTAGAAAATTTAAGAAAACTTAACGACCATAATATTAACTTTTCTAATTCAACCTTCTTAGTGCTTTTGACAATCTAGAGACGCGGGAGCGTGTCAAGCCAAGTTCAAGCAAAGGAACTGGCTAGCCAGCTACAAGTGTATATTCACACCAATGATTTTATATACCTACAAGATATGTTACGTTCATAGTAACTAACACCTCAAATCTGATCCACATTGACAATTGTTGACAATTAGCGTTAAAGTAGTATGAAAGATGGGATAAGCACGTGAGTAAAAAAGATAGCTATAAACATTATCCGTCAAAAAAGTCCCAATTGGGACGTTTTCGAGTCTTCATTTGGCGCGCTCTAGTAACATATCTGCCTCTTTTTACATGTATAATATCATTGATTCACACGAACCACTTGGTGCCACTTTTGACCCCTCTATAACTCAAAACCTATATAACGTAAACACGTGAAACTACGTATGTTTAATTATACCCATAAGGTATAGTAGTTTAGGTTGTTGGTAGTCAATGGGAGTTTCAACGGACTAATTTGAACTCGCTATTCGTTGTTAGCACATTAAGACAGGACAACGCCTGTCGGGTCAGCTAGTACCAAATAATTCATAAAAAATACATAATTAATAACAATTATTCTTTTATTTATGAAACTTTTTAATAATTCTAAAGACAAAATAATAATATTATCATATGAACACTAGACTCTGTCTAACGAAAGCTGAACAACGACATTTTTACCTGCCTTAATTTTTTAAAATTTGCCGCGTTTTTCTAGGTCCAGCTTTCCTTAGACAGAGTCTATAACAAATTTTATGTAGGTACAGGTACACCTTGTAGTTTTATTTGGTTAACAAAGTAAAACAAATTTTATTATATTTTTAATAAATTAAAAGTACTATGGTGCGCCTCTGCAAACTATGAACCACCTTTTGTCGTGCCTACTGTGCCCCAATACCTGCATGGTTGAGGATTTGAGCAGGATACCCGGGGTGGCTGTCGGTGAAGCCGAATTTTGGGCAGCACACATAATTAAATACCTAACTTAATACTACTTTATTACCATTAAATTACCTATTTGCATACAACTGGCATAATATTATTTATTACAGTTTGGAAATTGAGAGAATGCGATCCTGACTAGTGATGTACAATAAATAACTTGTACCCAACAAGAACCGATCTCTTAACCTGTTCCTAACAAACAATAAAATAATAATAATCACAGTTGGTCACATTACTATGGGCCAGGTCCAAATACTTTATATGTTCACAAACAAAGAATTCAGCACCATCTATCGCCTACAAAGCACATAGCTGATAATTATAACACATACGTTCAACAAAGTCTACTCCATGAGACCTAATTTATTTAAGATTTGATAAAGAATAGATACCTACAATGACAAAACAGTTGGAGCTTGAAATTCTTTAGAAGTCACCGAAAAAGAATCACCCTCATGACGCTTTCAAGTTTTTTTTTCTGCAATATTTGAAAAACGTGCGAGTATAAAAAGTTTTTATTAGCTTTCTCAATTTCATTAGCAGGTGATAAAAGTCCACAAGACGAATAGCAAAAGTCGCGTTTGTTCACCTGGGTGAACCAAGTCCAAGGTGAACAAATGCGACATCATGTGTCCACTCATTTCACCTGGGTGATAAAGCGTAGGTGATATGATTCGCCGGTGAAATGAGGACACTTAAAAGTCTACTTTGTTCACCCGGGTGATATCACCTAGGTGAACAAAGTGGAATAAACCAGTCTATCAGTGTATAAAAATGTCCATAAAGTACCAACAATAAAAAAGCAGTACAAATAACCTATAGTGTGTCAAAAGCTATAAAATAATATCACGAACTAATAAACAAACGCTGAGTAATAATTTTAATGGTGGCCTGTTAGCGGCGATAAGAAATTTCAAACGTTTTACGTAATGGTTACGTTTACATAATAAATACAATCCCTATTGGAAACATACAAAAATGTTTACTCTCGTGAAACAGCGCTTCCTACCTACCTAGCTAATTATTTTAGTTCTTAATTCTTAATTCTTTATTGTACACACAGTAAATAATTTATAATTATTTAAGTACTTACAATATGCTTTATTTGTTAAATATAGTTGTAAGGTATGTATGGAAGTATTGATGGGTTTCTATTGACATCTTCGGGCTTACCGAGCAATGACCAGACGGCCTTTGCCTGCATAAAAACCAAGATAAGCCAAATCAAGAGGAAGAAAAGTAACCCCGTGCTCCGAAGTTCGAACTTTGGAAGCAACTGGGACTATACAACGTCACAATAGTTTGAACGCACTAATTTCTGGAACTGCTAGTGCGATTAAAAAAAAGATCAGGGGGGCTACCACAAACTCTAGTAATATTATTCCAATCTTACTTTGAGACTGTCATAGGTAGTGTGAATTGGACCATTATCGGCTGCGACAGATACTTGCTAATGTTATGTGATTAAATTTTATCTCTTACTTTCATATGGTGGGTTGTTATTGCTTCTAATTTGTATTTTAAGATTTACATGAAATAGAATACTAATATAATATCGGACAACGATGGACCGAGTGCGATTCACACTATGAATATTAACATAATATTGCTTTAAGAGATTATAATACTCGTAGTAGGCCACCTCAAAGACATGGGTGCGTGTGAAACATTTAGAGATACCGTGGGGGCATATATAGCTACAAATAAACCTATGTATCTACTGTGTACGTCATGTTACTTACAAACAACTTTATTGATAAAAAAAATTCCAGGAATTCGAAACAAAACAATCCCAACCAGGAAACGCTCTGCGGCGGCAACAGTTAAAATAATCAGTATCGTTAGCATTGAAATCGTTAAATTAATCTAACTTTCAACTTGATGTGTAACAATAACGAAAAAGTTATGATTGTTTAATAACAAATTAATAGTTGGATGTTGACATATTTCGGTGCTTTTTATGTATCCTCCTATTATTTTTGTGTTCGTAGCTGTTGACGAATGAACCCCTTGCATAAAGCTTTCGGGGTTGAGGGGTCAGACGACCATCTTCCCCGTAAAAGACAACCTAGACTTAGGTGACTGAACCCCGAGCTCCAAAGCGCAAGATTTGGATACAATGGAGATCAGTAGTTGAAACCCCAAAAAGTCCTACAACTGTACGGTCTCACTGCACAATTTCTAATTTCGATATCGCCAACGGGCTGTGGCGTGGCGGTCAGATGGTATTCGCTTCAAGTTCAACAGCTCCGTAGTTACACCACTATTTATTAATCTGTGGTTTCACTGAAAAAGCCAACCCCAACAAAGTTGGGTAAAGACTTGAACGATGATGATTTTCTTTTGTAAGTAGGCAGGTAATTTTGTTAGTAAATTTAGCTTTATTTAGCGCATATTTTTTAACACGCGGCTCCTATATAATCACTAATGGGCCTAATGGCTAAACGAATCCTATTTAGCATTTATATTACTTAAATGAAGTTACGAAATTCGTGAACTCATTAATTTGTTGTGAACTAAATTCGCATTGCGCGAGGAAAACACACCGTTTCAGAACAGAGAAAGTTTTAAATTTTTTTTCCTGTTCCCAGTTCTGTGGTACGTTTTATTTTATGCTATTTGGGCTATTTCCACATACTTCACACAATTGTGGAGCGTAATTAATTCTGAAACTGAAGTATTAAACATAGATTGTTACATTTATTCAGTAGAATGACATGTTTACTTCATGAGCAAAATGCTCATTAATTATAATAATTAAACAAAACGTTAACGGTGACGTAGTTACTGCATTTATTGCATAATGATTCTGTTCTTTAACAGTATGCAAACTGAACTAAACTTGCTTTAATTTTGGTTAATAAGTTGTACAATATTTGGCAACAGTGACAATCACATCATTATAATCATTTTTTTTTCTAATCATTACTTATCAGTTCTTTTTTCAAAATAGGCAACTAGCTATTTAGATTATTAGCTGACTTTAGAAGTACCACCCTTCAATTAATATCAGCTTTAAGATACAGTATGCTGCATTGGGCACAGTTAGTGAGAATACTGGGGACTCTAACACCCTTCTCTACATTTTGACAGTTTTTCGCTTCACTGCTATCTCCCCTGTCCTTATGCAGGTGGCATTTACACGCTGCCTATCCTAATAATCCCATTAATATTATAAAATAATTTGTGTTCCGAATAACCCTTGAAAGTTTACGATAATTTCAACAAATCATACCGGATGATAGGGAATCAGTGAGAGTTAGTCATCTTAGAGTTGTTCCCGGTTGCATCTGAAGCTTTCTCCCGGACCAAGGGAGTGCTTCTACTCATTTTGGTTTGGCTTATACGACTTTTATGGGAGCGACTGTTTTTTGATGTCGAGAGGACCAAGAGAAAAATCTACGTTAGAGTCTCGACCATCAACCAGCAGGTGAGATTGGCTTGGATCTAACTAAAAAAATCCATATTATAGACCCTTATCACGGAAAGCACTAAACTTCAAACTAGCCTATTGGGTTTGCCACGTGGCCCCTTCCTAAGAAGACTCCAGCTAAAAACTCAGCGGGCTTCATTTTCCATCAATTTACAAACACCTACCTAATTAATTTAATTATAAAGTTTTGTTCGAGCAGCATATAATGTAACAGTTCAATTCCAAACTTGTTTGTCGTCAAAAAATTTTGAATTTTATAATAGCAAGCGAATAACAAATGGCAGGCATTACGGTTTTTCTGTACACAACGTAGGTACCGACAATATCAATATGCTCACTGCATTTTTTTTATTACGCCCTGTAACACACCAGTCCCTACGCAGTTAGTATGCAGCTTAATAGGCACAAAACATTCTTCATGGCGTGTCTTTATCAAACGCTGCAGTAACGATATTTATTAACCTCAATGTTATTATTAATCATATCGGCTTACCGATTGCAGCTTTATTGCCAGTGAAAAAAACAAAACCACCCATTAATTGTTGGTTAGTTAGTGCGTCGAGATAACGCCATGTTGTTTTATGATTTCCATGGCTATATAAATTGATTGAGTTAGGCAGTACGTGCGAGATTTCAATTTTTTTTAAATAATAAAATTGTGTATAGAACTTTGCTGATTGACGGATAATACTCTGATGCAGGTTCTCCTTTAAAGGTTGGAAAGTTGTCTGCGTAAAAACCAAAATCAATCATGTAAAGGAATAGGTAAGAGAGTGGAAGTAGCAGTAGTTAATGACGAAATGGCAGATACCGAATTGATGCACTGATGCTGCTTAACAATAATATTTTAATATTTTTATTTTTTTACAAATGTCTTTTAAGTATTTCGTTATTTAAATGACTGATCTAATCAACAATAACTATTATTTACGTTAAAAAATTATTTAAGAATATATTTTATTTGTTTTTACATACCTACCATAATGAAAACTTTAATCCCTGAACAACACAACTTCAACCATTTTGATGTTTTTCATTAAAAGTAGGTAAATTCATAAAAAAATCTCCTCGCTTAGGCTGTGGGATGATCTCCCTGCTGTGGTTTTCCTTAGCGTCTACAATATGGGGATCATCCATCAAGCAGAGCATTACAAGGTTTTTACAGGGTTGGCAGCGCCCCTGTTGTTGCACACGCTCATAGGTCACGATGATCGCTTCCCATCAGGTGGGCCATATGCTTGTCTGCCATCCAAGTGGTATAAAAAATAAAATATCAACAAAAGCAACCATAACATAATCGAAACAAATAGAAATAGTGTAAACGATTACTTGCGATTCAATAAATTGCTACAAACACATTCGTTCCCAGCATTAGATGCAGTTAAATTTAAATGGTATGTGAAAATGAAATAAATAGAGGGTAGATACAAATGATTCAGTTGGACCCGCATTTACAAGTTTACATTTACGATTTATGCAACAGTTACGTTCTGAAGCAGCTTTCAAAAGGTAAATAAAAGGTTGGATAGGTCAACTATTGGTAGAAGTTAATGAATTGTATCGAGGAGACTGAAGGTACGACCTTATTCAATGACCGCGAATAATAATAATGTTTCAAGGTTATTGGGATCATCATTAATTAATACCTGGTAAAATATATCTGTCCGAAATATCTCCGTCAATACGAGTAAGGCAATAATTATGAATGGAATTGAACCTTGGAGACACCCTTGGCCGATCGACAATAAAGAAACTATTTCAAAATTATCATCTTAGGAATAAATAAATACTTACACCTAAAAGGTAGGTCCCATAATTACCGTTGCTATGGGAATACTTTAATGGAACAGTGGGTAGTCTTCAAGACTTTCAAAGCCAATTAAAGAAAAATGGTATCGTTATTTTCATCTTAGTGAAATAATTGTGTACGGGTGCAATGACCTAAGTTAGCACGTATCTGGTTAATATTATTGTTGTACTGAATTGTTTTCATTATAATCGAATATACATGTAATATTATTACTTACAATATAATAAAGTGGCAAAGATGGTGAAGTTGTATAAAGGGATAATCTTTGGATCTCCCAAACCACAGAACAAAGAAAAATCCTTTTTTAATGTTCTGTGTACTAAACCAATTTTGAAAATTCTATGGAAATTAGTGACAACATTTATGATTACTAACTCTATAATGTCAATCTGCGTATTAGGTTATAGGTACCCTACTGTGACCTTACGTAGGACCCTGCGTACCTTCCTCGATATCAAAATAGCCTACCCAACAAAATTAAATTTACAATTTAAATCATATTCCCGATTCAGTAAAATTACGATTATGGGTAAGTACCTACTTAAACGTTCAAATCTAACTATGAGTGATTTTAAAGGTTTGATAACCTCACGAAAGTGTAGGTAGATTTTATTGTAACTGGGGATTTTATTTAGGGGTGGGGACTGCAGTAACCCTTTTCAAAGTAACCTATGTTCGAGCCCTCTCCGTTAACCAATTACTACAACACGATGGTAACATCGACAAGAGAGAAGAATTTTAGCAGATAATTGGTGAAAAGTTTTTTTTTTCTCAAATTTTCCTTCTAATCCAATTAAAATTACTCGTTTTGAACGTGAACGTGAACGTGACTTTACTGAATCGGGCACCAGTGTTTCTGATATCAGCGCGTTTAATCAAACAAGTACCTAAATAAAATCTTCAGTTTTAAGTATAGAATGATAAGCCCCTGTAGAACATTGTCAAACTGTATCATGTAGATCAACTTAGAAGCTTTACGTGTTGCTTGGTATAGTTAAATAGAACTAACAATTACGTTCATTAAACATCAAGTAGCAATTTACCTACTTCATATCTGTAAACAATATCTACAATTATTATAATAGCGATATAAGTATACGCTTTCGTAAAACAATTAGCACCAAGTGTTACACTTTTTCTTTCAAAACTTTTGTGGCTGATAGATAACTGATTGTTATCTACATAATATATGCGTAGGGTAATGTCAGCAACAAAATGGTTAAGGGCCCTCTATTATTTTACTAGCCATTTTGTAGTATATTAAATTTGAGCTCTTTTAGCATTTACTATGAGGTTTGTGATCCATCTGGGAGAGGCATAATAATATATTATGTTCAGCGGTGGACTGCAATAGGTTAATTCATCGATTGATTGATTGATTGCGATCGAAGGTGGAGTAGGCAATTGTACTAAAGTAATGGCAACGGTAACATGGGCTAACATTCATTGGGCAACTGAAGAAAAGACAAACGTTCCGTTTAAAAGGTCAAAAGGACCGAAAAGGTCAAAAGATAAATGATGTTAGGATCTATTCGGGGGTGGGTGGGGGTGGTATCCGTGAGGATTTCCACATGCAAAGAAAAGGATTGGATTATTAGTCTGGAATAACACAGGCTACTTTTCATCCCTAGAATAGGTTCCCATTATTCTGTGACAATTATTCCAACAAATCTCCGAAACTGTTCTCCGCCGCTCTCGAGGATGTCTTCAAGCTTTTGGACTGGAGGGGTCTTGGCATCAACATCAACGGCGAGTATATCTCTCACCTTCGATTTGCTGACGATATTGTAGTCATGGCTGAGACCCTGGAGGACCTTAGCACAAAGCTCTGCGACCTCAATAGAGTCTCTCAACAAGTGGGTCTAACAATGAACATGGATAAGACGAAACACATGGTCAACATCCGTGTTGTAGGTACCCACTCCTCTGAATGTTGAAGACTCTATTCTCGAAGTTGTAGACGACTATGTTTACCTGGGACAAACTGTCAGAACAGAGAGTTTATATTAAGTACTTTACATTGTGACTGTACTTTAATACATGTGTGGTTTGTAGTGGTGGGCGGGGTAAGGCGAAACGTGAGCTTCCACATCCGCACGCACCACGAGGTAGGTACCTATTGTTTTAATTACTATAATTCAATTATTATTTTACTATTGAAAGCGTATTTAATTATAATTAACGTAATGAAATATTCGATAAAATTTAATAAATCTCATTGTTATTTAATTGTCATCTGGTTAAAATGTAAGGTTTACTTCAATATTAAATTTGTTTCTACTGATTTAAAAATCGTTAATTAAACTTTGGTTAGTTAGTGTAGTAACTGATTAATAAAAATAAACTTGTAAACATGATAAAGCCATTCAACAGATGTAGCCTATGTGTACCATTTATGATTAACAGCATTTTTTTATTACTGGCATACGCCGGCGGTACTGCCCACGTGGACGTCGATTATCGCATTTTTTACAATATCTTCGGTTCTGCTCAACTGATTGTGATCAAATATGCGTAAGATTTTTAAGTCCGACCAAGAGCTTTCAAACAAAAAACCGCATCAAAATCCGTTCAGTAGTTTTGGCGTCTATTGCGAACAAAAACAGAGGAGAAAAATATATTATCGTGTTCTGAAGATGTCATAATTATATAACTTTATTAATTGAAGACAAATATAATTAATACGTTTCTTTCTTTCTGGCCAAACCGCATAAAAATGGTAAGCACTAATTTGTATGTGAAAGACATCTCAGTCTGTAGTAATATGATCGAATGTAGATACATTGGCAACCTTGCGGACCACGAGTTATGTCTTCACATAAATAAAAACAAATAAATGCATATATTCTAAATTATACGACGACAGCCCGGCTCGCATCTCGAACAGAAATAAAAGAGTTTACGCCATTGTCTCTGGCAACAACTATGCACCCTATTGTATGTTGTTTCTGATTTGTGCAGCTCAATAATGATATGTAAAATGTATATTTAAATACTAAAGCAGTTCTCATATATATGTATTATGTATTCCTGAGAGTAGTACTTTGATTCCTTTTTAGGTGATGTGATTAGATACACGTACTTATCCATTTTATGGTACAGGGTTTGTTCGTTCAACTAACGGCACACTTGATTAAAATACCTATAGGTATTAATGAGACCGGAGAAATAGAGTAATAAAATATACTAGCTTTTTTATAGTCGATAGGCTTGTGTTTGACCTCAATCACACTTGACGGTAAGTGATGATATGTGGTCGACAATGGAGCACGCTTGCCAGAAGCAACCTATTCACTCTTGACTTAAAGACTCCCAGGTTAAAGCTTTCCGGATACAGACTAAGGCAGGGCATTCCACTCCTTAGCTGTACGCATAAATGAACGTATTGCTAAAGCCATTCGTACGTATGAGCGGAATGTCAACCATAAATACCTATAACAATGGCACATCGCCGTGCGTTCGGTGATGGAAAGGGCTTGGAGGAATCAGACCACGCAACCCCAGCACTCACTCCCCGAAGTGTAGCCGATAGAAAATAGAAAGGTTAGGTGCTCAAGGCTCTGAAGTCTAGCCTCGACCGATAGATCGTTATTGATGAGTGTACTTCGCGGCCTTGCCTATTGTACTCGTATAGTTCACCCCCGAAGCATTTATATTTTCACCAAATCAAATAATTTATGGGCTCACAAAATATATTATAGGTGGTAGTTTACATTAAATATTGTCCTTAGGTATATTTTGGTATGCAAGACTGCATGTAGACATATTTATTGACAATGCCTCACACAAACTAAATTGAAATTAAATAATAAAAAAATTTCATGCAATGTCAATAATAAATATTTTCAGTATTTATTAATATATGTCAATAATAAATGTTAATATCCATAATTCAATTCAAATATGCAAATAATTCGAATATACTTGTAATAAGTTGGTTCTACAATAATTTACTTATATTTGTCCGATTTGTTGAAATTTATGATTACTGCTCCGCTCTCCTGGATAGTAGCGTATTGATATTAGCTTATTATATTAACCCTCTTCCATAAATGTGCTATCTAACACAAAAAGTAGGTATTTGTCGATTTGCTCCCGTGGAGTAGGTACTATTAGTATAAATAAATAAATAAACCAAACAAACAAAACACTTTAGCCTTATAAAATTAGCACTCGTACTCGTAAGTAGATACAGGTAGATAATAGATATGTATGGGTAGGTAATGAGGCAATAAAAATTGACAATGCTGAAAATTGTATTAAACTCGCTTTGATTCCAAGAGATTCACCCTTTCTGAAGAAGTAGCGCGTGGGTAGGTATTATAAGCGGTAGGTAAGTACGACTATTTATGTATATGCCGTGCATTCAAACGAAATTAAATGATGGTTCTCGACTCCTTAGGACACTGGACCGTTTTGTATTTTCTCTCCATGTGTCTCAGTTATATTAATTCCAACTTTTTGTATATGAATCAGTGGCGTAACTATACCATCTGGGGCCCGTGTCAAATTCTGTTGATGGGGCCCTCTCAGTAAAAATCGTCACGTTGTACTCAGTTTAATTTTAATAAACTTTGAGATTTTCAGCGTAACCAAAACCAATGTCAAAATAATTACACAAAGAATACGCAGTCAGTACCTAGAGCCCTTTTTTACATACAATACATACAAATCACGCCTGTTTCCCATTGGGGTAGGCAGAGACAACATCTTTCCACTTGCTACGATCTTAGCATACCCCTTTCGCTTCTTCAACTTTCATATTTTTTTTCATACACGCACGCCGGTTGCGGGTACTCTTGACCTGGCCTTTCTCCAAAACGTCTTGGATCTGATTAAAATATGTACGCCTAGGTCGGCCTTTACCGGGTTGCCAATTCACCCTCACCTCATATAGGTATCTGTTTTGTCAATCTTTTTTCATCCATCCTCTCTACATGTCCAAACCATCTAAGTATCCCTTTCTCTATCTTGGTCACTACATCTTCAACTATACCACAACGTTCCCTTATCACACTGTTCCTCACTCGCTCCATCAGCTTTACTCCAGCTATCCTTCTTAGACTTCTCATTTCTACAGCATTCAAACTACTTTCATGCTTCTTCTGCCACACCCAACATTCACTACCATAAATACCCATACATCGATGTGGGAACGAGAACTCCTCTATGTACAGCAAGTCGTGCCTCTTTAGACATTTTCTGTTCTGACTGCTCATAAAATTATGCAGTGCGCCATTCACTTGATTACCTGTCAAAACTATTCGCTCAGTTTTTTCCCTTTTTTATGGTGCGGAAATGGATACCACGGAGATGGTTATGTCGGGATCGAACGCCGTCTCTAGTCTTAATTACCAGGATGTAAGGTTACCTAATAGGCATATCCCTCGCACCCTAGCTGACCCTTTCTCGTCTCCTGTGGCGATTGGGAGGCGCTGCTCGCCTACGTTGCCCGGGTGCACCACGTGCCCTCATAAAAAAATATAAAATCCGGATGCCCAGGATTCCCCTTTTTTCTCCGTGCGGAAATCCTCATGGATACCCACCCTGCGGCCAGCGGGGCAGGCTATGTCGGACTCTTATCGACTAAAACTGCACGCCGTCTAGGGTCTTCTAACGCCAGGGTGTAAGGTGGCCCAAAGAGCATTTCCCGCGCACCCCGGCTTGACCCGGGCCATCTCCGGATTGGCCTGTCTCGACACCTCCCACGCTGGACACTAGACCAGCGTGTGCAGCCCTGAGCCCTCACCCGCATCGCAGTAATGGCACTCGGGCGTTGGCTCCTTCCGAATCAGACACAAGTGATCCCCGAAGCACCCCTTACCAGAGATCACTTGCGTCAGCCGGTACGAGAGCCCCCCGTGAGGCCTCTCCAGCCAGTCCTCCATGACGGGTCTTACCGCCGCTACAACGGCGCGCCCCGCGCTTGGTTGCCCAAGTCGGTCCTTCCACTCCATGCCCTAACATAGTGTTTGCTAGCTCGCCTGCGCTACCAACGGCAACGTACTGCGACAAAAAATTTGTAGAAACCTATGGATGCGTTCTAAAATGAATAGAAATGTGCTATTTACAGGTATTTTGATTGACGGTTTTTGACGGTCATAAGTAAAATTACTCGTCACTGGTAATAATGTAGTATGTAGGTACAAATAATGTACTTCTCAAAAAATGAATCAACATCTTTTTGTTGAGGTTGGTTGAAATGCTTAACCATTAACTTGAAATTGTATGGTCTTTAGTTGTCTCACTTTAGATTTAAACAGGGCCTCGATTCTGTTAAAGCAAGCTACTGTCATACTACTGACACTACAAAAAATTAATTTTGGTCTTTATTGTTATCAGGTTAAAGTTTAAAATTACTTAAATGATATTTTGTAGAGCGAATCGAAAAGTTTAATGAACTCTTTTCATTTGATTTTAGACTTTAACTGTATAACGGTAAAGTCTACAATTGAATAGTAGGTATCAGTGGCATGACAGTTGGTTTGCCTTTAGCACAATCTAGGCCCAGAATTTATAAAAATATACTTTTCAAATAAAATAAAATACTCAGGTACAATGTTAAAAAATATCGTTGCGCTCGCGGCCTCTTGGGCCGGGGCCCCTTGGGTCGGGGGCCCGTGGCATTTTGCCACCCCTGCCACCCTATTGTTACGCCACTGATATGAATGTACATAAATTATTTTAATTTTTCATATTTATCTTTTATTCATTTAAAATTATTATATTATACAGAATGATATACTTATAACATTATTTTTAGATATACAGGAAAAAATACATAAAAAAAATACACCTACCTCACTTAGCATTTGTCGTGCATAACAGAACTGCCTACTGCATCAGGCCTTTATGCCAGCTGCCTAGCAAGAGCCCTTTTAAAAATGTTTACCAAGGCTCTTGGCGATGATTCTGTGCACTGAGACATTATTATTATTATAAAAAGTGAAGGGATCGATGGTCATTATAAATAACTAAATGCAATATCACGTTTTATTGATTTTTTTGAGTTTTATTACTAAAATATTACGTCAATATTTTTCAGGTATTTATCAGTAATATTTTAGTTATAAAACTAGTTACTCACGGTTACCCTATGAAATTCAATAAGAAAAACGTCGTATATCGGACGACCTCCGTAGCGTTAGCAACTATTTATTAACCTGTGGTAGCGTGGCGGTAGAGCTTTCGACTGTTTGCGGTTCGATTCTTACTCAGTGCAAATATTTGTATGCATGAATAATATAATTTTACAAAAAAATGTGCCTAAAATATATTACGGACCAAACTATTTGTTCAGGGTTACTGGAACCTTAGATCTTTTATCCTTTGGCACCCTTATTTTTATCTATTAATACTCTGTTCGTCGAGCATCTCCTAAAGTTGGTATATTAATTTTGTAACATTTTATAATTAATTGAAATTCTCTGAATGCCCTTACCCAAGAACTGTAAGGTATACCTCTTGCGAACAAAAACGGTAGATTACATGAAGTAAAAAGCAACATTATTATGCATACAATATACAATAGCTCCGTGTCTAAAGCTAACTTTTCACTGTGGGATATATATACTTCTATTTATAATACCGCTTCTATTATAAAATTGTAAATAAGCTAAAAATACTTGGGTTATGTTGTTAAATAAACAATATTCTGAATCCGTTTTTTTTGGAACTCATAATAATATCTGTTTGTCTCAGACTTTGTGTATTGGATCGCGATGGACCACTCTAGGACTTCAATTGCTCCACCGGTCATTTATATGAGATTATATGAGATAACATTATGTTATGTTATGTTATACAATTCAAATTACATATCAAGCTGTTGCTGTCATATTATATAATTTCGAGATATGATATATATATCAGGTACATCCCATAGTGGAAAGTCAGCTTAATGCGACTAGTACCTAACCAAGCAATTTGCTCGATGCACAATATTTTTAATGATATCATTCATGCATATTCATAGTGATGTTTTTGATAAATGACTTCAAACAAGATGAATTCCGCACGTAGGTACGTGTATTATGTTATTGAAACTCTATTTAATTTATATAACTAGCTGAGCCTGTTCCGGAGGGAAAAAGCGTGAGTAGGTATATGTAACTAGCTAAGTCAGCGATATCGCCCGCTTGAACTTATTGTTTATTTTTTTGCGAAGAACGAAGAAAGGTTACATTCATATTTAGTGAGGGTACTAGTACTTAAAAGGGCACAAGGTGTTCCCACTTTGTTATTCTGCTGCGCTCGAGTAAATCTCGGAATCTATTCTCTCTTTTAGATAGATTCTGTAGATACTAGGACTTTCCCATTATAATGTGTAATAATGTGGACAAACTACATAGTTAGGTATTTACTATTTTTAATGTGATTATCGAATTGTGACCGAAACTTGAAACAAGTGCAAATCGGTAATTTGTTAGACTTTGTTATATCAACGAAACATAATTCGCATTTTATCTGACACGATGGCCATATCATAATATATGAATGAACTTCTTCATCCTAGCGTTAATTCCTAGTCGCATCCAAAACTTTTACGTCTGAGTCTGGGGTCCGCTTTACCAGTCTTAACTGCGGATTAGGCTGGACCTCGATATTTTCCGTAAAGCGACTGCAACCTGACCTTCACAACCCAATGGTGAAATTAGGCGACATCGAAGCATTGTAGCTAGACCGTTGTTGTTGATAACATCATATGAATGAACGGAGAATAATATTTATTGCCATTAGACTTTAACCACTGGACTGCATTAAATGTATGTATTAAATTTTCTGTCAATTCATAATAAAATTGGAATCTGAATTTCACTTATTTGTTCTGTGATCATTTGAGATTACGAGAATTGGCCTTCAGTATACAGACTTTATCTTGTTCGCCGAAGTACACAGGCAATCATTAGAACAACAAAATATATTTCGTATTATTTACGACGTTATATAATATCCGGAACAAAAGACTAAATTCTTATTAACCGAAGGTTTTTGTTAACAGATCCCGAAGAATCCCGTTTTGGTTCTCGCAAAAACCTGCCTTCTGTGAATGTATCGGAAGGCGGTATCGAGTTCACGATAGAAGCTGAAATGACTCTTGTCTGAGGAGATAAAGAGTCCAGTCCTGCCTGCAGAGAGGAATCATAAAACATGTTGAAGGAAAGAGAACGCTTGGAGGGTTCCCCTGCGGCTCCTGACGAGTGTGCGGGGTGTGGGGGGAGGATACAAGACAGGTGAGGTTATCTGAATCTATTTTCTTTGACCTTGATTCATTCCATCTGGCAATGTGTTTTAGAGGCTTAGATTTTTTATATAGGTACTTGCAAGTTGATGCAAACAAACTTATAGTGTATCTAATTCGGAAGACAAGTGGTCACAACCTCTGGTCGTCCACAACACCAGAGCCTTTTGGAATGTGTCGAGATTCCACTGAATATCGTCACATTCCAAGAATTTGAAACAACGTCTTTTTATTCAAAGAAGTGTAAGTGTAGCCCTTATTAATAATTACTTTGGACTTGCGATCAAAAAAATTAACCCTAATCGCGTTGCTTACAAAGTTTTCCAAGCATTTGTAACAGTTGTCCAAATTTTCATAGCGACGTGACCTTGAAATCATGTGAAATTATTAATAAAAGGTCCTAATAATTTAATGGTTTTTTCCAAATCGCATCTTTACATGTTGTAATTTTTTAATGTGATAAAGATAACTGTTTAATTGCATCCCACCGTTTAAAAATGGAACGAAAATAACCTAAATTCTTGATATGAGACCACAGACAGATCTCTATTTCTGGTTATTATTCTGTTTAGATACTACTTACTTGCTGTGGACCGACAATGGCATGCCAGTTGCCTACGTTGCTGCGAATGCCGACTTCCTTTGGACACAGAACTTACTTGCTTCTCCAGAGACGGCAATATCTACTGCAAGGAAGACTATTACCGGTAAGAGATAACATTCCGATACAATATTATGGATGGTACGAGAAATCGTTACGACTGCACTGTACTGTTTAAACTACAATGATTTTATTATATAATGTATGTCCTTAAAAAAATAAAGGTTCTTTTGTTGAGTAACTTTACTGAAAACAGTAGAAAATTTGAAAGGAAGAAGGCGGCCATTATTGATTTAGAATCTACGAGATAGACATACCTAGACACAAGATAAAAAATTAGAACACACATACAGATATAGGTACATGCATGCTGAATAGGGCCTGGTTCAGCATTTTCTAGACTGGGGCTTTCGAAACCCGTAATTTAAGGATCATTTTATTACCACGATTCGATTTTTTAATTGGCTCCCAAGTTCCTCTTTCTGGCTTTTCCTTCTATACTTCATAAGGTCTTCGACATCCCAGTGAAACCATCGACACGGATGTCATCTTTTACAGCGATTCTTCTCCTTCATCCGGGGCCTGGTGCATAAGTGGCAATTCCGTTGAATTCCACTGAATACGCTCGTCAATTGAGTATTCGGTGGATTTCAATTGCTTAACTAGAAGAAAGAACCGATAAAAATCGTTTTCAAACACAATAAATATGAGCTCGATTCTGTTGTGCATTTTCACTAAACTTAATGGACCAAGAGCCCGTGAACCCCAGACTTTCGTTATTTTATAAAAGCTGAAAGTTTGTCAGCGCATGCTCCCAATACAGGTAAGAACGATGGTCTATTATGAAGTTCGGGTCATGGTGGCTTTGGCAGATAAACGGTACTAAAGTGTAGCAAGCGCAAGGCAGTGGGTGCGAGTGATTATATAAATGGAATTATAATTCCAATTGTGTAATTCCAATACATGGGCTGTGAAGGATCGCAAATAGACCTGACTCGCCATGTCACTCACACCCACTGCCCTGCGCTCGCTCCTACAGCTACCCTTTAAAACCGTGTATCTGCCAAAGCCACTATGACCCGAACTTCATAATGGGCCATCGTTCTTATCTGTATTGAGAGCATGCGCTGACAAACTTTCAGCTTTTATAAAATAACGAAGGTCTGGGGTTCATGGGCTCTTGCTCTATAACTAAAATCACTAAATGTTATGTTGACTTTAAAACCAAGTTAAACGCTGTTTTGTTTCCAAAATTGGAAAAAACAATCAGGTGCAAGCCGTGTTACTGTTTAATGGTTTAAAAAAGCTCTGAAATAAGTAAATCGAGATAAAATCGAAATTTAAATTTAGAGATTTTAGTTAAGTTAGTGAAATTGCACGTCAGAATCAACACCGATACCTTATAGAAAATTATATTGTGGATTTTTAATGCAAGACTATTTGCACAGCATCTGGAATAAAAAAATTGTATCATAATCGGTTCTTACGTTCGGGAATTTCGATGTCACAGACACACACACAGATACGTCAGCCCGTCGTTTTTGCGTCAGGGGTTGGGGTTAAAAACCGAGTAACGTCATTACAAGAACCTTTCCTTGTATTCGTACATGATATATGTAGTAGATACATATTATTATCATCGTTATATTAAATTGTCTTTCTGTTTTATCATCATTATATGCTTGTTATGATAAGGCTCTATTACTATCTAATAGTATGCCAACGCGAATGAAAGTCAATATTATTGCCATTTGCGAATACTATGCGATCAACTGATGTATATTTTATTTCTATTTATGTAAGTATATTATGAATATATGTAAGTATATTATGAATTATTTTGAACTTTTTATGAAATAGCTGTGCCCGCGTCTTCGTCCGCGTAAACTTAAATCCTAGGCTATAATTTTTTTTAGACGAAATCTTATATAGGTATATTTTTTATTAAATATATGTTACTCCTAGTATTAGTTATCTCCAGTGAAAATCTGTGACTTTTCCTGGCATAACTTGAAAATAGATTTTAGTGATACGGCTATCGCTAAAATCGATTTTCAATATCAATTAATCACTTCTGTAATTACCTACACTCTATATATTTACTTTCACTTGCAATAAAGATACATATAAATATATATAATAACAAAGTAAGTATACGAGTATAATGTGTTAGCATTAATATTGAATGTATCAGATAGGTTCTAAGTAGATGTTTATTATTGGAAATTTTGTTCGAGGAATCGCTTGTTCCGGTGCTCGATTTTCTGAGCTTATCCCGGGCACAACTATCCCGGGAATTCTTACATTTTCTTTTTTTTTTTCATCCAAATTCTCAGAGCCACTATAAAGTTCTGCACTTTCCAAAAAAAATTTTAAAGGTACCATTAACCGAAATGACGAGTTAATAATATTTCTTTTCTTAATATACCTGTTAATTTGTCCTGTTAATAGAGATTGAGTCAGAATTTATGTACCTATTCTGTAAAGTCCATTAAAACTTACAAAACTTAAATAATGAAAAAAAAATCGATCTGAGAAGATTCCAGCAATATACCTACTCAAGTTTTTTAGTCTATACTACAAACATGTTTACATAATCTAATTACCATGGTTTTAAAACAAGTAGGTAGTATATAGAGACAAAACTATAAAATAAAATAAATAATAGAGACTGTTCATTTATCCATCCAAACTTTCGCATTTACCTACATAATAAAAATATTTTATATGAAAGTTTTTATATGATGTGCGAGAAAAGCAAACAACCACAGGCCTCTACACAGCACAGCAATTAGGGAGCAAGTAACCGTCACTCAAAGTCGACACCACTTGCGTTTTCACATACACCGCGTTTCATAATAGGTATTTTGTTTTTATATTAAAGTTCATGTTAGATTATTTTGAAAGAAAATAGTACGCTAGTAGTAGTTCTTTGAAGTATAGACGGCAATCGCTTCCGTAAAATTAAACTAAATAAAATAATGAAACGGTACCTCCATTCCTAAGTGTATCCCGGGTTTCAACGTTATGGATGATGATGTATGAGGTGAATAAAAAAATAGGTAAACTAATCATTATCTTTCTGTCCTCATTTATGGATGGCGTAACATTATATATTTTTTCCACGTACCTATCTATTTTATAGTCGTTTCAATTTTTCATACATTTTGCATAGTAGGTATTATTTTCTCATAGGTCTTACGCTCAGCGGCGTGGCCAATATAAAAAGGTCATTGCAAAAAACAGACCTTTTATCATCTTATTTTATTGACTTTTCCTAAATGTAGGTCTTCACATTTTCATAACACCCTTGACACTTTCAACAACTGTCTAAACATGTCACTCTATGTTATAATTTACCCCACTGCACCCCTTCTTATGCTGGACATATGCTATAATTGTTGATTCATAGGGTGCGTGAGTAGATTGTGATGGCCATTGATTGATTATCACTAAGGGTTGTCTAGTTAGTTGTGACAAGTTATAAATATCAAATTGTGGACTCCGATCGGCTTATTATATTTGTAAATACTTCGTTGATTAATGATTGGTGTTTTTCTAATGTTTCGATAGAATTGGGGTCGTGAGTAAATGAAGACCAAATGTACGTTTAACGTTCTTGGTAGGTACGAGTATTTGATGAGCGTGATTTTAAAATAAAATGAATCTTGTAGAGCGGTGGTGACTTCTGATCGAGAGATAGCGGGTTCGAACTCGTAACCAAGTACAAGCAATGTAGCTTAACTAGTGAATTCAAAGGGAATACTAGGATTTTCATTAACTAATACCTAGATACTTATCTATTTAAAAAAAAAATTATAAATAAGTACTTAATTTTAAATAATCATGAAGAACTCTATATATAGTCATGAACAAATTTAGGTTATTCATGAACAAATTCAGTGTGCTTATATCTCACGGTGCTTAAAAGAGATAACTTCAGAAATCCTTTGAAACTGCAATAGGTACTGCAACCTCCCTGAAATATGAGATTTGGACAGTCAATGGCATGTGTTACCGGTCGGTTCATCGGCACCCGGTCTATTAATTAATTAATTTCACAATTAGGTATTCAATTTTCGAAATTCGAATGCATAAAATCGAAAACTACCCGCGTTAACGTTTCAATTCACAATAGGTATATTAGATCGGTGTCTGTTTCGCGCTCACGAATTTAGTTCAAAGCAACTAAATTATTGGCGTCATGATCATGACGATATTGTATTTTACATGTTGTGTAGATGTTGTCGCCTGTATATCAAGGTATGATTTAAACACGATTCTCGTCTCTAGTTAAACACTTTATATAAATTGAAATGTATTTTAGAACAAAAAACGTTTCTATTGGGCGTAAAATATGTAAATATAAAAACAAGTAAAACGAATTACCTACTTGCTCTGATCAAAAACATTTTTATCACTGATTGCGCAAATTACGCAAAATGTACGTACAGATGACAGTAACCGCGGTAGCCTAGTGGTTTGGGTAATGGACTGTTGAGACGAGGTCTCGGGTTCGATCCCAGGTTCACTATGGCACACACCAATGACTTTTCGATGCTTTTCGAAGTTATGTGTGTATTTATCGCAGGTTTATTAGTGCCTCGGAGAGCACGTTAAGCCGTCGGTCCCGGTTGCCATACAAACATCTATGGCAGTCGTTACGGGTAGTTGGAGCCCTCAAAAGTCCAACCAGTCTAACTTGGAACTTCGATATCGCCATTGGTTGTGGAGGTCAGATGGCAGTCGCACCACGTAAAATATCGAAGTTCAGCCGCATCACAGTTAGACTGGAAAGCCGACCCCAACTGAGTTGGGAAAAGGTTCAGAGAATGATGTACGTACAGATGACAACTACTTTGCGATGAATCAATTCAATGAAACGAAAATAAACCAAATAATTAATTTAGCTTATTTACTTTTTAAGCTCGGCACTCGGCGAATGACCCCTGTATCAAGGGGAGTCCACACGTGTATTAAAACCGCAACATTCGCAGTCACCCTGCGCAATTCGTACAGTCAAGTGCAAAATTAAACCAAAATCTCTATACTAAACCGCCATAGCAAACGCATTTTTTTTTGTTACAGGCTTTTTTGCGTCAAGCGATGTGCTCGTTGCGGCAATGGCATCACGGCTAATGAGCTGGTGATGCGGGCCCGTGATCTCGTATACCACTTGACATGCTTCACGTGCGCGGCTTGCGGCTCCCAGCTGTCGAAAGGCGACGTGTTCGGTATGAGGGATGGGCTAGTCTACTGCAGGCCGCACTATGACTCCGCCTGTCTTGATGAATATTGTGAAGATGATATGAACAGTGTCTACAGGTGAGTTTTTGTAAACAATATTTCGAAAAGTATTTAGCTAAAAGAACTTTTGGGAAGATCAACCCGTGATGAATGGGTGTCTGTGTCCACTGGCTGAGGTCACATACTTACTAGTTAAGTGGTACCCACCCTTCATTATCGAGTTATACATGTGGAACCAAGGATACCACCCCCGGGTCCGTCGCCAGCGGGGGCGGTTTTAGTCGGAATCGAACCGACTAAAACCGCACGCCGTCTCGGATCTTCTAACGCCGAATAGTAAGGTGGCCCCAAAAGGCATTTCCCTGAGGTAGATCCACCTCATTGTCAATATTTTGTAATCATACAATTCTGTCACTTGGTGTCACTATTCTAAAAACAAACCAACACAATATTAAATGAAACACCACAATAGGGATAAATATTTTGGTTATTCGATTAGCATACAGAATAATGACGTTGTTTGAGTGAGAATGTGCGAGTGGATTAAGAACACCTACTTGACGGCTTCGAACACGGAGGGTGAACACAATTGAGCCGTTCAAACTGTAATCAAAATCAACCTGCAACCTAGTCAAAATATCAGGCCATTTGAAGAACCGTATATGTATCCGTAAAGTGAGGGATTAATTACAGTAAATAATGACTTATGAATGGAGTGAACGGCAACTTGATACGAGCACCGAAATACCTAAACGGGATTTCAACGCATGTGTCCAAATGAAAATGGATTTCGGATAATTGATAGGGTAGCTTAACTATAGATTGAAGGATCTTGAGAATTTAAGACCAAAGAATTACATAATCGTTTGTGCGTCAAAATAAATGTAAAAAAAAATTGTTGTAAAACAAGCTTTTATGCAAAAAAATATTTGTGGGTAGGTTATATAGGTACGAATATAATAATTTTATGCAAGAGTTGTGCTGCTTTCAAATGCTTGTATAGCGCAAGTTGATTTACTGTTTTCTGTTTGCGTAGAAGCGTTTGAAATGATTTCGAGATATGGAAAGTATAAATGTGACTTTGAAAGAAGATCCGTTTTTCGCTGTTCTTATTTATGTCAACCCTAAAATTTTGCAGCCGTTTCGGTATACGTTCAGTGGCTGCATATGAATTGCGCAATTTGGGGTGCTTTATCGAAGTGCTGGACTTCGATAAAGCGCAATGTGATATAGAAATATTGCAATACTAGCTAAATTTCACCCGCACGGAAAACGGTTATCCTTTTTTGGTATTATCTATTCTACTTAAACAATTGCAATTAATCATAGATTAATAAGTCTGACCAAGACTTAAAATCTGATGAAAATATAACCGTTTCAAAATCTGTTCAGTGGTTTTAGCGTCCATCGTAAACAAACAATGATTTAGAAAAATAATTGTGTTCATAATCGCAAAGCTTGATGACATAAACATCAGACAAATAATGAAAGTGTTCAGTCAATAACTTTGTAGCTACAAATGTTTCTATAGCACAAGTCTCGAGTACAGGCTCGTAATTTTCTTGGAATTCTCGTAACTATTCATTCATCAGCACTACGCAAATGTTGTAGTAACATTGAACTTTCAAGTCGTCTGCTGCGTCGACTACAGACATTCGAATGCCGATATAAGGGCAATTGAATTAAGTTAAATTCCGGACACAATATTTTTTTGGAATTCATGTCAGATTGCTCGTGATGAACGCAAAAATGATTTAACGTATTTTAATGCGGTTTTTCTGTATTACAAAGATCGTGGTCAGACTTGAAATCTGTCGTATGTTTCATTGCAATTGGTTAAGTAGAACTGGAGATAATGACTATAAAATAATAACTGTACTTTACGCGAGCACAACCCAAAGAGTTAATTCTTTAGTAGACGAAAATAAGTAAAACAGAACAAAAGATACAATCTAAATAAGAAGGGTTAAAAGCGTAGGCAGCATTTATCGATCGATGTGATTGATGTAACCTTTGAACCCCCCAAATATTCGCCAATTAAACAAAAGTCGCTACTAATAGGCTCAAAAAGAATTCAAACACACATTCTTTAAAAGCGTATCTGAGAATAGTCAATCAAAATTCCGCTTAATAGTCATAAATATTTGGGCACAAAATTAATTGACAATTTTGTATCCAGGTGTCAAGATTTGCATAGTGAAGGGGATTCTCCTTCCCAGTACTACAATGGAGGACCCAGCCAGAAAGGACGACCGCGAAAGAGGAAGCTTACTCAAGGCTCACCAGATGACATGCATTCTCAAACCATGAGAATGGCCAGCACGGCACTAGGTGAGCTTATATGTACAGCCCAGCAAACTGCCTTCAACGCGAATGCAAAATTTTACATTGTAATTAATTTCTTTTCACAGTTTAATTACAGCTAAACGGACATGAAAAGTTTAGGAAAACGTTTCGCTCCCCTTTGAACTCAGCGTGGCTTGTAAGAAAAAAAAACCTATCTACTAATATTTATATATGTAGGTACCTATAATTGTAGATGCGAACGCTTGGGTCTCAGACGCTGTAAATATTTCAAAGAATTCGTTCGCTCAAAATTTTAGCAGAAACCTCAGCAGGGAAAGCCGAGCTTCTACCCCGATGTCCCAGATGTCAATTCATCCCGTAATCACGACTAATGAATAGAAGACGCACTGTCAAAACGGTCTCTGTCCTTTTCTATCTCGTTGTTTACCCCCAAGTTAGAGGGAGAAGTATATGTTTACGGGTGTTGGGTCGTCAGTCAGGGTTGGTTTAGATTATTCTTTATAACGTCGAAATGCGAGGCACTCATTGAGGCGAATTCAGGTTCTGTTGACTTGTCGACCCGATTAATAATAGCGTTAGGCTGTGCACAAGGGTCGAGTCGCGGGATGTACATGGTTATGGCAGAATAATATTACCAGACACTACCTTTACAATTTGAATCGGTTTCTTTTTTTAGGTATGTATACCTTGCTTTATAATGAACTTATATTAGAGTTGTTTGGAGTCTATGTACCGATACAGGATTTTACTATTATTATGTTGTTATATAATCGGATACTTAATAAAACAAACAAACATGGTGAATATCCCGTCATCTAATATGATAGTAATAAAAATATAAATTAGCTTCCGCAAATATTTTCACTAGCCTTTAGGTTAGCTTTGGGAGATGTGCCGACAAACAATAAAATTGATAAGGAATTCTTGCAGTTTTGGTATTCTAAGTAAGTACTCGTATATTCTTAATTTCTTACTGCCGCACTCAGAAAGGTTCCTTAAATTAGTCCTAAATGATACTTAACTAAATATCATTAAATCTGTTAATTGATGGAACATCCCAGAGTCATAATTTAAGGGTACATTAGTTAATCACAACTTTAAGTTTTGTAGAGCGGTGCAGTGACAAAATCACAGTATCGATAGGGCATCGAGTGGCGTCGGTGTAGCCACACCTAAAAAGCGTTAACAGTAAAAAGTAGAAAAATAATATTAAACATATTGAAAACTTTTATTTATAGTAATATAAATTACAATCCGTTCTTTTACTGTTAGTTTTTATATATAGATGAAATTAAATACCTATTTTCATATACTGATAATAAAACATCTGGACTCTTTTATTCTATGGCATCACTGACAACTGCCAATGTCAATATAGCCAACGTCAAATTATTGTGCATTGTTCAACAGACACAGAAATAAAGGAATTTTAAAATGATATTGTTAGTTGCGATGAAAAATTAATTCTGTTTAATAATCGCAAACGCCCAGAAAGTTGATTGGATCCTATTTCAGCACCTAAACAATGCCCTAAACGAAAACTTACCCTTAGAAAAGTGATGGTGACTGTTTGGTGGTCTAGCGCCCGGTGTGATTCATTACAGCTTCTTACCAAACGGGGTGAGCATTACTGCAAATGTATACTGTGAAGAACTGAACACAATGATAAAGAAACTGGCACATCTGCAACTAGCATTCAATCGCTCGTCTCCGCTGCTCCTACACGACAATGTGCGACCTTATACTGCACAGCAGACGGTCTCCAAGTTGCAAGAACTGGGGTTAGAAGCTCACCGCATCAATAAACTGCCGCTGCGTTGGCAAAGATACATTGATTGTATAGGTAATTACTACTTCGATTAATACAAATAAAAATACATGAAAATAAAATCGTTTAATTTTTTTCGTACATAACGGCAATTTCATAGGTAAAGACCTAATTGGGGCACGGCTAGCCACGAGGTGGGTATCCATGAGGATTTCCTCACGATAATTCTGTTTTTTAGATGTAAAAATCAATCCTTAAAAGTTAAGTAAGGGTTTTGTATCACTTAACTTTAAAGTGTCATTAGGGGTGTTAATGAATCCTTAACTGACTCTGAGTGGTAACTTTTTTCAAATTTTACTAAGGAACAACTTAAGTATCCGTTAAACGTCTGTGAGTGCGGCAGTTAGTTTGCGTTTCAGCCTAACGAGTCCTTTGACACTACTCGTATAATGGATAGGTAGGTACCTACTCATCGTTCCAACCCTCAGTAATTATAAATTCGAATTAATTATTATACCTATAATTAATTAGGTACCTATATTAAAATTATAATGATATCCGATATTATAATACTATAAAATTTATACAAATTAATAAAATTGAAGTATCTATTCGCTAGATTAAAATAACATTTACTAATAACTTACTAATTACTAATAACTTAACTCCGTTGCTCTGGTACTTACTTACATCTTTCACGAACTACCTACCTATAAAGTTACTTCATGCACATGCAGTTAACTCTTGAGCATCGCTATATATAAATAGTAATAAAAAACCCCCCATTTCTCATTACTCGTAAAATTTTAATCAAGTCACGCGTACTTAACTTTTTCATATCGCATTTTCCCGCCGAAACGGCCTCCATGTTGGTACAACAGCGCTGCTCGAGAGGCGCACGTGACGTCGATAATGAGAACTACAAGAGCTCTCGAGTTAGTGACGTGCTTTATCGATCATCGAAAAATCGATTGGGAATATCGCGATGCGAGCGGTTTGTAGGTATGCAATACTGGGATTAAATTGGCTAGGTATTTTCAATAGGATTATTTAGAATAGAGAGTAATAAGTTACAATAAAAAAAAATCAATATAGTCAGGTTTTAGTTTCGAAGGGGGAGAGGGGGACAGATGAAGTGAAGAAGGTGTTTCATTGTTAGAGGTTATTGAAAGCTAGATGCAAATAATGTGTCCTTGTGAATTTTAATTCTGGTGGGCAAAACAGTTAAGTAAATTTTTGGTCAAAATTAAGTAGGTAAGTAAGTCCAAAAAGTCTAAATCATCCAGAAACAGTTTCCTGTACCATATAATAGGTACCTAACTAAGGTTTAAACCGCGCTCTGTGATTTTTTGTATCAACAATAATTGACTAGGTAAGTGTTTTTACTTTCCGAGTCTAGAATTATTCATTCTGCTCTAAAAGTCACACGACATAACCAACGGCTTTTTGTCTAAAAACCAAGTTCATTTAGTAACAAGCAGATGCTCAACATAATTTGCTACTAACGAATAGGTTCAATAAAATGATTTTAATTAACAAAATTCGGTGGATGAAGCGATGGCCGACTTTTGGAATGACATATTGATTTTTATCACACACCGGTAAACTATATCGTTGTAGATGAGTCTTTATAATCACCCTCTTAAAGATCATTTTATTATTTCACAGGTGTAACTTATAAATATGTTCTCTGTGGTCAAGAGGCAAACAGCCGCCTTTTGTTTTTTTTATTGACATTAAAAAGGATGTGTTATAATAAAGGAGGTCGATTTAAAGTGTGAAGGTCATAAAAAGAATGGTTTAGTGGTTACAAACTTGATTTCGACTTACTATGAGGGTGTAGGCAGGAGGCTAAGTAAAGTTGCTTAACTGATAGATGAGCAAAAATTGTGTCACAGTTCGAGAGTGTGGTGGTAGGTGGAGAGAAATTGCAACCTCACAAAATTGATAAGTCAAACTTAAAAGTTAACTTCTTCTTTGTGTCGGCGGCTGTAGATTTTAATAGGTAAAATATTAAAACCTTAAAAATCTAAAATCTAAGTCCTCGTGGGACGAAGTCGTGGGAACAACTAGTGTAGATATTATAAAAAACGATTGGGCGATCAAACCCAGCGCTATTTAACGTCAACCTGGCTCTCTATAGAATTTACCGAGGATGACTAAAAGTGTCAGCGATAGCAGCATTCAGTTAAAGTATGCCTATTGAAGAGCCTTTTGCGTTATCGCATAATATTATTACAGTTCTATAAAAGGATTTATTGTCAAGAGTCATCTCGAATAGATACGCCTTTAACGAGTTATTGGACGTGTGATGGATTACTCTTTTTGTGTAAATTCATGAACGTGAATTATGGTATGGTTAGCGAAACTTGATCTTACTCTTTTTGTGTAATTTCATGAACGTGAATTATGGTATGGTTAGCGAAACTTGATCTCATTATTGTTAATTAGGTAACGAATAGCAATTAGAAGAAAAAAATAACAGATACAATCACAGACGATTATGAAATAACTATTAGCTGTTCTCCACAGCTCCTCTTGCGTAGAATTCTGCTGCCGTTCATAAAAGTAAAGTAACCTACGATAAAACGTAGTCTGATATTCTAAACTATAATCTATTTACTGCACCAAATTTCAGCCAGATGCGCCCAGCTATTTGAAGGTGATCAAGAAACAAAAATACAAACATCTAATAGGTACATTATAAACTTCCACATTCATAATTATTAAGTTCCCTGGTATAGTATTTGGGTCTAGACGTAATTTGAACCACTTAGTGACAAAGCTAAGAAACTTAACAATCAAAAAAATCTACGAGAACATAGAAACAACCACTAACTGCCAGTATTCTTCATTCGAGAACCATTAGAAGCAATGTGCACGCCACTGCGCGATCTTTGACCCGGATGTAACAGATAAATAAATACTAAGCTTAACTCTGCATCGAAAAGCAGCAATCAAAAAAAAAATAGTGAAGTGCGAGTTGGATTCGGGCTCTTAGGGTACGCCCACCATAAACGTGTTCAGGTTCAGTTTGTGATAAATAAGCAGGCCACCAGGCAAGCCTCAGTGAAAAAAAAACTGTAAGTGCTTAGTAGAGGTAAATTAATATTTACATTAAACTATCTTAGGTAATTACAAAATATTTAAATTATGAGAAAATATTAAGTATGTACAAATTTAAAAAAGGTTTATGTGTCGAAGAATTCCTCCCCATCGATGTCGACTGGTAACGTACCCAAAAGTCTGAGATCAGTGTTTTTCTTTGTAGGGATGTGACTATACTAACATAAATTCTGTAATGGTATCCGTAAAAGTTAAAAGCAAAATAAAATTACCTGTCTACCTATTTTGAAACGAAGGCATAAGTGTTAGAATGGGTACCTGCCCTTTGGATCCGGGACCCTAAAAACTACAACGGGAAGACTTTTATCAATATTATACAATTTATTCGTCCTAATTAAAATCTAATAGCCCAAAAAATATTATAAACGGACTCCCCATTGGATTAAAACAATTAACCATAAACAATACTTTGAGCAATTCCGACCACAGATAAAAAAATCGTTAACATGACGCTATCACCTGTCTTCGAATTTTGAATAGGTCAAATGTCGGGACAGTTGTTTTTGAGCCGGAAGGATATATTTAAGAAAATATATGATGTTCATTATCTTCATGATTATTAATTATTACGCTTTGAAGACGTGTTAAATATGTTTATGGTTTAGTAAATTGTAGTTTGAATGAAAAGTGTCATTTAAATCCACGAGTAACTAAAATTACAATTGGTACACAATATGTAAATACTATGTTTGTCTTCAGAATCGTTCATTTAACATGGCCTATGTATTATTTTAAATATTGCCAATGTGCACACATACCTACTCGTAGGTATATCCTCGTTTTTTTGACTATATCTCCAGTTTTACTCAACATGCATAAGATTTTAAATCTGATCAAACGAAAAAACCGCATGAAAATCCGTTCAGTAGTTTTTGCGTCCATCGCGAAAAAACAGACAACAGTGAACAGAATAAAATTGTTCATATAACGTTTTTTTTTTTTTTTATACCACTTAGGTGGCAGACAAGCACACGGCCCACACTGATGGAAAGCGGTCACCGTGGCCTATGGACGCGTGCAACACCAGGGGCGTCACACTCGCGCTGCCGACCCTGCAAAAACCTTCTAACGTTACCCAAGTTTACAATTTTATAATAGTGACTGTAAATCAGTAGGTGTAAACCACTGCTTACATAAAGTTCACAACATGTCACCGTCTCCTGCCTTGTAAATAAAATACCTGAGTTAACGTTACAAACTTCCCCTACCACAAAACACAACCTTTCAGTAGAGCAAACAACTATTTATTCAATGATAATGTGGAATACTACCTACTTGTTTACTCTCCATAGGAATTCATTGAAACTAGGTACTGTTTATTGCCTGTATTTTCTATTCAATTCAATTTATTTATTTTATGTACAGTCGCTCTTAGAAGTGAACAAACAATCTTGACATTGAGAAAAATAATCAATTTATGTATACTTAACTGTTTGTTTAGACTTCAGAGGACAAGTTAAACTTTTAGCAATTTTTGTGTAGGTAGTATTTTAAATAAATCTTTATAATTAAGGTGATAGGCAACTTGGAGTGTGTTAGCTAATGCCATTGGTGACTGTACATAGGTGGTTGATAAAAAGATATTGTTTAGGGAATACAGGTAGGCACATAGGTACTATGTGCCGCACAATAATGCATTAGAAGAGTTGTTTTCGATATTAAAAGTTAATTAAATCATTTCCATTGGTGCTAATAGTTTACATCGCTAATACAAAATTATAACAGAATTATGTCATAAAAATATAAAGCAGGTATAATAATAGAATTCTTGAAGACGATGACACAAATTTTCAGGTCATTTGTATCAGTATGGCGACTCTTGAGGTGTCTTAATTACCTAATGACGAAAAAATTATCACTATATGTATGTATGTACTGGCGGCTAAATCTCAAAAAAAGACTTCATGACGGTTATCGGAAAAGTATGGTACCTGTGGTGATTTCATGAATGTATTAGAATTAGATAAGTATACCTAATCAGAATTTTGTAGCCCACCATACCGACGATAATCTTTTTATCAAAAATTTATGTAAAACGAAAGCAGAGAAAAATATGAAGTAGATACGTAATAGTAGAAAAAAATCACTGTTATGTAGGCATACCTGATGACTACGAGTACAACAAATACTTACGTATGTAGGTGTCAGAGTTGAGTTGATTACGACAAAATATACGACTACCTACCAGCATACCAGCTTTCGTTTCACATCACTATTCCTTTACAAGGTCCCGAATTTTATTGGGTTTGTGCTGTAAGGTAGAAGACTTTGCGATGTACCACTCAAATGTCAAAATTTAGTGTGTTTGGCGATGTTGTTACTTGAGAAAAAGTAAAGTAAATTAAAGATTCTTTTAGAATAATTATACTCGTTTTCTAGGACACGTTTTATGCTATTGTGTCCTTCTTGTTTGTGCATAATTTCGGACATTCATTTTCATTTTATTTATCTATAGTTAAAAAAATGTTTTTTATAAAGTTTGATAAAACTACAAAATCTTGTGAACGCTTTACAGGCAAACTTTTGATTAGGTACATAATAATATTAATCTGTACTGTATATAATTTTATTGTCTTCTCATGTTATGATTTTTAATATCTTCTTCTAGAGGAATAATAAGGAAAACAGAGGAATAATTTTCCTTAAAATTTTATTCAGCATGGTTGATACTATATTAACTGAGTTTACGTAAGGTACTTAGTAGGTAGGTAGCCATTTTCTGAAACTGAACAGTTCTTAGCGCTTCGTGGAATGGCCCCCGGGAAATAACAATACCTAAACGGTGAATTCGGTGAATAGTTTTATGACAATTTCGTATTGATTGCATGGCATTGTCTCGAGCAACTTTTAATAATCGCTAGCATTTTCAACTTAGGCCACAACCAAAAAAGCGGCGCCTATACATGTAATAAACCATACACAGACTCATGGCTTCTTTATTTTTTTTATAGCCAATCGTTAATATCGAGGGGTTTATAGCACCGATGCTTTATTACTCAGTAAAAAAAAATATAGGTATACGTACTCTTCTCAAATTCGGTAACATGTTAATTTCGACTATAAAAATAAAAAAAGACTGCGGTATACATTTTATTGTTGATTGAAATTACTTTTATTTCCATGTTTTGGGAATGATTATTGCATCAGACGAATCCTATAGAGGTGCAAGTGGGCAAATTGCCCTGGTTTTAACACGTAGTGGGATTTGATGTTATTTTATCTGGGTGTTTCTATGTATAATAAGTACCTATGTATTTACAAAAAAAAGTATATGAGTATGTTTATCGGCATTCTAGAAGCCATACACAAGCTAGTGAAACTAAGCTTACTTTGGGTCTAGGGAGCGATGTGTAGAATGTCGTATTATATTATTATTATTTATAAATAAATTGATAGATACCTGCGAGTTTATTTTAGCCCCCTAAAACCCAGTTTATTTTAACTTAATCGTAGTTACTGTTACCGGTGAAATCTGTTCTAGGCAAACGATTTTTGGCCAGGTAAATTTTAAAACACGATACTTTGCATAACAAATAGTTATACAACATAAATTATTCAATTCAAAAATATCAAGAACAATAATTTGAAATCTCAAAATAGCCCAAAAATATGAAAATAATACAAAAATTATAAGATAACACATTAACGCCAAAATTATACTTACCTATATGCAAAAGTCATTTTATACCTTTATCCAACTCCAATAGTCTGTTGCACTGTTACATGCTCTGGATTAGTCGGAGTCTGAAAGTCAGAGGAGGAAACCTCCTCTTTAACAAAAAAAACCTATTAGAAATTGTCTTAGAACTCCCTCTATGCCTTGGAGAACATGTTAAACCATAGCTCAATTTCAAGTTTATTGCCGATAAACTGGTCTAACAACAGAACTTCGATATCGTCAGTGGATTGTGGAAGTTAAATGGCAGTCGCATCACAGATAAATCAAAGTTCGGTTTTTAAATCGACTGAAATCCACCCCAACTGAGTTGACAAAAAGCTCAGAAGGAAAATCAAGTTAGAAACCTAATTGTTAGGTATATAGGTACTGATGTATTCAAAGAGCGTGAAGTAGGAACTCCATGATTCAAGCTGTCCTAACATCACACCTCGGTAACCGTAGCAATTAAACAGACAGAACCAAGTCAAAGTGATAACATATTTTACTACCTAATTGCGCTTTGTTCTGGCCATCGTAAAATTCGAAAATGGTGTTATAAAAAAAGAAAAAGTCAGAAAGCCGACCCCTTAAATTCGACAAACAGACAAACCTCTGATATATTTAATTATAAATTTAATAAATTAGCTGGTTGCGCATCGGCGAGTACGTCCCTATAATGCAGCCAACCACCCAAGTGTTGTAGCGAGATGTTAAAAAAACCCACTGACTTTTGACTACAGGGACCCATTATCTATAGGGTGTGTATATCTACGGGATCATTTCGGGAATTTCTGAATGTGAATTTGTCAGAAATGACTTGAGATTAATTCAGTCATCATCATCTTATCGTTGTCGCTGGGGACATTGAAGGTATTCACTTCGGCGCCTGCGGTCCGCTTACTGTATTTATTCCTATCAATTTGACTTATCTAAATTTTACGGGAGCGACTGTCGTTAGACCTTCCCATTCTAAGAGTAAACAGCTCAACATATCTGGCTGAAATTTAGTACAGGGATAGATTATAGTATCTGGAATTTTATTACTTAGAACACACACTTTTTATCATTGGAATAGGTTCCAGTGATTTCCAGACATCGAATCACACGCGGGTTGAGCCAAAGGAAACTAACTAATGTTAATAAAATTAACCAAATTGGCGAGAATATATCCGTAATATTGTTAAGTTTTTATTTTAATTTTTATTAAAAAAAATGTTTTTAAACGAACAATTTGTAATCTACAGTCCCCCGAACCAAACACTTACACACTGATGCTCACCCTACTTTTTCAACACTATCAACGCGATCAAAACACGGCCAATTATCGGAACATACATCATCCTAGTTATTTGTTTTGACGCGAAGCAGTAGGTCTGCTGACCGTCCATTTCCGTTTGTACTAATGAGTGTTAACGAAGCTCCAGATATCAGTTATTATGCATAAGTTATTTTTAAAATGACAGAGACAACCTTGTGTAGCGATCCCACGCCATAAAACAATATTAGGACTTCAGATTTAGTCGTGGGTTTGGACTAATTGTGTTTTCATGTTTCAATATCGCTTTAGAAGTTTGGTGTTGATAAACTTAAGCATTCTTGGGAAACTCTATTTCAATTTCAATTTCTTTATTTTTCAAAATAGTGTAACGTAATTATATCTTTTTGACGTCAAAAACTACTTAATACTAAGTTTACCACCGCTTCCTAGGCGCTAGTGGAGAAGAAACGGCGCAACAAACTCCACTATATTACTACTCTATAACGAGCATTCTATCGAGCGTTCTGGTTAGCATTCTAGCGAATGGATAGTTATTTTTTTCAATTCTTACATCTTTGTAAAGAATATTTTTGTTGAACAAAGACTCTAACTGCCGCACTCAGAGACGTTTAACGGATACTTAAGTTGTTCCTTAGTAAAATTTGAAAAAAGTTACCACTCAGAGTCAGTTAAGGATTCATTAACACCCCTAATAACACTTTAAAGTTAAGTGATACAAAACCCTTACTTAACTTTTAAGGATTGATTTTTACATCTAAAAAACAGAATTATCGTGAGGAAATCCTCATGGATACCCACCTCGTGGCTAGCCGTGCCCCAATTAGGTCTTTACCTATGAAATTGCCGTTATGTACGAAAAAAATTAAACGATTTTATTTTCATGTATTTTTATTTGTATTAATCGAAGTAGTAATTACCCATACAATCAATGCATCTTTGCCAACGCAGCGGCAGTTTATTGATGCGGTGAGCTTCTAACCCCAGTTCTTGCAACTTGGAGACCGTCTGCTGTGCAGTATAAGGTCGCACATTGTCGTGTAGGAGCAGCGGAGACGAGCGATTGAATGCTAGTTGCAGATGTGCCAGTTTCTTCATCATTGTGTTCAGTTCTTCACAGTATACATCTGCAGTAATGCTCACCCCGTTTGGTAAGAAGCTGTAATGAATCACACCGGGCGCTAGACCACAACAAACATGTGGCAAACAGTCACCATCACTTTTCTAGGGGTAAGTTTTCGTTTAGGGCATTGTTTAGGTGCTGAACTAGGATCTAACCAACTTTCTGAGCGCTTGCGATTATTAAACAGAATTAATTTTTCATCGCAACTAACAATATCATTTTAAAATTCCTTTATTTCTGTGTCTGTTGAACAATGCACAATAATTTGACGTTGGCTATATTGACATTGGCAGTTGTCAGTGATGCCATAGAATAAAAAAGTCCAGATGTTTTATTATCAGTATATGAAAATAGGTATTTAATTTCATCTAGGTATATATAAAAACTAACAGTAAAAGAACGGATTGTAATTTATATTACTATAAATAAAAGTTTTTAATATGTTTAATATTATTTTTCTACTTTTTACTGTTAACGCTTTTTAGGTGTGGCTACACCGACGCCTTATCGATGCCCTATCGATACTGTGATTTTGTCACTGCACCGCTCTACAAAACTTAAAGTTGTGATTAACTAATGTACCCTTAAATTATGACTCTGGGATGTTCCATCAATTAACAGATTTAATGATAATTAGTTAAGTATCATTTAGGACTAATTTAAGGAACCTTTCTGAGTGCGGCAGTAACTCATATATCTAACTCATATAGCATTCTTTAAAATGATCGTGAAAACGTTCGTTGTGATTTTTGTTCCTATGCTTAGCTCTGTTCGTTGTTCAGTTCGACAAAATTAAACAAGGTGATTGACAACGAAATATATACCTACATACATAATTCAGACATTGCAGGATATGATATATACAGTAGATTCATAACTATTTATGGACTAAACGGATGTCCAACACAATAAGGACATGGGTTTAAAATGCAGTCGCGCTGAGAATTTTAATCTAATGTAGGATCGGACACCCACTGAGGTTACAATCTACACCTGCACTATAAAGACACATAATATAGATTAGAAGGTGCAACGTTATTGTAAAATATGAATGCCAATATAATGTATCAGAGGGTCAATAATAAAATATGTGCAAAATTTAGTTCCGATTTCATCTCGATCTCACAGAATTTCAAAAAGTATTCTTGTAACAAAATTTTCAACATCCAATATTATAATGATATTGTGTCTGCACCAGTACAAAACTAATTATCTACTGGTAAAATATGGAATTACCTCATTATAACATAAAAGCACCTATAGACCAAAGGATATTATATTCATGCATACAAATATTTGCACTGAGCGGGCATCGAACCCGCGACTGCTGATGTAGCAGTCGACCGCTCTACCACTACGCCAGGCAGATCGACAAATCAACTGTCGCCATCCCACCAATTTCGATAGCCAGAACTGGAAACCCACATCCTATTTTTTCTTCAAACTGGGAGGAAGTAGAGATTGCACAAACTGCGGTTAAATCGGCAGAGCAAGACTCGTCGTAAATGCAGGAAGCTCTGTTCCGGGGCCTGACAAATGGACCATAACTAGGTTTTTTAAGACCAGTTATCTGACTGTAAGAACTTATATGGCGTGGCAGTACACCGTTCAACCAATTGAGACAGGTCGCGATGATTTTTATTACAAACCTTAAAAATTAAAAATCAAATGCCACAGCGAAGCCGCGGGCACAGTCAGTATATAATAAAATGTGAAGTATTCCCTCGTTACGATTTGATTATATGAGTAAATGAGGTTATTTGTAATTAATGGCTTAATGTAGTTGAAAATTATTCCGCATAAAAGGCGAATGATAAATAAACCGATGGGTAAAATATGTAAAGAGTAGTTTAATTACATTTTAGTTCTCCAAAAGCAATTCAAAGCATTCCATTACACATTATAATCCCTCCATTCAACTACGCGTAACATTTTCAATGAATTCCACCTGCAACTCATTGCAATAGTAAATGTAAATAAATTTCAATTGAAATACCCAAGTACACAAATTGTAAATATATATTATTATGTTAGCATTTTACCGAGTACTTTTTACGATAGTGAATAAATTGGAATTTATTGGAGATATTGAAAGGAGAGTGGCTACAGGCAATCGCGTAAATGGTGCGCTACATGCTTTCATGAGTGGTCAATCAATGTCGGAAAAGGTCTGACTGGCGGTTCATAACGGCGGCATTCTAGTCCCCACATTAATGTATGGAAGTGAAGGTTCATGGGTATGGCAGAAAAATCATGAAAGTAGAGTGAATGCAGTGGAGATGGCATATCGAAATTGTTAACTACGACGTAATTTATGATTGACCCCTAATAAATAAAAAAATTGAAGTCAGTCAGTGTATTCCGTAGCTTAAATCGCTACGGAATAGAAACGATTAGGTCGACCAATCACATCCAAGGTCGTCGCCGGCGTACGATGCGCGCGCCGCGGCGGTATCACGAGCTGGAGTGTGATTGGTCGACCTAATCTATTCTATTCGATAGCGATTTAGACTTTTTCCACTTCGCTACGGGCACGGTAATATCATAATATTATTTGCACGACATTCTACACTACACAACGCTACCGAAGAGAGCGTAGCTTAATAACTCGTAATATGGGTTCTATAATACGGATACCCAGAGCAATGTAAATAAATAAGTATTAACGCTAAACGGGAATCGGACCTGCTACTTCATCTTAGCAGTCAAAAGTTCTGCCGCTACGCCACAGATAGATACTCATAGGCAGAACAGAAGAGTTATTTAGACTGTGTTATAAGTATGACTTGGAAGATTATTGATAATCTAGCACACGTCCATAGTCCACGGTGACCGTTTCCCATCATGTGGACCGTGTGCTTGTCTACTACCTAAGCAGTGTAAAAAACTTGAGCAGAAATTGATTGCAATTTATGATAATGAGAAATTATTTTGAAACGCATAGCAATCAAATGTGGCGCGTAAATTTATACGTAATTGCTACGCCTCGTAAGGTTAAACCCCGTATATGGATTTCCATATTAGTACCTATCTATGCATGCGCTCATCAACGTCCTGTCCTCGCCGGAAAACCTCACATAACAACCGTCAGTATGAGGACAGCAGGGAGTGGATCACGCGGTGACCACACTGACCACCCGCTGTTGCTTGCTTACCCATGGACAGATAGGTGACCATCCTCTACGTGAACGGGCACCCGTCGCGTCACAGGCGTCCGCACGGCAGGCAGTATCAATGAAATTCATAAAGCATACGCTGCATTAGGCGGTTCGCTCGTCACACACACGTGCTTATGACGTAGCCCGCTGCGTGCACCCGCAACGTACGATGGACACCTGCTCAACGCGGCGAAAGACCTAACTCGCCGCTCCGCTGGGCTTCGCGCCTATATCAACCCGTCGTAATTTTTTTTATAACCCACTTAGATTTAGAAGCCCTGCGAAACCAGACGCCGCGCGCTGTCGTCATTAATTTTGCTATGTGCTAATAAATTAATGTTACTAGAATTAATAAATGAGGTAATATTTAATTTAAGTAGCGTGAGAAGAATACATTTTATGTGGTAATCATTCGATATTATGTAGCTTTTTCATTTAATAGTTTACAGTTAAGTTGTTTACAGGTACTTTAACACGATTATTTCCTCTTTAAATGCGAGGTGTTTAATATATTTTTCTTTGTTCGGAGCATCACGACCGCGATGCCAATCCGTTGAGGCCAAGAATCAGTCCAATCCACGAATCTGTCGAGTTGGAAATTCTCTAGTCTAATGGGGCATCTATCCTACACCTATTATGGAAAATACTTGTACCGTACCCTGCGTAGTCAGTAAGGAAATACTCTTCACCACAATCAAACCAATACTTGCTTTCTTGTGATAGGTAGGTAATAATGTATAAAAATTTATGTTTGTTATTTAATCGTAAATGGCACAAAAACTTTGTAAACTTATAAATACTTACAGATGGCAACATCCTGTGGCCTTTAATTAGTTAATTAATCGAAGTATTTTAAATTACTTGTTCATCGATCATCATTCATTATTTATAATTCACTATTTTTTACTACCTACCTATATAAATATGCGAATTAACCTGCCAGTTCCTAAAAAGAGTGTATGGGGCCACAACAAGAACTTCAGGGTCAGGCCAACCTCACCTGCACGCCGGTACACCTTCTGACGACTGCTAGGGCAGAATTTCCTCTCAGTGTTATTAGGGTGCGTCCGGAGTGGCTATGCTCTACGCGACGCAGCGTAGAGCGCAGAGCGTTTAACACAAATGACTGATACTCGCCGACAGTAAAGGGAAAAAAGCAGGGAAAAATTTCGGGGTATCGATAATTCCTCAAATAATCCTTAATTTTGCCGTAAATTCTTCATTCATTCATTCTTACTTACTTCTCAGAATTCGTTATTTAATAGCGGTACTATCGAATGGTGCTATAAAAACGGAAGGATTTTTTTACAAGCCAAAGACTTCGATACTTGGTTAGGACTCTTGATTTTTGAAAAATCTAATGACAGTGTTAGTTTTCATCAATATCGGACTCGAGATTCCTGTGATCATTTTTCGATATTCTTCATTGTTTAGGATATGGCCATCCATGTCTAGTTTATAAACATTCACTTTGTATATCCACAGAAAAAAATAAGTGTTTAATTCGTTAGACTATTTGAGGAATTGTCGATACTCCGAATTATTTTTCAATATAAATACATTACACCATACCTATCGATTAAATTTTTCCCTTCACTATCAAAAAACGCTCTACGCTGTACGCTCGGAACTGCGGACGCACCCTTAGGAGGATAGACAGTTAGTCGTACAAGACAAATTAAGAGTACGAGAAGGAGTAAGCGTAACCGAATTAAAACTCTCGAATGCAACCGAGAGTAACGCTTCGATAATGAGTTCCTAAAAAAATTTCCTATGCTACCTATAATTGAGTTTCCAGCAAATCTAACGACACCTATTTGTTCCAGATATTCTCCACCGTGGTGATCTCTCGTCATCTATGGAATCCCTCGCGTACGACTCCTCGGTGGCCTCTCCTGGAAGCGTGACAAGTCATACACAGCGCACGAAGCGCATGCGGACTAGCTTCAAGCACCACCAACTGAGGACGATGAAGTCTTACTTTGCTATCAACCAAAACCCGGATGCCAAAGACTTGAAACAGCTGGCGCAAAAGACTGGACTGTCTAAGAGAGTTCTCCAGGTAAGATTTTACCTGAGACAACGACTTAACATGTTCTCCGAGGCAAAGAGTCAAGAATGGTAACTCATACAAAGACAGACCAACCAAAAACCGGGGTTTGAGGTGATGGTTGTCGCAGCACTTGTGGGACCAGTGGGTATTGGCGTAGTCTAAACCAATATCTGCGCTTTGTCACGCAGTACTGCGACACAATCACCTCTTCTTTCATGAGGCCGGAAAGTTGAGAGCCACCATTATAGCACTATCTAATCGGTGTATATAATGGTGACCCCCTTGCTAAGACTTTACATTATGCTTACCATCCACTATTTATTCATGTCGTACTATGTTAATTTATTCGGTTAACACTTAGCTAAGAGTCTTTAAACTGTAGTTTATTGAGAGAAGTATGGTTATGATGTCACTGTAAACTTCAAGCGTTTGTGGAAGACCTTTAAGCTCTACGAGACAATTCCAAAAAGTGGTGGAGAGTTTCTGTTGCCAAATTCTTTTCTCACGGGCTTAACCTATTGCCTCCTCACTGTCAACTAAAGTTATCTTAACGTTCATAATTGTTAAAAAATAAAAATTCATATAGATTTTAAATTCCAGTGTTAACTTTTTGTCGTAGGTCTGGTTTCAAAATGCTCGAGCGAAATGGCGTCGCAACATTATGCGGCAGGAATCGAATGGACATAATAATGGTGGCCTTATCCCAGGGTCCGTCGCTCAGCCTAGCGTTGGGCCCAACACGATGCTGCTCTCGGAATCTATGCCACCACTCGAAGACTTGAGGGTTCACACTCCACACCCACACCCACTATCGTTCAACGAATTGTACTGACATACGGATAACACTTTCGAAGGCCTGATGGTGTAATCGAAAGTCTTTCATGACTACCTTCTACAGCACTATAAGGGCAGCTTCGGGGAAAACACATTTTCAAACTATATGTGATTTCAAAACTTATGAAAATTTTTCAAATTAAAATTTCTTGATCAAATAAATAACGAATAAAACTGTGAAATTATGAGTAATTCTGAAGGTTTGATACCTTCATGTAAGTACGAATAAACGTACTGTAGGTTTTGTACGACAGATCATTATGGAACACCAAAGTTTTTAAATTTTTTTCTAATCGAAGCTAAATGAAGCCACGCTTTTTGAAATCATGACATTACTGTGTTAGGCCCCTGTATGACATGTGTAATTAACTACTAATTTTATGAATGTGAAAGTTTTTGAAAACAAGTCGTGATATAGATATTATTACCAGTCTCCACGCCCGCCCCCATAGGAAAAAAGGTTTAAAGAAATCACAACAAAACCGGCACCACCACTGTGAAACGTGTCAGTGCTAGATAACTAGTTATTAGTAGTTATCTACCTATATCGTCTTTGGTTTTTTTTGTAATATATAATAAATACTGTATTTTAAGTGATAGGCAGGTACTAGTCAATAAATGTAACAATCAAAATATAATTATAGATTTATTTAGTGTTTATACCTGTATAATATTATATTTAATACTTATAAAAATAGCCGCATTAAGGCACAAAAATGTAATGTATTCTTTGAAATAAATAAAGTAGGTAGTACTCGTAGGTATCTTTAGTATATATTTTATTACAAAATATAATTCTTACACCAACAATGTAAATAGTTATTTAAGAGGAATTAATATAATCTTCAATCTAATCTTATGTCCATAGATTTAATTATTTCATCCACGTACGTTCAGTTTTGAATAGCATGATTACTCTTTTTAAAATAATAACTTTTATAGGTATCTAATCTTATCTATCTAAAAGAAAGCTGTCTTTATACCAAGAACATTACAAATTTCTATACCCACTAAGACAGCTTTCTACTATGACATTTATTACTTACTTTAAGTTTATAATCATTTGCAAAGTAGGAATTAGAAAATATTAATTCGATTCACAAGACCACGTATCAACTTCGTAAATGAAACTATGCACAAGATACTTTGGTTTCAAAGACTGGCTATAAAATGAAGAAATACCATTAAGACATCATAAAGTATAGCTATTAAACCATGTACCTACTGTGTGAAGTAAATACCAACTATAATTAATTTTCACCTTCCTTTAAAACTTTATAGTACACTATTATTACGATGTATTAAGACATAATTAGGAAATCTTTCCACTAATGTGGTCCCGCCTTTATGTGCCGACTTTACGCAGCGTATCTTCTACAAAACGTATAATATATTAAATAAATGTATATTATGCATAGGTACCTAAGCCATATTTCAGTCCAACTTACATTTTTAGTTTTTAAAGGGCATCCACAATTTTATGACAAATTTGACTAGATTGATAATGATACAGTCGCTTACGTGTGGACGGAAATATTGATCTTTAATAAAAATGTAGATGAAAATTGAGCGAAATTGGCAATCTGATTGGACAATCAAATTATCATATTGTGTGGATGCCCTTTTAGAGATTTTTGCTACAATAAACATTCAGTGGTGCCGATTCTGCTGTTACAATACGCTCTGAACTAGATGAAAAATAGATGTGTTGATATTTCTAATCTAGTACCGCCAAACAACGTAAAATGCAACTGTTGTAATTGGTACTGCAATTCACGTTTAAATGGTTTCATGATTTAAACGTTATGTCAAACAGAATAAAATTTCAAAATATTGAAAAAATCAATCAATAAGTCATTTATTTATTTGCGAATATGGGTACAGAGCAGGTACTTACAGAGTACAGGTGTTTAATCATAGTGTAAAAATGACCAACCACATTCCACCTCAATGCGTGCAATTTTTTGTAGTTGTCCCTTGGTTCCCAGTTAGGTATAATTCTCTTAGTTACATTTCTTGAATGTAATTAAGGGAATGACAAAGCAAAATAAGTACAACAAGACTTAATGACTCTATAAGCTCATTCTGTGTAAATAGTAATATAAACAAATCAACAAAGTTCGGGTACGTACTTTGAGAAAAATTACAATTCAAACTATAAGACTACCACCTTACTTCTCTCTCCATGACCATGGCTGCTGAAAAGCAACCAAAACGTCAACTTCTGTGTAAATATTAATAAAAAACCAAATAAATTACGATAGAATCCGTTAAAAATAGATTTAGTTTAATAATAATAAACTATATTTTGAAAATGTAAATAGTAAAATTAAGTTAGAAGTAAGTTTATTGTAATATTAGAAGTGTATAAATAACTCTGTATAGCCTGTGTCAATAGCTCCATGCCTGTGTCACTGCTGGTTATTAGAATTATTTAGTGCCAAATTCTCTTATTACTTAAACTTAAATGGGTGAGGTTGACCGAACGAATTATTTCTATAGCTTCGGCTTGCCTTCGATAGCAAGAGACATACGGAAATATTTTAATTACGCAAACTCACCTAGATAAGTTTTCATAACAAGGGAATTGATAGAGTTCCTAATGTTTTACTTAGACTTAACTGGGCTGTGCGTCGTCAGACTTCGGTAAATGACTTCGACATACCAAAGGAGGCTCGGTTAGAGCATTGTTTACACAGCAACAATTGTAAGGCCAGCTTCATAAAATAAGCAGAAACGCACGCTTAAATACACACAGACGTATCATCAAAAAGTGGGAGAACATATACAGAACGGTAGCAGATTTCATTGTATAATAATTTGCTCGAGTCTCTTAGCGCATCGAAGTCATTTGCCGAGTGATACGATATCTGTTGCGACGTCCACTCTACATACCGAACTTATTCAACGTCATTTGCGACTTAAACTTCGATGACTAAGCGATTATACTATCGTTGGATGACTTCGGCTGCCCGCAAGCTTTAACATTAATATACAATTATATAATACACATGTACATGTAGCACATTATATATATATAGATATATATATGATATAGAATCTCGTAGGTAATCAATAATCTATGTAGGTAGTCATTCATCTTCGTATAACTGTAGTAGTAACTTCTATAATAGTGTAGTGCAGAGTAATTATAAGTATATAGACCCGCGTCTCTATACTCCATGGTACAATAATAATAATTATATATAATGCATGGCATCTAACTTGGCAAGATTTTGGACTAGTGTGGGCCCCACTACTCCAACTCCAAAACCTTACCAAGTATACTTGTTTGTGGCAAAATGCGTCGCATATAAACAAATATAGTGCACGGCATCTATACATATACAGTTGAAAAGCGAAAAGATAAAGAATGAAAGATCAGTCACGTCAATATGACTTCACCTCGCCTGAGGTAAGCTAAAGGTAAAGTCTCAGAAAGGGGGTCCCCATTCATACACCGATAGTGCCATAATGGTGGCCCTCGACGGCCTCATCAAAATACTTTTTCACGCCCCGCCTAAAGGACCCGGGACTATAGCAGGAAGGACACCTGTAAGCTGCTAAAGGATTCCGAGTCTTTATGGTGCGGTAAAGAAATGAGGCACCGAACCACTTAGTTCTTGATGGAATAATTGTTTGCACGATATGAGGGATGATAGGAAAAACACTATGCTGTAAAGTGTTTATATGTCATTAGAGAACATTTTTCTTTGAAATGTTAATGTCACTTGAATTCTATTGCCGTTCATGTGGTTCAAGTAATGCAAAAATACCAAATGTAGAGTCGCAGCACCGTACTTCTTGCATTTCTTATGTATAACAGTTTAGATAACAAAGATATTTGGGACCCAAGAAAACCTCATTTGTAACCCGGCACACCTGCAGATTGAAGGGCAAGGTTCTGGCGTAGACTTTCCTCTTAGGGTTGGGAGGTCAGGTGGCAGCCGCTCCCATAAAAGCCAACCAAAAGAGTGACAGGTGTAAGAGAGCAAATACCAAAGTGCCAGCCTTGGATGCAACCGGGATTAGCATTATAAAGTAGAGTTAAGTATAAGTAAGTGTGTAAAGTTCCATCATTCCATGTAGGTATCGTAACTTAATAGTTATAAAAGGTATATAAATATAGTCCATTAATTAACCTTCATTTATCAATGGTAGATGCATTAAGTGTTAAGTAAGTAGCATAGTTGTAGAAAGCATATTTATACATGAAAATGGCTTAATATATTGACATCAGATATTATGGGTGTTTTTTTTTATAATCCTCTCTTGTCCTGGGAAGACTCACCTGGGTCTCGATTCTGCTAAAGCAATCCAGTGTCATGCCACTGACACTTCAAAAAAATTCCATTCAATTTTGGACTTATCATGCTGTTGAAGTCTTATATTGAATGATACTTTGCAGAGCAAATGAAAGAGTTTAATGTATTATTTACATTTGATTTTAGATTTTAACTATATCGCGGTAAAGTCTACAATTAAATGAAATTTTTAGAGTGTCAGTGGCATGACAGTGTCTTTGGTACTTTTAACGTTAGGCTAACCTAATCTATATAGTTCTAACCTAATCTATATAATTCTAACCTATACTCAACACAAAATAAAAGGCCCGTTTTGACGTTTGTTCTCGTGGCGTAACTAGTTACGTACCTATACGATTCGGTATTCGATACTCAGGATGAATCGAATCCAGTTTGCATGGGGATTTAATCATTTGAATATGTATGTAAACTGCATTGGATTAAAGTTCTGATTAGAAAAAATTGCTTAACCTTTGATTTTGTAGGTATTTTAAAACAATACAATTTTATTAAAGGTCTATTTACTTATATTTAATATTTTTTTTACAATAACATTCACTCAATCACAAAAACAACAAGAATAATTAAATCAGTCTTCAGAATCTAAACACAAGTATTAAAATAAATGAAAATAAAAGTGCGCGTCGGGCTTCAAAAAAAATATCTCACTCGATATTTTCTTTCCTTAACTGATTATTAATAGTCTGTGGACAACATGAAAAAATCGTTATGCACGGCACATAGCCGAGTGGGCGGTACCTGTCAATGAAAAATGTAATTATCTTTAGAACATTTCAATTGATAAGAAATTAAGAACTTCATGGGCACGAATTGTCAAAGTGGGCCTTTTATTTTGTGACAACTATAATCTATCCGAGTCGGGGTACTCAGAGTCGGTGTGTTAGAAACAACGTTAAAAATACTTTTGGCTGCAAGCTTACGGTTAAAAGTACCTACTTTTGAGTGATTATACTAGTTAAAAGTACTTTTGACTGATTATACTAGTTAAAAGAACTTTTGACTGGTTAAGAGTTTTGACTGCAACATAATAGGTATACCATAACATTCATTTTGATGTGATGAAATAAACAGTCAACATATTGATGTTTATGCTAAGGAATATTGATTCCTTAACATAATATTCCAAGTTACCGACCAGCTTAGCTTTAGGTACCTACTCTAAAACTTTACATAACATTATAAACAGTTATACAATATACGATATATCTCATATTTTACGACTCATTCGTATGTAAGGATAATTTGTAAGCTAAGCGTTTAACAACTTCTAGGCTGTGTTAGGAATACAGTCTGTTATCTGTCTTACCTGGCCATCATGAGTAGGTGATAAGTTAAATCTGGTTAAACATAAGCCTTTGATTAACTGCTTATTTACCATGCTTGTGTGGCGTGTGGCGTGGTGTAGAGATAAACGCAATGCTGCACTACTTCGGAAGCTACTTTTACAAATCGATAAAATAATAAATTATGAAAAAACCTTTTTTAAGTTAAACAGTTTTAATTTGTATTTTCTTCAGAACTAAAGACTTCTGCCAAATATCAGACAAATCAGACAACTGAAAGGGGGTCAAATTTCAGTTACTAGATTTGACCCAAACAAACAGGTTGAGTTAAATAAAACTGTTTAATAAAACTGTTTAAAAATGAAACAATCACATGAAATCATTGCGCGATGTACTTTATGGATCTCTCATTAAAAGCATGGCAATGTTCTTAATAACTTATTAAATAAATTTTTACAATCTATAATACCATAAAAACCAGCGTTTATCCCGTACATGATTAAAATACCACGCAACACAATTACTGGCCACGGCCAAGTACTTACGCTCATTGCTCGCAATCTCGTACCCACTCCAGCCCAGAATTCATCAATAGCCTCATAAAATTAGTCCACCTTCTTCATAAAAATCAGTAGACAAAACATTGACATCCGTCATAAAGGCTGTCATTATCATTACGAGAAGACAACAAATCATTAGTTCAACATGCGAGCTAGGTCGCCAGAGAAACGATGTCGGCAAAAACCTGCGAGGCAGCCAACTTACAGGATCGAGACGGAGAGGAACCCGGAAACCACACCGCAGTATTTTCAGGTACCTATATGCTTATGAATTATTTATCGTATAACTAGAGTGACCATGCGTTGTAATAAAAGAGGACATTCTCAGGTTATCGAGAGGAGCTCGTGACTATGCGATTACTCTGTAGGATAGCACGTTCAACAGTTAGTTAGTTGAAGCAATACTAGCCAGTTAGAATGGGGATACCTAAGAAAGTGATAAATTCTTAACATGTTCTTAGAGTTTAAATCTTTATTTCTGGTTGTCATACGAACATTGTGGTATCAGACTTGCTATTTTTTTAATGAACCACCAATCTAATGACTGTAATATGCTCTGGAAAAACAATGTTTTATTATTTTCATTTACTTATTGTTTTAAATGGCAGATGGTTTTGAATTCCATTACGTAATTGAAAAGAAAGTTCTTGATGTTTAACAAGTTTGATATAGTAGTGATTTTTTCCACAACTAGCTTGGTCTCCCTACTGCCAACCCTTTATTGGTAGTTGTTGCGTTTTTGTCGGAGACAATGCGTTCGCATGTCCAGCGTGCAATTGTGCCTCAAGCTACTGCATTACTTCATATATATACGACCGCATTTTCACATAAGGGTACCATCTGTCAATTTTAAAGAGGTGATTTTAATAAGGAAGGGCATTGATCTCTGATTTTTCGGTTTGGAGTTGGACAAGGTTTTTAGGGACTTGAGGTCATTGACATTCTGTAATAAAAGTATCTTCTATTTTTGGTCTTGATAATATAATTTCACGTTGGTTATTTTTCCCTGTAAGTTTTATTAATTACCTCTGAAGTGAAGCGGTAGAGCATTTGAGTGCTGTGAAAATAATGTAAAAGTACCTTACATGAAAATATCTACCTATTTGGATAGGTTTGGTGATTCTATACCTATAGGTAGGTACAATATAAATGTGGACCCGTACTTCCTAAAAAAGTATATAAGCATGTTTATCAGCATTCTAGAACCCATAACACAAGCTAGTTAAACTATGCTTGGGTCTAGGGAGCGCTGTGTAGAATGTCGTAGAATATTTATTTATTTGCATTCTAGAACTCATAATATAAGCTAGCTATACTATGTTTACTTTGGGTCTAGGGAGCGCTGTGTGGAATATTTTTATTATATTTTATTACTTTTTTTTAAGGGCTTTGTTGTTTTGCGACCACATCTCTCCGTAATTTTATTACTTACTAGCTGTCTCGGCGAACTTCGTACCGCCATATTTTCCACCCGCGTGCAATTCCGTTCCCATTCCTGTTCCCGTTCCCATTCCCATTACTATTCCCATTCCTATTCCTATTCTCATTCCCATTCCCATTCCTACTACTACCTACTACTACTAAATACTAATCCCGTAACGTAAACATAAACTTCTCTCACATAATAGAAAAAGTTTGTCCGAGAAAAAGAAAAGTTACTTTCTGAAATTTTCTGTACAACTGTTTTATTATTTTTTTTCGTAAGAACCTTCTCCCGATAATAACAAACACAACAAAAAAAGAATTAGTGAAATCGGTAGAGCCGTTGGTGAGTTATGCGCTTACCAACACATTTTGCGATTCATTTTTATATTATAGAAGATATAAGGTGTTTTTAGTTCAGTTTGGGTTCAAATAACGCTTCGTATTTTTTATTTATAATAAATATGTATCAAAATCAAAATGTGTTCGTATTTTGTGCATTACCGTATCGGTTATCCGATTTTGTACTTGCGCGATGGTTATACGCAAAATTAGTCCGTAGGATACGCTGCAATCAGATAAAATTCGTCGAGAGACAGACAAAAAGTTTCTAAAAATTCAATGAAGTGATTTTAGATGTAAATAAATGGTCACACGGTGAAGAGTACATTTTTAATTTTTTTTTATTTTTTTATACTACGTAGGTGGCAGACAAGCAGACGGCCCACCAATGGGAAGCGGTCACCGTGGCCTATGAACGTGTGCAACACTAAAATGTCACACACGCGCTGCCTACCCTGAAGGGAAAGGAGGACATAAATACATAAATTTATATGGATTGCCATGCATTTCAGATATCTGTGAATGTTCTCGAAGCTCGCAAACTAAATTGGACGAATCCTCATTCGGCCAATTCGTACGTTATCGTTGTACTTGGCAAGAAGAAATACAGGACGAGTATAAGGAGAAATATGGTAGAACCGATGTATAGAGAGGTAACTTACTATCTATTATTACATTAGCTTTATAGGTACTGTGACTTCTTTCCGATTCTTTTCAGCTTATTTTCACTCTTAAATGTACGAACACAGAATTAGTTCAGTAGATTGATTCTAAGGCCAGTTTGCATGTCATCTGTTTCGTATTAAGTCCAATTTCCTTTCCCTTCAGGGTAGGCAGCGCGTGTGTGACACCCTTAGTGTTGCACACGTTCATAGGTCACAGTGACCGCTTCCCATCAAGTAGGCCGTGTGCTTGTCCGCCACCTACGTAGTATAAAAAAATTGCATTTGGTCCACATAAATGTCCTCTGCGCAATTAGTCAAATTTCTTAAATATACTGAAATAGGTAAGTACCTACTTAAAACATTTTATAATTAACAAATATTCTACTCATAGGTAGGTACCTACTTACATAAAAGTCGACCGATTGCGAAATGGACGATTTGCGGAGATATAGATTATGGTCTGGAATATTGCATAGGCTACTTTTTATCCCGGGAACAGTGGGCTGTGGGTCGCGGGAACGGGATCAGAACTTCACGCAGGCAACAGTTAGTGTTAGGCGATAATGTAAAATTTTAATGGTGAAAGAATTTTAGAAATCGGTGCAGTATTTTTAGAATTTTTCGATAACAAACAAATCTTTTATTAGTAGGTAATTTGGTACACAAATATCATTACTGCCTTCAACGTATTAAAATGTAAGTGCAGCTCCAGTGCACTTGTCTAAGCCGTGTGAGCGCACACACCGAGACGGCTATCGGTTCATTACCTCTGCTTACCCTAAGAAAAAACACACAATAAAGGCAATAAAACTTATACTTTATACAAATGATATAATTCGTAATTAGTTCCACACGACAAAAAGGTATTATTTTTAACATTACTCTAGGTTTTATGTGATAGTAAAATAAAATAAAAGCTTAATAGAGAGCTCCTTCTACGTGTAGATTGGTAGGGCTGGCAGGTAATAGGTACTTCAGTGTTGACTGTGGTGTTGTTGAAAACGCTTAATCAACAATAACACACGGCTTTAGTCCCGGTTGTGGATTTTGCCAATAAGTGCAGTGGTTCTAAAGGTTAGATACCAAAACATATAAATGAATGCAAAAAATTCGGTCTCTGTCTTTTTAATATTAGAAATAGGTTTTGGTAGAGTAGGTTTTTTTATACTACTTGGGTGTGAAGTATTCCACTTAGGTTACGTATAAAGTTTTCCACTTATTAAAACCGTTTCCTGTGCCTGTAAGAATCTTACTAAATAATACTCAATTATAAACGCAAGAGTTTGTGAGTTAGGATTTAGGTTTAGGTATGAATAGGTATAGGTACTAAATGCAGTAACCTCCATACGAACGTATGAATGTTTTTTGATGTATTACGTAGGTCGCAGACAAGCAGACGGCCCGCCTGATTGGAAGCGTCCACCGTGGCCTATGGACGTGTGAAACACTAGCCTTAGGGGTGTCACACACGCGCTGACTACCCTGATAGGAAGGAGGGTAGCTAGGAGGTGGGGGGAAGAGGGGTACAGTGAACTCTGGCTACCCTAGTTACCGGCGGGAACACAACACGATGGTTATTATGGCTGCGGTCTTCTGTAGGGCGGAGGTACTACACCAGTCGGACTGTTGTGTTGTGTCCTACCTCCATTCTTTTGTATGTTTTTTGAATGTTTTCTACTCGTACCTGCCTAGATAGGTACGTTTGTAACATTTGCACGCCATGACTGAAAGGATCTGAAAGAAATTTGGCACTGAGATAGATTAAGGTAGGTAGGTATAGTCTGAAAAAAGAAACACAAAGCTACTTTTTATCCTGGGAATAGGTTCCAATGGTTCGCGGGAACGGAATCAGAATTTCACACAGAGCCATGGGCAAAAGCTAGTTATTTACATTTATAACGTTTCTGCTTGTTTTGTACTTATTGTTGTGACTAGTGACATCTGTTAAGCTATACACGTACTTTACCTAACAATTTTTTCTTAAAATGCGACATCTATACGTTGTACTTGTACTAACTTACATTGTTATAAATGGTGAATCAGTACAAATATAAATTAACAGATGGCGTTGATTTGAAACTGGTCTATCATAAAAGCTCAGTAGAAGGCCATGGGTACATACCATCCCCAAAACATCAAACATCGAGTAATTTTTTTTTTTAAAGAAAAAACATTGTTAACAAGACGTGATTATTTCATAACAAAAATATATATACAGTGTTTCGTACTTAATAGTGTTGTTACTAGTGACATCTGTTAAGCCATATGCGTACTATATCTGTATATTTAGGAAAGTGACATCTATAACTTTGTACTGGTACTAGTTTACATGTTTGTAAATGGTGAATCAGTACAAGGCCAAATTAACAGATGGCGTTTTTTAACGTTTTGTCTACAGTATTTCATGTTCGAGCAGTACGTGAGCATTCGGGATATACAAAAATCAAGTATATGGTTCGCAGTTATGGAACCCCGCTGCTGTGCTCCTGCCCGTCTTATGGGGGAGGCAACTATAGACCTTGGATCTATTTGGTCACAGCCACGTAAGTTATATAATTATACAATAGCTGAGTGCCTCGTGCGAGTTTTTGCGTGGTGATTAGCACAAAAATTAAATAGTTACCTCTTATTGTCTGCAGACCATCAAGTATTCCACAGATGGGCACAATTGAGTCCCCCACGCAACTCTACCGCCGGAGCTGTGGGGTTCTTGAAAGTAGATATATCAATGATCTTTAAAGGCGATATTCAGGTCATGCCTATTGTGCTCAATGATGAAAGAGTAGCTAAGTAAGTGGTAATACTTCTTCATTTTTTGATAAGTAGGTATTTATATTTTTTATAGGATTAATCCCTCCCCATCTCTATTACTGTAACTCCTGTACCTACACCAGAACTAGCCCCAGTGTCCTACAAGTACACCAAATAATGACATGACACTCGGAAAATTTCAATAGTGGAACCCGGCGGGATATCTCAAACATAAGGCCAACTCGTTAACCATTAAAGTTACAAAACTATGTAGGTAACTAACGTCCGAAACATTTTTCAGCAACCTTCTTTTGCCGACTGGTTCAGAGCAGCAGCCAGCTAACTACGCTATCACAATTTATGGAGCGTATGGCTTATCTAATGTCAGCCAAGGTGAAAATGACAACCGACGCCACGCTAAAGCACCTGATTCTTTTGTAAAGGTGTCCTTTTGTGGACTATCGGTATTGAACTTTAACTTACTCCACTCATTAATATAAATATTTCCGCCCAAACAACGTCTGCGGGGTTTAAGCCAACTTTATTTGCTATCGGTACACGTACTGATTCACAAACTGGGACAATGCTTTTGGAATTGGATGGACGGATGGTAATCAGTTCCGTAAACGCTAAAGCGAGAGAAAAAGTATATGAGCTGGGAACAGCTGCGAACCCTTTGGGGCGAGCACGAATTTTCTTTCGTAATGTGTGCGACAAAAATTTTATGAAATTTGTACAGTGCTATCGTGCGTAAAAGGACCTGTACAAATCTCATATAGGTAATTTCTATCGCACACGTTACCAACTCGATTCGTAAGAAAATTCGTGCTCGCCCCACTGGCATATAAAGTGCAATCTCTGGGTACTGGGTACATTCAACCCTCCGGGCTAGGTTGATATGAGATCTCGTACCTACTTAATTGTTTGTGTGATACCATTAGTGTTGCACACGTCCATTCATAGGCCACGGTGACCGCTTCCCATCAGGTGGGCCTTGTGCTTGTCTGCCACTTACGTAGTATAAAAAAAACACTGATGACCTCAGCATAACAGGGGGGCTGGCATGAAACGCACAAAATAATCATATTTGGTCAAGGAGGTACTAGTACCATGGGGTCATTGTGGGTAGGGTTTAGGCCGACCCGAATTATAAGGTATCGTCTGCCGATCTTATTTCAGGATAAAAGTGTTCCGATTACCCAAAATGTTGATAAATATGATAGCTTAAATTTAAGATATTTTTAGAAGTGTAGGGGAAAGGTGTACAAAATGATCCCCCTAAGGGAAAATGCCTGCTGTGTCAAAAATATTAAACCTATAGTAACCATTTAAGAAATTTTAGTTAAACCATTTAGTTATACATATACTAGCAAACCACAATTTTGTAATTTATTTACGTTTTCCAATTTATTAGACATTTTTCAGAAGTTTACTAAAGGATCATTTTGTACACCGGGGTGTACAAAATGATCCCAAGGGTAGGGGTTAAATTATCCCGGGGATCATTGTACCCTCCCAGTTTTGTTTAGTTTTAATAAAATATTTGTGTATTATAATCATATTTATTACCAAAAGTAGCGTTAATAGGAACAAAAATATTAATATTTTTAACAATAATTATTTATTACAGCCTCCTTATGAATCATCACAGTCTGAGATCGACATTCTCTATAACAATATATGATTTTTATATAGTTTAACTAAAAGCCTTTGTTATCTTCTAGTAATATTCTTCTAATTATATTCTAATATAACTAAGAAAAAAAGTCTTCTAATTAGACATCCTCACTCCAGTTTTGTCGAGTATTTTTTCTACAGTACCTACCTAATTACGTGGCATGATCTGTAAAAGAATAAAGACATATACTCGTAGAAGAAAGAAATAAAGATTAATTGATTGAGAATACACAACACAAGAATTAAGTATCCATTCACTACTCCACACTTCACACTCCACTCCACTCCACTCTCCACTTCGCTCTCCACTCCACTCTCTACTCCACTCTTGAGTCCTCTCCACTGCACTATTTACTCTACTGGTCTCCACTCGTCTAACCAAGACCTATCTAATAAAAAAACCGCATCGAAATCCGTTCAGTAGTTTTTACGTCCATCGAGATCAGCGATGGACGTCTTGCTTAGACTCAAAATTTACCGTATTTGGTTGTAACTGGTTAAGTAGAACCGGAAATATGACCAAAAACGAAGCGTGGGCGATGCCACGGGTATCAGATGGTATAAAAAGTAACCTATATGTTGCCCAGAACTATGAACTATAATCGTATCTACCAAGTTTGATTAAAATCCCTCCAGTAGTTTTTGATCATGCGTGCGCATACAGACAGACAGACAGAAAGACAAAAAAATTGCATTTTTATGGATCACCAATTATCCCCCAATAGCTATTTTCCTCCCCCCAATAGAATTGACCTCTCTACAGTTTTATTATAAGTATATAGAAGAAGATATAGAAACAACAGGGTAACTAATACCAAAAAAATACAATAATACAATGCAGTGGATTTAAGTGTACTGGCAACATTATGAAATTTATAGCTGAATGTGGCATTATAGATAATATTATACTTGTACTAGGTACTAAGTATAAATTATAGTAAGTAGGTATCCCAATATATTAAATCATATATTGTATCCTTCTATTTTTGTAAACTGACAAAATGTTGTTGGTAAAATGATCCCTGGGATCATTTTATACCCGCAAAGAGTAATCATTTGACCCCAATCGTATTATTTCGAAAACTTCGTAAAAATAACCTGAAATAGTTATCATATTGAGAACCAACACCTGTTCAAAATGTTATTGAAATGCTATAGAAACCGTTAATAAAACAGCTATTTTCCAAATCACAATAAATTAGCAGCAATTTAATATTAATATTCAGCTTAACTTAGATCGAGCACACTGGTTTTCTTTTTTTTATCAATTTACTTACCAATAGTGATCACACCGCCAAACTTCGCCGAACAACTGAGCGGGATGCGGGGAATACGTTTGTGGCGATTTTAAACAGATGGCACTAGTGATTTGTTTTATCATTTGACCTCAAGGGATCGTTTTGTACACCTTTCCCCTAAGCTAAGAGTACGCAAATTCTAGGTAAAAACAGCCGTCCAGTACCGTAACAATCATCCAATGTACTACGAACAACTAAATATAGTTGAGATGTTCCCGAACATGAGCGAGGTGATAACCATCGAAGTGTGTACTGATGAAGGGTGCTTCAATAGAGTCCTGGCCTCCACTAACTTGAAGCTTAGTCAAATGTCACACGACGGAGAAAGCGGTATCTATCCATATTCTATCTATATATAAAAAGAAATTCGTGTTAGTTACACTATTCTCACTCAAGAACGGCTGGACCGATTTGGCTGAAAATTGGCGGGGAGGTAGCTTAGAACTAGGAGACGGACATAGGATACTTTTTTTTATCCTGCCAGGGGGACGAAGTTCTGGGGGATGAAGGAAGATTCATTCTGAATCATCCTTTAAAATCTTATTAATCACGCCATCGGATTATGAATCAAAATTTGTTCAGATATGTTTCTATTTTCAGGATTCCTCCCAACTTTTGGACCATCGCTACTACACATGTATGGGTCCACGACATCTGGTACTTTAGGTAACAGTGAAGATGGGCCTTACTACCGTGGCGCGATGCTACTGTCCCTCAGAACTATAGTACCTTATTACCAGCAAGGGCTCAGAAGTACCATTGTTGAACCTGTGGCTCCTTTAAAAAAGGTAACATCACGTTATGGGATAAATAACTTGCTCTTTAATTAGGAAGGTATTGGCACATCCCCGAAACTCTCAACAAAATGTGTGAAACAATCGCGTATCAATTATTACAACATGCATAGTTTGTGTACATGCACGGTGGTGTTGATGTGTGAGTAGTCATGGTTAGTGCTACGCAGTGCCGCGTCATATGCGATAGAGAGAACGCCTTACAAAACCGACTCATGCTTTCCTTCTCTCTCTCCTATATACGACGACGAAGTGCGGTGCAGCTGTATTCCGTACACAGCCCTTGTGAATGTTGTCTAGCGTTTTACCTATGGTTCTTGGCGCGGGGTGAGGTAAGTGATATTGGTGGGCGGAGGTGAGTTTCCGTTCTGCAGGTAGTAGGTACTATTATATTCTGTGGTATTGGTCAGACTTAAAAACTGACATAATTTTCGATTGCAATTCGTTGAGTAGAACGGGAGATATAACCAACATTCACGCGAGCGGAACCGCTGTCATAGGTAGTGATAAAAGGAATATTTATGCAACTGAAATTACTAGTGTTCCTATTAACCCTTCTAGTAATTTTATTGTATTTACAGGAGAAATTATGGGCATTGGAAGATTTCTGTTTATTGTGCCCCATCCTCGAAGCGTCCATGTTGGATAAAAAGGTTTGTGGGAAGGTGTGCGGGATAGCCATGACAGTTGGAGAACTACCCTTAGGTGATACCGGTGACGAAGGTAAACAGGAATATGTGTTAGCCAGGTTATCATCTATCTCTGTACCAGTTTCATCTCGATTCGTTCAGCCGTTCCGGCGTGATTAAGAAAAAGTACTTTCACGCAAGTCCGCTGAAATCGAAAGCTTTTGACCTGCGGCTGTTACTATTATTCAAAATTGCAGGCCATAATTTATCTTCATCCTAATACTTTGTTGGTTGAGTCGGTAATTGGAGGAAATAACATCTTAATATATATAAATCTCGTGTCACAATGTTTGTCCTCAATGGACTCCTAAACCACTTAACCGATTATAATAAAATTCGCACACTATGTGCAGTTCGATCCAACTTGAGAGATAGGATAGTTTTTGAAACGGATTTCGACATCCACGCGGGCGGAGCCGCGGGCAACAGCTAGTAAAATTATAGAGCAAAATGCAGTATTAACCGACGGCGTATAAGCAGCATAATGGCGGTACTGAATTACCCCGTACCCGTACACTAACCTCTGAAATCTGACGCGCCTAAAAAACTAGCCTTGTAAAATTACAAAAGATTAAATGGAACAGCAAATAAATGTAATAATAATCGATCTTTATGTCATTCAGGTTCGCGTATCTTGGCAGTATAGAGACAAATAATAATTATTATATGTCAGAAGTTGATGCGCGAATATCACGCATTGATATTCGCGTAATTGATTGCGCGTTGAATCCTCTGGGTGAGGGACGCGTGGCGAGCCGCGTTGCGCTGTAGAGGCGGATGGCTTTGCGCAAACGTCAACTCAACCTCGCCGGTGCACAGACGAGAGCCGGCGGACTCAGTGGGCAAGAGCGGAGTCGAACGCACTTGTCCACTAAGCCCTTCAACAACCCTTAGCATTGAGATAGTATGGCAATGGGCTGTATCATTTTTTATGAACCTTATTTCCCAAATTGATTGTAATGACGATGACGATGAAAACAATGATGTCGAAATTTATGATCATATTGATTATAATGTTGATTATTATTATAGCCGCCGCGGTAGCCTAGTGGTTTGGGTAATGGACTGTTGAGACGAGGTCTTGGGTTCGATCCCAGGTTCACTATGGCACACACCAATGACTTTTCGATGCTTTTCGAAGTTATGTGTGTATTTATCGCAGGTTTATTAGTGCCTCGGAGAGCACGTTAAGCCGTCGGTCCCGGTTGCCATACAAACATCTATGGCAGTCGTTACGGGTAGTTGGAGCCCTCAAAAGTCCAACCAGTCGAACTTGGAACTTCGATATCGCCATTGGTTGTGGAGGTCAGATGGCAGTCGCTCCACGTAAAATATCGAAGTTCAGCCGCATCACAGTTAGACTGGAAAGCCGACCCCAACTGAGTTGGGAAAAGGTTCAGAGAATGATGATTGATTATAATGTTGATGATGTTGATGGTGATGATGATGATGATGATGATGATGATGATGATGATGATGATGATGATGATGATGATGATGATGATGATGATGATAAGGAAGATTGTGATCATGATAATTATTGGATTATGATCATTATGATGACAATTTAATGATCATAGTGCGATGATGATGATAATTTTGGTGATGACGAGGATGATGAAGATTATATTATATCGTTATTATTCAATCGCATTCGAATCGTTATTATTCAATAATAACGATAATAATCACTATGATGATGATGATGATGATGATGTCGATGGTGATCATGATATCGATGATGATGATGATGATGATGATATCGAGGATGATCTTGTTCACTAATCCCTCCATTTCTCGTCATTTCCCAAATTGATGTAATGACGATGAAGGTAATTTGAGAAATTATGATCATTCTAGGAGAGATCTTATGCCAAAAAGAATCTTTTTAGAATTTTGCCTGTTTCTGTTTAAATGAAACTCACTATCGATGTTCCATGCATCACCACATGCTATCACATGAACATAATTTAATGCCTGCATTGAACTTGAAAGTAAAAATTAGTTATAATAAGAATCACTACTTAGGTAATCATCATAGGTGAATAATCATGGGTGATCACTTCAGAATGACTTAATGCTGATACGAGTAGGTAGGTACCTTATTTATACTCCAATTTGCAGTTAATTCCCAGTGAACTGAATTTTGTATACCTACACCTTTAATACAGCGCGACCTTTTTTTACAGAAAAATGCAAGATGATATTTTTGTAGATAATTTCACAACAAACAATTTTTCTAATGACCTTTATTGACCTCCGAGTCATGAGATATTTGTGAAAAATGGATTTTCGTGACTTTTTGACTTTTATAACCTTTTTAGCCGTCAATTTTTCAATTTCTATTTACACATCTTCATAGCAACGCAAAATTCAGCTCACTAGGAATTTTGTCGCAGATAAAACCTAAAATGAATGGGCAATTTCACAATATTTTTTTAAGAAGTGTAATAAATATGTTTCGAAGCGATAATAGTGAAGTATTCATGAAAGATTATGGTTTTTAAGGTTGTTTTTTCGGTGCTCCACTAGCAGGGGTGAAAGACGCGAGGGCGAGCAGCTGCGTTGCGCCGCGCCGTAGAGGCGGACGGTTTTGCGCATGTCATAATCACGTGGTAGACACAAGCCTATGTCATCGTCAATATTGTTACCAGTAGAGAAAAATAATAATCACCAAACTATATGAATCCGATAAAACAATGAGGTTTTAACTAACAATTACGTTAATATATTTTTTGAATAGATTGATGACAGAAAAGGTTCCCAGATTCGTGTTTTGTTGCAATAAAGTGGCAATTGGATAGTGACGCAAGCATGTGTCGCTCTCCAAACGTCAGACCTTGTTTACTTATGTTACGGCCACACTACCGTAATTCTGCCAATAAATTATTGCCAAAACTTCCACAACGCCTAGGTCTAACCACGATTAATGGCCATAATTTTACAATGCCAATTAAAATGGCAAATGGCGGTAGACAATAATAACTCTGGTGACGGTCTTTTTTCGCATATTAAAGAAGATTACCACAGTAATAATACGGTTTTGATCACATTACCGGTTCTCCAGTGTGTAACATAATATCTACGGACAAGGAATGGTCAAATAAAAAAGCGATCGAATTTTTGGAATACCCGACAGATCGCCCATAAAACCGCAGTGTGCAAAATGATGCTTGGAACAGGATCAAACTAAATGTATTATTTCCAAATACAATAGGCGATTTGAAGAAAAAAAAATGCTTAATGAATTAAATTTATTGACATTTCTAGGCAAACTCTAGTCAGTGTATCCACACAACTTAAACTTAGATAACTTGTAGAATATTGTAAAATATTTATTTAAAAAAAATTTCATGCAGTAATTTAAGTAGAAGTTTAGTCATTTTAACGGTAATTTAATGACGTAATTATTACGGTAAGAGCCCGGTAGACGGTAAGGTAGTGTGGCTGCAGCATTAGAACACGGTTTTGCGCAAGCGTAAACTCAACCTCGCCGGTGCACAGACGAGAGTCGGCGGACTCAGTGGGCAAGTGCGGAGTCGAACGCACTTGTCCACTAAGCCCTTCAACTACCCTTAGCATTGAAATATTAGGAAACAGGCTATAATATAATTTTTTAAGTACTTTATTTTCCAAATCGATAAGTAATGACGATGAAGATAATGATGTCGAAGATGATGATGATGATGAAATTGATGATAATGATGTGGATGATGATGATGGTGATGACGATAAAGTTTTATTTTCATATGACTTTTAGTATTATGACAATAAGGATTTTAAGGATAACGATAATGATCACTATGATGATGACGATGATGATTTCGATGATGATAGTGATGATGATAATGATAATGATGGTGATGTCGATGATGAAGTTGATGATAATGATGTCGACGATGATGATAGTGATGACGATACAGATTTCAATAATAACGATAATGATCACTATGATGATAATTATGATGATGACGATGATCATGATGATGATGATGTCTATGATGATGATATCGGTGATGATGTCGATTATGATATCGATGATAATGATGGTGATGACGATGAAGATTTCAATAATAACGTCATCGATCACTATGATGATGTCGATGATGATGATTAATATAATTTATCGGTTATTGTCAAATAAACGGTAATAGAAATATCCTATAATATGAACAGGATCCTCTTACAATTTTGGATTGCAATATCCTCGATATAAAAGACTATTATCGCAATATCTGCAGTACCACATACTGCATACAACGTTAAGAATGGTACCCTCCTTAGATTTTACATATTCAATAGAGACTTGGCTTGGGTTGACAAGACCATGCACACACCTACACGCTCACATTCTCACTCACACACTTTTTACAGACTAATGCCACAATGCATAGTGTAGTATTATTTTTCTTCGAGCCCTCTTTTTTATGTATGTTCTTACTACTGAAGTAGTAATTATATCATAATCATTGTCTCTATAAAACCGAATAAAACCGATCTCAACCGGACATAATTATGAATCGAAAACCATGGCAAAGATCAATGCGTCTGGCATATCCCGAATTGGGCACCCCTTTGATGTATTCGTGAGGCCCATATTTAAATTGAATCGCGTAATAGTTTAGTTGTTTATCAAATAAACGTTTCTTTCTTACTCACAGGGGTATCTAGTAGCACCTATTTTAATAAAATGATTATACTGATAATCTATGTTTGTTTCAGAGTTTTTAAGCATGATGTCGGAGATAAGTGAGTATTTATTAAGACTCTTAACACTTCTTTTATTATAACCGATAAAACAAATGTACAATGTTATGTGTGCCTAAGCTAATTGCGCAAAAAACACTACGCATTATAATAGTAACTGCCTGCCAGCAATATTATTCAATTTGCAAAGAAAGCATGACATTTCAAATTATATAAACGCTTGAATCATAAAAAGTTTCGGTTTATCAACTAGGTACGCTTATTTAAGCGCATAATATCTGTTGCCCTCAGGATCTCGAAAGCTATATTACACAGGATCTATTAATGCAGTCCACGGCTACCTGGATTTCGATAACACCTTTCCTGTGCTGCAAATGGCTACTAGACTTCCTGACTTCAGGTTCAGGATGTATAGAAACAACATGGTGCGTGGCATCGTTGCTGATTTAGTAAGTCTTTAAATTTTTACATGGTAAGTTAGTTTTGCCCTCCGTCCGATTGTCAATCCTCAATCATTCACTATGGAAGGATTTATGAGATTGCTTACTTAAGTCATTAGAGTTACTAGCTATTGCTTGCAATTGCCTGCTACTTTACACTACGGTCTATAAACTGAAAAATTTCGCTCTAACCTGCCACACATCGCACAAACACGGATTGTGGAGTCCAGATGGCAGTCACTTCACCAAAATTTACGCGGTTCGGTCGTTTTGAAATTGGATAAAAGCCGACCCCAAAAGATTTGAGAAAAGGCTTAAATTATAAGTAGGATTCTTGCAATATATGCCATACTTACTAACAGTATTAATTATTATAATATTTGACCACAGGAACAAGCATTAGAGGAATTAGAACGTCGTTTCAAAAACGCTGAATACAATACTCCAAAACAAATCATAGAAGATTTGAATCGCGTAGCTGATGACGCTGCAGGCAATATACTGAAGTTTTTAGATATAATACAGTACTCTAGCCACGTAGACAGTGGCGATAGAGATGCAGTGCAATATAGCACAGAGTTAGACCGAAAGCAGCTTGCGTTACAAAAGGAAGAAGCTGTAAGTTAACACTTTTGCTAAAAACATTAATATTATGTAGGTACTATATGTACCTACAATTACGCTTTTCGTATTGATGATGCCTACATTTCATACAATACCTGTGTCAATTTTATACTTCACTGCACGATCAATTTCACCATCGGCCTGAATAAGAGAGCCGAGATACCGGACATTAACGGAATTACCGGAAATATTTACTTTGTTGACAAATATTATATACAAAATTGTGAACCTTCTTTTGTCTAGGAAAAGATCTACCAAGAGATGGTAAAAAGAACAAAATGTGAAGTGACACCGAGTCTCATACGTTCAGTTACAAATATAGAATCGACCACTTCAAGCTCAAAGAAGGAAGTGAAAATATTACTAGCTGATTTGAAAAGTCTTGCAGAAAACTTGAAGAACATTATTTTTAAGGTTGTAAATTAATTTCTGTTTTAAACTTATACTTATACTCTGATGTTCACTAAAATTCATCTCAGCGCTGTAAGCTGTGAAGAACTAGTAACATATTCATCAGTAGGAGAGGAGTTTAGTGCAGATTTTATTCTTTTTATTCAAATGATTTTGTGAATCCCATAATTTCCATAAAATCACTCAAGTTCAGTAGTATGTTGTAGACATCTGAAGGGTGGCCCGATATTGTACTGTGGCTGCTGAACAATGGATCAAGAGTTGCATATTCGAGGATTCCTATCACTGACGTCATACATTCTGTGATACCTGAGCAAAGTGGTAAAAACTGTGGACGTATACAAAATATTTATTTAAAGGTCTGTATGTATCAAACAGTTGTAAGGTTATAAGCCTACCAACTCGGGCAAAAATATTTGGCGATTGATTTTTATTTATATTAAAGATTATGAAATTAAGTTTGTAATAATAATAATAATATCCTTCTAGAAACTGTTTTAGCAAGGTTTTTAATTAATAAACGACAAACTAGACTCCGTCTGACTGTGTTTTGGTAATAGGTAGTTAAATAATATTGTTTGTTTTTATTGCAGCCAATTAAGTGCATAAAACATGTTAGTGGCTTGGCAGCAAACTGCTACTGCATAGCTGGTAAAATAGAACTAATGATATGGATGGGCTTGTACCGACAAGTACATACATTTGAAAACTGCCTGCCGAAAGGCTATAAACTAAAATCTAGAGACTACGACATGTGTATCAAGAGTTCTCCAATGGTAAACAGTTTCAATCAATATCCCTACTAATAATAGAACTGAAGAGTTTCTTTGTTCATAATTATTTTCCGGCATCAACTACCTATACCAGGGTAGGCGAACCTATGGCACGCGTGCCATTGGTGGCACGTGGCACAATATTTTGGGCACGTCGCCGATCATGAAAGTTGTGTAAAAAATTTGGTTAGGTATTTATTTTATGACGATCTAACGAGAATGATCATGCTACGGAGTGTTCAAATATGTTATAAAACGTCGTATGACACTCGTGAGGTATGAAAACTACTTATTCTCGGCCGGCTTCTTATAACCCTCGCCTTTGGCTCGGGATAGAAGTATCGCCTTTGCCGTAATTTTCAACTTTTCAACTTACCTCCCTTGTATCATAATAGGACTGTTTTACACAAAATAAAACAGTTATTATGTGCCGAAACAAGATAGCGTTGTTTGAAGAAGCTGCCTAGATTTTTGCCCTTTATTAGCGTAAAACTGGTTAAAACATACCTTTTAAACTCCAATTCGCTGTGATAGTTACATATTCACCTGCTAGGGGGCGCTGATACTTTGGTAATCTGTGGCTCGCCTCCATGATATTTCATAGCTGTCTTCATTCGCCAGCAAGGACCTTGCTCTAACGCTATCTTGTTTCGGCACATAATAACTGTTTTATTTTGTGTAAAACAGTCCTATTATTTGCCTCCACAAGATAGCGTTGTTTGAAGACCTGTTTGGTTTCTGCTGGTGATGGTAACTATAAACGCTATGTGAATCATTAAAACGGTATAATTAGCTCTAAGAATGACAGGATCCATTCAATTATACATAATAACCATGATAGAAGGTTTAAACAATTAATAACCAAGAGATAATCATAAGCAATCTAGCGCATAGTTGAAAAACTCAGGTTTCATACAATCAGTATGACATGACAGATCAATGAGATCTCAAAACCTAAGACATTAATGTAACCATAACTAGCTGGACACTAGAACATGGTAACTACTTAGATCTTATTTATGATACAATTTAAATAGTGTATGCTGCTTCCGTTTCAGGTCAATGACGACGTTGGTTTGTTAAATAAAATATTTATTAAAATATTAATATTTGAAGAAAGGTTTCCACTGGAACCATGTATCATTAATCTACAATTAAATAAGTCCATAATTCCAGGAGTCAACCCTTAACAAAGTTAAAGTATTTTATGTTTTGCTCATTACTTTATCAGAGCTTTAGAAGCTACAGCGATTAATAAAATAGAATTGTTCAGCTATTTTTGTTGTTGACTGTACTTCTCTAAGAATGAATCTAATCCATCCATTATTGAGAGACCTGGGTGCTGATCGAACAGCCCCCTAATTAACATGAAAGAAATAGTCACATTAATATCAGAAAGATAGGATTAAGGACTTGTATAATTATGTTGAATGATGTGTTCTAAAGGACACAAATGAATACAAGAAAAAATATAGTATTTTATAAGCAAGGTAAATAAGTAAAGGAACCTGTGACTCTGTGACTCATGTTGCAATTCCTGAAAAGTGTGTTAAGCAAAAGCACTGAAACCATTGTATGAACAACTTGTACACTTAGTGACAAAAAGTAATTTGAATTTGGGCCATTGATTCTTGACAATTACTAGCCAATTGCCTACAATGCTTGTTTCATCAGTCTTAGAACTGAATTTTGGCTATAATATAATTCTTTCTACTTCTTCGAGGAAGAACCTGTGAGATATATCTCATAGGGTGAGGGTCATGAACTATGACCTCACTTTACCTGTTAGATGCTGAATGTATATATAATTGCAGATCATCTAGAATATCCAGAGGAAAGTAATTTCATGGTGCTGGTACTAGTTAGTAGACTGTTATTTGGGTAACCCCTATAGCAGATTAAGTCTCAGAAGCCACAGCAGTAAAACAACAACAGTAGTAGTTACAGCAATAGATTTTAAGATTTGTTGAATTAAAATAGTTTTTTAGAAAAACAAGCAGCATCTTGCTTCTGGATTTCTATTGCTTATCATATAATGAGAACTCAACGTCTTATGGGTGTACACCCCTGTGTATTGAGAGTGGTTGTCCGTCAACTATTCTCAGTAATTTAAATCCGAAAGGGAGAGCATCTGGGATGGAAACTGAACCCGAGACTTCTCTCAAGGGGGACTTTCTGACCACCCCAGCCACTTGGACATGTCCTAGACGTTCAAATTCTCTGATATAATTATACGTCTTGGGTAGACGTTAGAGCCCTGTACAGTGATACTTGTGAACTATGGGACCAGTGAATGTTACAAGCGTATGGTAGTATAGGAAGGCTAGCATATTGATTGCTTTAAGATTTCCGTGTACTGCTTAATAACTCTGTTATTTGCCCCCCCCCCCCCCTTTTTTCAGGTTAGGAGGATGACACATGCCTCAAAAGATCTTTGTCTTAGGGAGGTTTATTGGATCTTCCGCAGATCCTTAATTGGCCTTCTCAATCTGAGGCCGAGGAGCCCAAAAGCACTGATCCCACCATGGGCTATAGGATGACTCATACCTTGAGGAGGACATATTCCTCTTAGGTAGGTCTATTGAATCTTCCGCAGATCCTTCATTGGCATTCTCGATTGGCATTGAATTCGACGAATGTTAATATGGGCTATAGAAAGACCTATCCTTCTGAAGAGGGTATGTTCCTCTTAGGAAGGTCTATTGGATCCTCCGCAGATCCTATTCTCGATCTGGGATCGACGAGCCCAAAAAGCACTGACCCCACTATGGGCTATAGGATAACCTATCCTCATGAAGAGGGCACCTTCCTTTTAGGCAAGGTCTGTTGGATCTTCCGTAGATCCTATTCTCGATCTGCGATCGACGAGCCCTGGGTCAGCACATTAGTGGCTTCTGGTAAGGTGCCACACGGGAAGAGACCTGCCGTGAGAGGCGTTCTAGGATCTCATTGAACGTTTCCCGGAGGTAGTATGCTGACAGTTTCACATTGAACAACTCGGTTGGTTGGAAGGTTCACTGAAAACTGAAATAGTATGTCTGCGTCCTGAATGTAAGTATTCTAAGTAACGCTGCATACACTGCCAACAATTCCTCTACCTTGGAGTGCCATTCTGTTGGCTAACTCCGTTTAAGCCTGACAACCTAGGGTTGTTCAGCTGCACTCCCCAAACTGCATTCATCATGTATGTAGTGAAAAGTGAGTCACTTTATATCTGTGTACCACTTGTGTGCCGTGGTCCCCAATCCTGAGTCACCACTGTTACTTGCACTTCACTAGGGGTTGCAGAGCCCTTTTTCTCTCTCAGTCTACCCTGAATGATTGCAAATTTTAAAATGCTCTGCAATTAATGACACTTCCAGAGATAAGTCATACTTGTAATAGTTTAGTAGATTATATCTTATAATGATTACTTGATTTGCTAGAATAACTACATCATTCTTGAATCTCAGGAAGCGGTCATTGAAGCCACACTGGTCGTAGCAGCCGAAGCACTAATGCTACGCCGAAGAAGACAATAGTTTAGCTAAGAGGCAAACTGAATCTTAGCTATCTATGTTCCCTTCCATTCAACAAAATGTCCCTGGTCTGAATGATTTGAAATAAAAATTAGATTTGCTAATGAGAAATTGTCTCTATTAAGTCTATATAACATGACTGTCTTGGCTTATCTCTGAAGGATTTTCGCAACCCAATTTGGTTCCAGTTGCAAGATAGTTATGAGGTGCTGATGAGAGGATGAAAAAGGCTGCTAGTTGGAAAATATCTTTTCCTTGTAAGATTTACAGGGACCTCATGTGAGATTACCCTGTGCATAGATAGTTATGCTTAGTGCACATACAATTTTTTATTCAAAACCCTTTGTAGGAATTGAATTAACTGTAATAAATAGGAAGGTCATCTGAATGTTTCCTATTTCCATATGATATATTATATTTATTTATTTCCCAAAATATCCAACACGGATAAAATAAATTAAAACTGAAAAGAAACTTAATTAAAATAATTTCCTTACCTACTGCATGCTTTGGTAAGGATAATGTAAGAGTGGTTTGGGTTTGAAAACATGCCCCCATTGGCTATGATATTCAAATATAATGGCATCTAAATAATAATAATTATTACATTATTAAGGGCAGTCATTATACTGATAACACCCATATCCAGATTTTTCTGATTCAGTTGTCAGTTAATTTGAATGTAATCAGTAAATTAGTCATGCTTGTTAGTACATGAATCTTAGACAACCTCCTTAGACTGTCATTATCACTTATCTAGGTGTGCTTGACATATTGTGGAGCTATATTAATGAGTGATTACTATTATGTTTAATTATTTCATACCAGCCCGACCTACAACTTTTAGAAGTTTTCGAGGCCTTAAAACAAGGTAAACACACCTGTTAGTTACTGTTAGTACACCTAGTACTGTACCTAATAAATGTCCCTTTATTAAGGTGACATAATTCTGTATTTAATTTCTGGTCAGTAAACCAGTGATGATTGTAATTTTACTTACTTAAATCAAATGCACTTCCAGGCTGGTGGGTTACAAACCCCCAACCTTGAGAATCAGCACTGGGCACGATTTTATTTCGCTAATGTTAATCTGAGTAGGTACCTAGTAGTCTTCACTCTCAAGTTCAATGATGTGAAGACTTAAGTCTATGTTATTATTAAGTAGGTATTTATTCTAACAGGTTAATTGTTAGTTCGAGCAATAACATAATATAGCAAAACTTGAGGCATACGGTCAGTAAGGTAACCAACTTAAGTACCTACTTTTAATCATTTTATCTCCATTATAGTACAGAGTGAACACGTTTCGACGTGAATCGACTTTTTGGACAGCTTGTTTAGCGGCGTCATAATATAAACGCCTCTCATCTTCCGATGTTGAGTAGCTGTTTGATATATTATATGCGTTTTGCCCTCTCTTCCGAGCAGTCGGCAGAGCACCCTCGTGTTTAGCGATATTCGTGATATGGTAAAATACCTACTTACCGAAATTTTCGGAAAAGGTCACGAAAAGATGCCCTGCACTTACTTTTCAACGCTATATGACTATATACGGCACAAAACCACATATTTATCGGTATTTACTATGAATTTCACTTTTTAAAATAACTTTTCTCTTAGTTGAGAAAATTTTTCACGTTACGCGGCAAAAATCATAGACGCTATGAAATATCATGGAGGCGAGCCACAGATTACCAAAGTATCAGCGCCCCCTAGCAGGTGAATATGTAACTATCACAGCGAATTGGAGTTTAAAAGGTATGTTTTAACCAGTTTTACGCTAATAAAGGGCAAAAATCTAGGCAGCTTCTTCAAACAACGCTATCTTGTGGAGGCAAATAATGTACTATTATGCGTGTAATAAAAACATTTCAAAAATATGTAATACCTACCTCTTTTGTTTACATTATTTCATAGAGTTTGAGGTTTGAAAGGAATTTTATTCCGCGCACGCTTAGGCTGTGGAATGATCGCCCTGCTGTAGTTTTCCTTAGCGGCTACAATATGGGGTTCTCCAAGAAGGGCATTAGAAGGTTTTTGCGGGATCGACAGCGCGAGTGTGATGCCCCTGGTGTTGCACGCGTCCGTAGGCCACGGTTACCGCTTCCCATCAGGTGGGCCGTGTGCTTGTCTGCTACCTAAGTGGTATTAAAAAAAAAGTTTTGATGGCACGCCAGTGACCCCATAAAACATATTTTAGAAAAAAATGGCACGTTGATGCATAAAGGTTCGCCTACCCTGACCTATACGATCTGTTACAATATTTTTGCTTTAGTAAACGTAAATATTATACGCTACGATGTGTGTAGGAGCTGCAATGCTGAAAATATTTTAAAAAGAAGCGAACAGGTGTAATAATAATTGTCTGTCTTGTTTTTTTTTGTGTTTGTTCCGACCAATCTCTGAAATATCTAGGTCAATTTTGGCGAGATAGCTAATGTTATACGGCCGTACTAAGGCTAATTTTATTTAAAAGAAAATATTAGGGTTAGTGCAAGAAAATAAATCAAGATCTAACTCCACGCGGACGGCATTGTTGGCATAATTAGTTTCATCTAAGATTATAATAATAAAAATAAATGTAAACTTGTAGGTGTTGGAGTGCCGCGTGTACATATTTAGAGCAAAATTGAAACTGAACACTGATAAATCGAATCAGTCACACACATTTGTGAGAGTTCATACTCTGAATACTGTAAAAGACACAAAGGTAACAGACTGGCCTTTTTTGATGTGTAGAATCCCACACAGGTACCCTCTGGTACTCCTACAGGAACTGTTTGAAGGGTTCCTTAAAAGATTCTTCGGACTTTGAAGTGATAATGAAATTAAAATACATGAATAACTGTAGAAGAATTCATTTGTCTGGAAAACCGGTATTAGAATCTCATCCATCAATCAGCAGCTGCAGGCAGCAGGTGTACCAGCTCGCAGGTGTGAAGAGCGTAGAAATTTATTGGTCAAGGATTGCCAATAAATTTATACACTCTGTACCTACATATAAATCGATCCTAACTATGAATAACCCTGACTAATGAAACTTTTTAAAGCCAAAACCAAGAGTCGTGGCGCCTATATGGAATCAAGTGATAAAAATTCGTAAGATGGTACCTGCAACTCCAGACCGTGTAGCCAAAAGCCCACAAAATGTACTAATCGAAGTATTTGAAGATTCTTCGGTAAGGATACTGTTTTAAATTACGGTTTTGTCACATAATATAAGGGTAGGTAATTTGGCCCGACTCTGATGCCATTTCTATAGACCTCTATCTTTGGAGAAGGTGACCCTCCATACGTGGTACTGTTCCTTTCCATTACTGATCAGATTCAGAAGGTAGGATGTATTAAACGGTGTATGACCTTGTTAATGAACATTCCGTCATCATCATCTGAGTGCCAATCCTGGTTGCATCAAAATCCTGCATTTTGGTACCTGGGGTCCACCCTTCTACTCCCATCTTGATTTTCACTAGATTGTTCTGTCGTCAGATCCCCCCCAACACTTTAACGTAAACCTCAGCAGCAGGTACCGGCTTCATTGTTGATAAAATATTCCGTACAAGAATTATTAGGTAATTATCCAATAGCCACAGAACTGATAAGGTAATCTTTAACATTTTGACGATTTTTCTTTTCAGGGTAAACCCCAACTTACTGGTAGGTTTGAAGTCCAACCTATATTGGAAGATAGGCCTGAATATGAATATGCTCCTAAGTTACAATGGTACGATCTGCATAGAGGACCTGAGCATACAGGTCAAATACTCTTGTCCGTACAGTTGTTGCAGGTAACTTCGAGTCATTATATCATCATCATGCTCATATTTCTGACAAACATGTGTGACAAACTTATCTGTAGGGCCCACTGTTATCCTTGGGTGCGGGCCGGAACCTCCACGTGGTGCACCTGGGCAACGGAGGCAAGCAGCGCCTCCCACTCGCCACGGGAGACGCTGCTGCCTGCGGCTAATCCGGCCGGGGTGGGAGTGGCCCTCTAGAGGGCTGCTCCGAGGCTCTCCACGTGTCCCTCTGACTAGCAGATGGCACAGTGGGGAGCGAGCGGGGGGCGAGCTGATTGTCTGCGCGCCGACGGTTGGGTGACAGGACGGCCTCCTGTCACCCTACACCCCACCGTCGGTGAAGTGGCGCGATGCTCGCCCCACCCCCCCTTTCGGGGGGTCGAGGGGGCCATCTTAAAACCGTAGATGGCCCGGGGTCAGCTGGGGTGCGAGGGATATGCCCATTGGGTAACCTTACACCCCGGTAACTAAGGCCCGAGACGGCGTGCGGTTTTAGTCGGTTTGATCCCGACATAACCACCCCCGATGGCCGACGGGGGTGGTATCCATGGGGATTTCCGCACGATAAAAAAAAAAAAGGGCCCACTGTTATCCTGGTAGGGATGACCTTCACCCGCAGTGGAATCTTGCAAATGGAATCTACTACAACATACGTTCATTGAATATTTATATAGTGTAGCATCGCCTCATGGCCAAAATTCGAGCACAATACTTACTTTTTCGAAGTCGTCCTTGACCCATTAATACTTGAAGTATTAATAAGAATTTTACTATTCAAAGATACCAGAAACCATACTGAAAAGTACGACATATGCCTCAGAGGAAGAAACTTACGTAACTTGGCAATCTAACCAAGAAATCAGCGAAACGGAAGAAGTGGAACCACTGCCTTCAAACCTCGTGCCGAAGTCTACAACATACAAGTGCTTACTATAACTTTATTAATACTTTTTACTAGCGAAGTGCATGTATTTTACTTGAGTTTTAAACTTACTTCAAAGTGAGGTACACTGGTCAAACCTCCTTTTGTATGATAAACATACAAAAAGGGGATACTATTTCTAAGTATAATCTATGTTCATCCGCGATTAGCTAGCATTTAGTTAAAGCGAATTTGATCCTGTTGAAATACTGCATTCTGAAAAAGGTTTAAGTATACTTAACCGATTTAAAAAGGAGGCAGGTAACTCGGCTCCATTAAGTATTCTCTCAACATTTTTATTTAGTTTTTAATCTTACCTTCCTGTGGAACTTTGTTAGCTTTACAATGATTTAATAGATTAAATTTATTTTAATCGAAGTAATTAATCAGTTATAAAATTGAATACGTATTATTTTTATAGAGTAGATGTCTACTGGTGGGGCTTACGCGACGTCACTGTATCCAGAAAGCCGTGTGTGGTTATGGAAATAGATGATTTAACAATAAAATCAGAAGCTGTTTCTGACAAAAAGGCCAATTGCAATTTCACGCACGGAAGGTCCTCACAAACGTTTCAAGCTCCATTGTGTGAAGTATACACGCCTCCTATAAGTATAAGGCTCTACGACAGCAGTACATTTGGAAGAACTTTCTTCTTGGGTACTAATGTACAGAAAAATCCTTCTAAGTTCCTCGTTAGCTGGCTACCTGTAGACGAACGAGAGGCATCTTTACGTACAGCCTCTATAAATGCTTCGAATTTTTCCCAAGGTACATTTCTAGAAACTTCTATTTTCTATTCTACTAAGGGTAGGATAAAATAACATCAACTTGATTATAAGTGGTAAGCAGTCAATCTTACAACATCCTAGGTAGGATAAATTCAATTGCTATACGAACGTCTGTGGCAGTAATCACGGGTAGTTGGAGTCCTGAAATGTCAAAACAACTGGTCTAACTATAGGATTTCGATATCGCCAATGTGTTGTAGAGGTCAGATGGCAGTCGCTTTACGGAAAATATTGAAGTTCAGCCGCGTCGAAGTAAGGTTTGGAGGAATAGCCAGCCCCGTTGTGGGATAAGGCTCGGGGGATTATGGCTGATACTTAATTGATTAAGTAAGAAGGTCTCTCTTCAAGTCAATTTTTTTTGTCCTGAAAACAGTATAAAACAAAAAATTATTAAGTTTCGAATAAATATAGGTAGGTACTTAAATTATTCAGTTTTTCTAATAGGTAGTTGTTTTTTTGACCTACCCATTATACATAATCTTGCAGTGAATCAAGTATTGTTCGTAAAAAAAAGCTCTTCAGCCTACATTGAAAATTCTGAGTCCAAAAATTCAGTGGCTAAAAAGAGCAGCCAAAAAATTAATCTGTCTAAATGGATAAAACTATTTACTAAAGAGGAGAATGAAGAAAAATATGTACTCCTTCCAATGGCTGCTAATGACAAGAACAAGCCAAAACTAGTCAACTTGCCTGAAGCACCTGAATATAAGGATTGGTGGACAAGATATTTTTCTTCTTTGGAGGTATTTTTATAATTAATAACTAAGTATTAATGACTGATTGGATAGGTATATTCCTGATGATCTTGTAGGAAAACCTCATGTGCTGATAGACGATGTGGCTCTGGCGCAGGATTTCCAGTTAGGCTGTGTTCTTTAGATTGCTCTATAGAAGCATATAACAGTGAGAACACTTCAAAGAAAATTGAAAAAACTTTTATATCATTACAGAATGAGTTTGATGACAGTTCCAGTACTACTGACAAAATTACTGTGAGTATATATCGAAACGGTTAAAGTGAAATGCTGTGATTTTTACTGAGACAGACGGTTAATACTCTGTTATAGTACAGTCATATGCAATTTTCATCCCGAAAATTGAGTACCTCTGAATTACAGAAGCCGTACTTAATTCAAACGGAGCTATGAGTAACAGTTAGCTCATCAATACGTTTTATAGGTACTTCTAAGTTGGAAAATAAGAAACGATCTGATGGAAAACTTCCAACAGAAGTGTAGTTCTCAGTAGACAACTCTATACCTCTATATAGAGCTCGTGCACATCTCCTTAATTAATTAGAATAGTATCTACTGTAGGTTGACTATAATATATTTTGAAGTGGTTCATTATTAAATAACGTTGTAATGATTTTTCATGCTTGCAACAGAAGTACAACTGATACAGTAGGTACCAACTCAAAATTGGTACTATATATAATAGATTAGATTTGAAATAAGGCTTTAATAATATTACTACAACATCTTTGAAAGACTTCGCAAATGTTTGGCCAAAAAATGCGGTTTCTTTTTCAAATCTAATCAAGGTTCAGATAACTTAGCGAAACAAAATTAAGGTTCATGTTTTTATTTCGTAACTTCTAGATGTATCCAACCGAGCTAGAAACACAACAGAAATTCTCGAAATTCAAAGACTGGTGTACTACTCTCAAGTTATATAACGGTAAAAAAACAGGCATACCTGAAAAAGATGAACAGTTAAATTGTGGCTACCTGAAAGCTGGTATTGCTATATACCGATGGCCACCACCAGAGAATACTGTTGCTGTTAGTTGTAATGGTGTAAACCTTAAAAATGGGTAATTTTATTTCATTATATTAACAAACATTAAAAAGGACGAAACATTCGAGTTAGTTACCTATATCACAGTAAATACATAAGCTAAATCAGTATGAAACTAGGCCTTGTGGAAACAATGACACAAGCGCTCTATTGAAGTGTTAGGGTTGACAACTTAATTTATAAATAAATGTGTAAGAGATAAAATAATGCAAAATTACGTGACCAGGGCCTCGATTCCGCTAAAGACAAACCACTGATATATCACTGACACTCAAAAAAATACCATTTAATTGTAAACTTTATAGTCTGTTATGCGGTTAAAGTCTAAAGTCCAATGATATTTTGTAGAGCGAGTGAAAAAGTTAAATGAATTATTTTCATTTGATTTTAGACTTTAACTGTATAATGGTAAAGTCTACAATTAAATAGCATTTTTAGAGTGTCAGTGGTATTACAGTGGTTTGTCTTTAGCAGAATCGAGGCCCAGATGACCAGTCAGATGGTAGTCGCTTCATGGAGAAAATATAGAAGTACGCCGCTTTGTACAGTAGTTAGACTGAAAAGCCCCCAACTGAGTTACCCGTATACCCCATACCCGCTTGCGAGTAAGGTTGCTGTAGGCCTTCACCACCTTATTATTATTACATTAAATTGTACATTTCTTCCAGTTATTTTAACGACTATCCAAACAACGACTCCAGTAAGTATCTGGTTCGAGTGTACTTAGTAAAAGGCACAAACCTGTTTGCTAAAGCATTCACTGGAATGTTGGATCCTTATGTGGCAATTAGCTGTGGCAATAAGCATCTTGGAGACAGAAAAAGTTATGTCAAGAATACGTTGAACCCTACTTTTGGAAAGTCAGTAAAGAGTTTCGTTATCTTTATGTTAGGTCTTCACACGATGAAAATTTACTGCTAGCTAACCTCCACAAAACTACCAAAGACATCAAAGTTCTGTAAACAGACCAGGATCTCGATTCTGCTAAAGGCAAACCACGATCATACCACTGACACTCTAAAAAATTCCATTTAATTTTGTAGACTCTAATATTATCAGATTAAAGTCTAAAATTAAATGATATTTTGTAAAGCGAATGAAAAGTTTAATGAATAATGAATTCTTTTCATTTGATTTTAGACTTTATCTGTATAAAGGCAAAGACTACAATTAAATAGCATTTTTTAGAGTGTCTGTAGAATGACAGTGATTTGTCTTTAGCAGAATCGAGGCCAAACTTATGGTTGTCAAACTTATAAGGGGTCCACTCGTAATGAATATCATAGAAGCTCATACGGCAAACGGGACACTGAAGCACAGAAGGCCTCAATGAAATTTTGAACAGTCAGTTTTAAAAACGTAATTTTACTGAATCATGTCCCAGTTACTACTTAGCCATGAGCTCCCAGTATATGCAATGATAAAAAGATATTAGTTTCTATAATATTTGTTCCAGAATGTATGAATTCCGTTGCACTCTTCCAGACGACTATCTCTTAACAATAGGTCTATACGACTACGACATGGTACCGCCTGATGAGCTAATTGGATCCACTACCATTGATTTGGAAGATAGAATATACTCTAAACATAGAGCCAGGATTGGACTAGCCACTGAGTACCACTCGTAAGTAGCGTATGATGTACCTACGTTACTGGTAAGCTTTTAAGCCTTTTAAGCTGAAGGTATTAGGAACGATTAGGGACGGATTGGAATGTCCGATGTGGCTTTCCGATATACCCAATGGAACAGATTAGATAATGGTTACTACATAACTAATGGCAAAGGCTTTATGGGAGTGATCCATTGGCGGTCTAAACTCTAACTAGTTACCGATCCGAATCTCGAATTTGACATTGCATGCGAGTGCAACTCAGGGGGCGCGGGTTCGATTCCCTCTCAGTGCAAATATTTGTATGCATGAATATGTCTATTTGCATTGGTCCTAGGTGTTTCTATGTATAATAAGTATGTATTTACAAAAGAACCCATTGCATTCTAGAACCCATAACACAAGCTAGTTAAACTAAGCTTACTTTGGGTCTAGAGAGCGATGTGTAGAATGTTGCAGAATATTTAAAGAAAATATATCTTCGGCTTTATAAATTGCAGCTGCTTAAGGGGTGATTCCATTCACCGGAATCATATTATATCATATTTATTAATTTATAAATTATGCTATACCGGCCGTTGGCTCTTCGTGCTAGCTTGAAATACTATTGTGTATAAATCTTGGTGATATATAAATACCCTTAACTTTACCTTTAGCTTAAAATCAAGCGAGGTAAAGTCATTTTGACGTGTCCTATATAAAAAAATACCCCACGGTTATTTTTCATGTTTTGCCGCTTCAGAACCGGGCCGAACAAATGGCGTGATTGTCAGAGACCGTCAGTTATCTTAGAGGAAATGTGTCAGAAAAACCATTTGCCTCCCCCTTTATTTCCTAATTCTAATACCGTCATAGTTAATGGTGTTGAATATAGGGACGATGATAATAATAGTAAGTAATTCAATTTTTTTTTATTTTCCCATTAATTTTAAGTGTGGCTAGAATAATTCGCTAACGTAGATTAGTCAAAATACAAATACTTGCGTTCAAGTTCAATTAAACTGGGTTCTCACGTAGTCAACTAGTGCAATTTGGGTCGACTTGATTACATTTACTCTAGGCGCACACTTGGCGACAGACGACAACGACAGCTCGGCGTCTAGACGCGACGACCATAGCGCCACTAGACGCGACGACTCCCCTAGCTTATCGTCGTGACTCTGCGTCTCTCACATCAAGAAGTGTGCGTAGCTGAGAACAAGATATATGAAATTCTCGGCCCTAGCCTGTCATCGCGTCTAGTCGCTTCGAGCTATCGCTGTCGCGTGTCGCCCAGTGTGCGCCTAGTGTTATTGTCTCTGATGAAATGTAACATTAGTAAAACTAAATTTTTTTGAAGTCACGGCTCTAATTTAATTTGCTTTTCATCAGATGAATCATTCAAGTCTCTTGCTGATAGAAAAGAAAGCATATGTTTGAGTTTGTTACATAAATGGCACACATTACCTATATGCGGCTATCATTTAGTGCCAGAACATGTTGAAACAAGAACCTTGTATAATGCTGAGAAACCTGGGTTTGAATTGGTAATTTTTATTGCCTAAATTATGTAGACCTAACTACTTGAACTATTACTGTCAAATTTTATTCCGCGCACGCTTAGGTGGAATGATCTCCCTGCCGTGGTTTTCCCTAGCGACTACAATATGGGGTTCTTCAAGAAGGGCATTAGAAGGTTTTTGCGGGGTCGGCAGCGCGAGTGTGATGCCCCTGGTGTTGCACGCGTCCCTAGGCCACGGTGACCGCTTCCCATCAGGTGGGCCGTGTGCTTGTCTGCCACCTAAGTGGTATAAAAAAAAAAAAAAAAACCATGATCGTATAAAACCTACGGACTGAACGCGCTAAGACGAGGCAGTGTCACAAAAATGGTGGCTATCCATGTGTGGGTGAATTTTGGGTGATAACTTCTCAAAGAAGCAAAATTATGCGAAGTGATAGATTAAAGATAGGTACTCATTATAGACAGTAAAAAAATCTAGAATACCCTCGTCTGAATCTACTTTTGAAGTGTTAAATTTCATTTCGTGTATCGGTATGACTTTACAGGGTAAACTACACATGTGGGTGGATATTTTCCCTTTAGATGCTGGTGGATATATACCTCCAGCAATAGACATAACTCCAAGGAAATTAGAAGAATATGAGCTTCGAGTGGTTGTATGGGATGTCCAGGGTATTAAACTTGACAATTCTTTGAAAAATACATCAAATATCTACTGCAGAGCGTAAGTATCATTATGGTTGAATAATAGAGGAACTTCATAAAACGTTATCAGTATCCAAACAAATATGATGAGAGATCTTAGAGCGTGACCTTAAATGGTGTAAGGCTATACAAGTATACGTACTAAAATACCAATGCTCGGGCCCTGCCCGTAAGTAGCGGTAACGCTGTTTTTTTTATATACTACGTACGTAGGCAGACAAGCACACGGCCCATCTGATGGGAAGCGGTCACCGTGGCCTATGGACGTGTGCAACTAACACTAAGGGTGACACACACACGCTGCCTACCCTGAAGGGAAGGGGGTAGGCTAGGAAGAGGTGGGGAGGCTAGGAAGGGGTGGGGGGAGGAAGTATACAGTGAGCTCTGGCTACCCTACTTACCGGCGGGAACACAAACTAGGTGCAGCCGCACTTCGGATATTAGCCGTAACATATATACCAATAAAGGTACAATAGTGGCTCTCACCTGATGAACTCATCAGATGCATTTCACGCCCCACTTTAAGGACCTGGGATACCGTGACTGTGGAAAGAAGGCATGTTGTTTTTGATTACCCTTTAAGCAACCACTCATTTTGTCATTTTTAAGCAGAAATTTTACAACTTGGCTGATATCTCTACATTAATCTATAAGCTACATCTTGTAGCATAAAAATATTAGTCTTCTTAATTTTCAGGTGGCTAGACAATGTGGAACAAGCGCAGTATACGGATGTGCACTATAGTACCACTGGAAAAGAATGTAGTTTCAACTGGCGCATGATTTTTAGATTCCTTTACCATGTGGCTGAGAAAAAGGTGGCATGTTATTAAAATATAAAAAAAAATCATAATTTTTGTCACAGCGTTCGTTTGGAGAGAAGTGCAGAAAAAATGTAGATAGAGTACAATTTAATTTTTTTTTCATTGAATATGGTCAAATTTCGGCTATCCCAACTGTGTTTGGTACTAACCGATGTTTGGGTATTTGTACATTTAGATGTTTCTTCATCCTTTTCCGATTAGATCCTACTTTCTATTAATATTATAAATGTGAAAATTTGTGAAGATGTTTGGATGTTTATCACCCAATCACGGTCTGAAGGGCTGAAATTTGGTAGAAAGATAGATTATAGTCTAGAATTACACATAGGCTACTTTTACTCCTGGAATAGGTTCCTATGGTAAACGGGAATTGGAACAGAATTCCACGCGTTTCTGTAAAACAACAGTTAGTGTTTTATAGTTATTACTAGCTGTTGCCCGCGGCTTCGCCCGCGTGGATTTCGATATCCGTTTCAAAAACTATCCTATCTCTCAAGGGATCGAACTGCACAATACATGGTGTGCGAATTTTATTATAATCGGTTAAGTGGTTTAGGAGTCCATTGAGGACAAACATTGTGACACGAGATTTATGTATATTAAGATATAGATAGAACATCACTGCTGTCAACACATCTCTTTACAGTCGCTGATAACTTACCACAGCGTTGTTGTTTTAGCTGGTGAGACAAGAAAAAGGTCCATTCACGGAATGTGAAGAGCACTTTCCTCCAATGTTCGTGGTACAGGTCATGGATAGTGAATCTATAACGCCTGATGAGTTCCTCTGTAAGTAAACCCTAGATGCAATATGCACAAGCATCGTTAGCTTTTTTTTTATACCACTTAGGTGGCAGACAAGCATACGGCCCACCTGATGGGAAGCGGTCACCGTGGCCTAGGGACGCGTGCAACACCAGGGGCATCACAGCTTACGAGGAGTCAGCTTCATGATTAAGAAGTCCTCGGTTCGAATCTGGATCATTATGCTACCGTCGTCGTGATTCCATGGAGTGCTTAATGGGCATATTATCTAATAATTGCGGTTACTAGGACTTAAAAAAATTCAAATGAAAATTTTACGATGCCATATAAAAATTTAAGGTTTTTGGTACACTTTTCTACGAGGAAAGTATATAAAAAACCAATTATTTCGCGGCTAAGCACTAATATTATGTGAATATCTGTTTTATTTTTTTTAGTATCCTCATAAAAAATTTCAGCATCATTGTCATTTAATTTGAACGCAATGCCGAAAGGAGCGAAGTCGTCACAATTGTGCAAAATCGACGACATGAACAAATCAGACAAAATAAGTTTGTTCTCAGTCGTATCCATCAGGGCATGGTGGCCGCTACTGCGCACTAACCGGAATACTGGTATAAGTACTGCTGCTGTTAGTATTACTTAACATTTCAAATTTGTCTGGGGCTAGCTTTTTCATCACGTTTTACTAAACCAATTGCAATCAAACATACGCCAGATTTTACGTCTCACCAAGACACTTTAGTTGAGTCAGTAGTTTTTACACACATTGCAAAATATTTACAAGAATTCCAAAAGAAAAATATTGTACTCAGAATCGTTAATTTAACATAACTTATTCTTTTAAATTATGAGAGAAATTTATATATATAGACATCAATTATTTATTAACCTTATAATAGTATAGATGAAATAAAATAACAGGGTGCGATCGATATGGAGATGACAGTGTTACCTCAAAAAAAAGCAGTTTTGATGCCTGTAGGCTTAGGAAGAGAACCTCCTTCGCCGTTGCCGATGCCAAAGTAAGTGATCAAAAGAGACTTCTTGTTTTAACTACTTTACAACATAGAGCTACAATCAGCGTATTATTATCTATCTATGATTCTATCCATCCAAAGGTCTAGCTGCAATGCTTCGATATCGCCTAATGTCACCATTGGGTTGTGAAGGTCAGATGGCAGTCGCTTCACAGAAAATATCGAGGTCGAGCCAAATCTGCAGTTAAGACTGGTAAAGCGGACCCCAGATTCCGAGGTGAAAGCTTCGAATGCGACTGGAATTAGCCATCCAAAGGCTGCCTGGCAGAAATTGCACAATAAAATTACATACGAAAAATAATAATTTGCAATCAATCACTTCTTACCCGCTCTCCACTGTGCCCTCTGATAGTCCGAGACACGTGAAGAGTCTCCGAACAGCCCTCTACATGACCACTCCGGCCTCGGCCGGAATTGACCGCAAAAGGCAACTTCTCCCTTGCAAGTGAGGGGCGCCTCCGTCTCTGTTGTACTGCCCAGGGAGTACCGTGTGGAGTTTTCGGAACACACAACCCGGCCTTTTAGCTATTTAATTTACTACAATTAATTTACTTCACCCTTCTCATTAGACGTACTGAACAATCAAATCCGCTGCATATTGTCCAGAGTATACAGTTAATGTTGAAACGAGAACATGCAATGGTGCTGCTTTTAATATTTGTCCTGTTGATAGTGCTTCTGGCCTTGTACTTCGAGATCCCGTATTTAATGTGGAGTGAGTTCATGGAGTAAGTAGGTATAAAATAGCATTTTGTGATTAAGTTCACAATTTAGTCCCTTCTGGACTAAAATGAAGAAAGTATTGATTCGCAAAAAGCTGAATCCCAAAATGTTGAATTTGTAAAAGTTGAATTATTTATCTGGTGCGGTAGTCTCGACATTTTATCGCAACGCCAGCTACTGAATTCGATCGCTAACTCGTAGCGATGCAAACATTACGAAATTTGGTAGTCTCTACTTTCCAAACTGACAATTTTTGTCGGTATCTTAACGAATATAATTGCAAACTTAACGATTTATCGGTATCTCCATATTGCTGACCATCCCAAATGTACAGACTACCGTTTGACGCAAGAATCGTTATTCCAACACTGATGTCTGTCGCTATCTTAGCTTCCAATTTGGGTAGCAAAGTCGTAGCGATAAATGTCGAGACTGTGGCCCCTGAACCACATTGTTAAATTCGCATAATGTTGAATTTCTTAAAAGTAAACTTATTGAGAATATTCACTGTCAGGTTTCAATAACCAACGGCTTAACGTGCTTTCCAAAGCATGGATAAATCTAGACCAATCAATGCAAATAAAAATATTCATTATTCGAAATCATTTATTACGAAGAACGACTGTAAATGGAATCCTAATAAAAATTATATTATCTATGATTACAAATATTTGCACTGAGCGGGAATCAAACCCGTGACCTCTGACGTAGCAGTCGAACACTCTACCACCTTGCCATGAAGGGCGTCAAATCAACTACAATTTTTTTCAGTATTAAATTTTATACACCCAATAAAAAAATCATAAAATAGATGGTGGAAAGGATAGTAGATATTTTTTGAAATATTTTTTCTGTGATAGTTAATGTGATATTTCTCTTTTCTACAGATCAGGTAGCTAACGCCAAACCGATAAGAAAACTTAAAATCGTTATATAGATTGTTTACTTTGTTTTGCAAGTTGTATACAATAAGTTTTAATACATAGTTAAGTATATATTAGTTTGAATTCATTTTGTTGTTTAAACAGTGTAATTTTTAGAATTTTTTGTTTCGATTAACAAATACTATTCTAGTTAATATTTGGTCGATTAAATATTTTATTTCACTTTATCGTTTTAATTATATTATTAACATTATTAAATTTTGGAAAATATATAACTCCGAAAGGGTTAAGAGGCAAATACAAACACACAAAAATACATTTCGCAAACACCATGTGTCATAACCACGAAATATGGGACAAGCCTTTTGCTATAAATTGGACACTTTTCATGAAGGCCGTACTCCATTTCATTACAAATATACGACGTTCTATATTCTTCTATTATTTGCAAAATTTAATAGTAACGCAACCGGTACTTCAAGTTCACCTTGGTTACCCTATAAATCACCCCAGCCTGTCTGCACACGCTCCTCATAATATCTATAAAACAAATACATAGGCACGTTTACACGGTCGTAATACAAGGGTTACTAAAGCCGGTCCTATTGTATAATATTTTCGGTCGGGTAAGACAATATCATTACGGTACCGTGTTTGATAATCTTTTTTTAAACTCGAATAAATGCATCCTCTCTAACAATCGATTCAGCATCTAGTCGACTACGACTGTTCAAAGGGTTCCAAATTTATTCTTATTTTAAAATATTCTTCGCCATCATCATCTCACGGTTTCATCTATGCAAGTCGCAATCTACATTTTACGCCTTTATTGTAATTAGGACTGAGGTAGCACTCCCATACTCGTACTCACGCTGCTAACAATATGGTTTATAGAAACTTCCCTTCTTAATACCTGATGAAGTACAGGAATATATTATTATTACCTATGTGTGGGTTTCTGATGCTTCTTATAATCCTCCCTCCGTGAGGAAAACTGTCTATAGAGGCTGTGAAACTATGGACCTACATTTTGGAAGGTAACGACCAACCCTTCATACACAGCAGACGGCCTCGTAATCGATCGTCTTATTTTAAAATGGATGTCCATTTTAAAGAATACATAGAGGTACTTATATGTACCTATAAAAAATGCTCACTTCCTCCAGGAATTACGACTCTACTGAGCATGCGCGTTAATGGCTGAGATGAGATGAATAAAATTGAAATTTATAAAGTATCCATTATCCATAGTCTTACTATAAAAAGTCTTTTATTATTAATGTTCTCTGCCTTTTATTTTTTATCTCTTGTGACATAATCATCGTTTGTAATTAGTTTTATCACGTTCTTTAGTTTCTGGACCCACGCCATCTTTAAAAATTGGCGCTAAACTCGATACCAATGAAAATTGGGTACTGGAGGCATCCTATTGGCCCTGGCTCTTTTCGCACTGGGGAAATGAAAATTTACGCGCTCAGTGAAGTCTCTTAGCGTTATTTTAATGAAAAGAATCCTAATTAATAAATTTGAAAGTCTCTAGATACGTAAATAAGTAAATTATATTTATTTTATAACTATATATTACAGGGACGGTTCAGAATTTGATGTTTTGATATAGGAGTTGCGCGTTTGGCGATTAAGTTCCAGTTTTTGCATCCGGATGTAGATGTCGTTATTTAAGGCTATAAAACACGGTGTTCGTCCAGAGTGCGGCACTCCCTCGCGGCCAATTGGGCCGACTAGAGGTCCTAATTGACCAAGTAGGGAGTCCTAAACGCTATGAAAATATAGAGTGAAAGCTCTATATATGAATGTACCTGAAAAGGTGGGTATGTTACTGGCACTAAATATATGTGTGTATATTATCATTTATTAATAGAAGTGAATATTAGAGCATTAAAAGTGAATTACTTAACGCTTTTTTTTTCTTTTACAAGAGCAAAAATTCAAGTATTCCTTGTAAAGATTTGAATTCTAAGTTAAAAGGCACTTTTTAAGAGGTATAAATATATTTTCTGTTAGCATACATCAGCTTCCAAATCGCAAAATAAATCAATCTATAAAATCAATGAATTTATAAAATATTTTGTAAATATTTTCTTGCCTGTATTGTTCCTAAAAGGGTTTTTAACCATGGGGGTAGCCAAGGAGCATATTTCAGAGGTTCAAAACGCCCATAAACATACAAAATAAATGGTCGATTACACATGAATAATAATGTAATTTCACACATTATTTTCTTAAACCCCCGTAACATAAATGGCCACACACTCATACTGCCGTCCTTATCATAAACAACGCAATCGACATTTTTTACGAAATTGAGTTATTGGTATATTCGGAATCACGGAAACGAGATCTACCAGGATCAATCACTCATTTTTCGATATCTTTTATAGTTTTAGTTTTTTTGTTATTGATAAACAGCGTATTTGCACCATTCTAAACCTATTACTAGTCATAAGCATCGTAAGCAAATTATGCGTTGCTCTTGACTATTTCAGTCAGAATTTAGATGTATGAAAATACTAATCATAAATAACGCATGCGGTACTAGTGATGTTTATAATTAGCAAAGTAAAATATTTTTAATAATGTGAACAGGTCATAAACGTACTTGCGCTATATATGATAAGTATTTGATATGAATTTAAACTAAATAGCAATAAGAAAAGTAACGCAATTATTACATTTGCGACTATTATGATTAGTAAAGTGTGTCAGAGTATGGGCAAATCCGGGGTAAAGTGAGGGAGTCATGGGAGGCTTCTTTCAAGGTATCATATAAAATATTTATTAGAAAAACAAAATTGAAATAAATGCTTAAAGTAGGTGGGTAGGACTCTGTGGATGGTACGTTATTAACTTAGTTATAGGTATTTAGTTTATCACAATCGTTTTTATTGCAAATCTTAATATATTGTACAAAAATATTGAGATCAGGGTTTTTTTTGAGTATTAATATAGGTTATTATCTTTTCTTAGCAATATAAAACAATCTAAAAATAGCACAATAAATCTGTCAAATCTCTAGGTTACTACTTTTTACGTAAGAATAACAATTTACTAAGTACCTGAATAACAAATTAAAATGGGAATTATAAAATATAGTCCCTGAATAGAAAAAAAACCGGTCATTTTGAGTTAAATCTTTGGCATCTAAAACAAATGAATTATACCAAAAATGTTTTCAATTTTCTGGCATTAGAGGAACAAGCTTTGAAATAATGGTAATGGTTGTACCTTTGCAGAAACTGTAGAAAATTCCTGTGATTTTATCACTCTAGCTTGCAAAAAATCAAGATTCTGAAACTTTTACATTTAAGTATCGAGTTTGATTCCGGCCTGACAGTATCAATGTGAATTTCACTTTTTGGAATTTATATGTGCTAACCACACGATTTACCATTATTCTGCTGACGGTGAAGGAAAAACATCGTGAGAAAACCCAGATGTCCTAGAAAAAATTCAAACGACCTGTCCGATGCACCAACCCGTAATTAGGACAGCGTGTGTGGATTAAAGCCTAAAGTTTTATCTGTAGTAAACTACAGATTTAACAGATTCATTGTTCTATTTTGAGATTGTTTTATATTGCTAAGAAAAGATAATTATATTGATACTCAAAGAAAACCTAATTTCAATATTTTTGTATAGGTAATAATATTAAGATTTGCGATTAAAATGATTGTGATAAACTAAATATAACTAAGTTAATAACGTACTGTTCACAGTGTGCTACCCACCTACTGCAAGCATTTATTTCATTTCTTTTTATCTAATAAATATGGTATGATACCTAGAAAGTAGTTTTATTTTTTGTTCAGTTGCATAAAATTAAACGCATGTGGACTGCTCTTACCATTATTTGCTAGTCATGTTAAACGTATTTGCAACATATACGTTACAAAGGTGAACTTACATGTAAGTAATTCCACTGTCTTTGCTAGGCATAAACATCACAAAGGCATTTTTCTAGACATAAACCACTCACTTGCCACACATGAGTTGCTTATGCCTGGTAAAGTAATATTATTGCAGTTCATGATTTCTAGTCTTAAACAATTTTACGTCTTTAAAAATATTTAAATTAACTAAATTTATAAATATAGGATCGCCCATGCAAAGTTCACATATAAAGGCACGAAACAAAACAAAAATATTTGTAATATTCGTTTTACTTTTAGAGGGACAATAAAAAAACGAAAAAAAACTTTAGGCGCCATTTACTCGAAAGTTACCGCCAAGCAAGTGCGTTGTTTATGATAAGGGCGGCAGCATAGTAAATGACATAAATTTTCGGTCCCACGTAATGAAGATAGACTTTCTAGCCGCCATAATATGCTCTGGGATGAAGAATAAGCATAAATACTTTGTTACCATTTACATCACTCACGGGAAGCTAGGACATAATATATTTTTACAGATATCCTATTGATTTAATTAAGAAGAGAGCCAATGAATAACGCGATTGCAGCGATACTAGCGGGACGCTGTGGCATATATTTGTATTCGAGTTACCTGTTCAGACCGTATTTAAATTTGGCGCCCCCATGTCAATGGTGAAACTCAGTTCGAGCCTGAAAAATCTGACAATCTAGACCCTATCCACCGTACCGATTATTTTACTCGATTACCTATACCCCATTTAAATCTCAGTGGAAATGGTCAAGTCCTTCAAATGCTGGGTATTCTCATACAGTTTTAGGTACTAGATTTAGTAAAACTGTAGAGAATACTAAATATAGTAAAGCATACAGTTTTACTAGATTTAGTAAAAAACACGGCATGATCTTTCGTCCACACATGCAGTATTTTCAAGTTCATTTAAATTATTTATTATTTGATTACTTTAACTAACTTTGACTAATTATTTTGATTTATTTGATAATAATTATTGAATTTATTGTTATTCTTTACGTATTTCAATTATTTTTGTTAGTGTTTTAAATTTAATTGCATGTATTATTTTATTATATCCTAGTGTTTAAGTTTGACATTTAGAAACAATCTGTACCTTCTTGGTTTTTTGAATAAATGAATTGAAAATTGAATTTCAAATATAAGTACATATTATTATATTTATTCATCCATACAAATATTTGCACTGAGCGGGAATCGAACCGACCGGTAATGCCGGAGTAATACCAGATTGCAGTGAAGCAAAAAATTCAATAAAATTTAACGATGCTTTATATAAGTAGTTGAGAAAATTGTCTATGTGCCTTAATTATAGTCTAATTTTCACTTATATATCATCGTCAAGTTCGTGTTTGTATGGTTTTCACCCTTAAATACTTTGTCATTCTATTATACTTATAAATCGTAATATCTATACAAATCTAAACAAATTAATAAAATTGAAGTGTCTATTTGCATTATCAAAATAACAGATTTTTAATGAATAAATATAGGTACCTACAGTCCATCAGTCGGCAATTGTCGTCCGACCGACGGTTTAACGTGCTCTCCGAGGTACGGGGGGATCTCTATGTTAAGAATTTTCGTCCATCCAGAGACGGCTTAACGTGCTCTCGTAACGGAAGGATCTCGATTTGTTAACAATGGCCACCCATTCTGAGACTGCCTGACTGTTATTGCTTACCTTAGTTTCGACAGCCCCTTTACTAAGCTTTATGTACTTACGTATTTTAGTACCTACACCGAAGTTCTCAAAAATAAACATCATTGTAGGTTAAGTGTTTGAATAAAGAAAGTAAGACACTACATTTGTACCCAAAAAAAAACAAATTCATTGTGTATGACTCAATGCAATGTTTATTGTAGCGGTTGTCTGGTTTATTTGCGATCAGCATCATCTCTCGGCATACCTACGTACCTACAACTGGCGTTCTGGCAAGACAACAGTTCAACCGGGAGGCATAAAATGTCTCGACGATCTCGCTAGAGGGAGGACTTGTCGCCAAAGTTGAGACAATTACTAAAATATCCATTTTCGAAGTATTTACTTGCGATTTCGTATCACCTATTGGGAGTCCTGAAGTCACCCTATCGGCATACCGAAGCACTAGTAGTTCTTAGGGGAGGGGTTCAACCAGGCACGGTATCGAGTTTTTCGACTTACTCGTTAGAGGGTGACTTGTTCCCAAAATTGGCATAATCTTACTACGTTACTAACTACTATATAATTTTACAATGCATATTTATTCAGAAATAAACTGAGAAATTAAGCAGTATTAATTACAATCTGACGAACACTACTCCAAAAAAATGCGTAATACTCAGTCTATACTTTTTTATTGGTCTGAGGCTACACCTTACTTTTTATTTATTTCCTGTGGTTTATTGCTACTACTGTTATTTTATGATAAGACTAGCAACCCGGGACCCGGCTTCGGGGTGTAAATTCCAGTTTTCCAATAAAATATAATATACTAGCTGTTGCCCGCGGCTCCGCCCGCGTGGATGTCGAAATCCGTTTCAAAAACTATCCTATCTCTCAAGTTGGATCGAACTGCACATGGTGTGCGAATTTTATTATAATCGGTTAAGTGGTTTAGGAGTCCATTGAGGACAAACATTGTGACACGAGATTTATATATATTAAGATTATTATAGCCTATGACACTGACGAATGACGTAGCTTTCTATTGGTGAAAGAATTTTTTAAATCAGTTCAGTAGGTAGATCCCGAGATTACCTCTTACAATTTAACAAACACACAAACTTTAGCTCTTTATAATATTAGTTTAGATATAGATTATCTATATAATTAATGATGAGAATTTACGCAAGTATTCAATTAAATTAAAACAAATCAAAATAAAACAACATTCATCATTTTAAATATTTTATTTCATAAAGTTTACATCAAATGTTTAGATACACACAATAAATAATGTAATGAGTTTAATTTATTATTATTGAGTTAAGTACTTATCAACCGAAAATAATATTTGGGTAGAACTCGGAGAGAGAGACACTATTTTTGACTAAATTTTACAATTGAATGAAATTTTTAAGCAATTGCATGCTAACTATTTCCAATAATTTTCTGATCGGAAAAAATTATTATCCAGGACGGGACTTGAACCCGTGACCAGTCCCTTACAGGGGGAATGCTCTGACCAACTGAGATAATTTTTCAATAAAAAATATTTTAACGAACCGATTAAGGGTATTTATTGACAATAACTTATTTATAATTATGATTATTAAAAATCTTGACGACAATTATTCATCACTACAACCACAGCATAGTTAATAATATTATATTCAACCATGTGTGTTAACATTCGATGCACCTCACTTATTTGCTTCCATTTGTTGGTTGCATTTGGTTAGGTAACCGATTATTTTTGGGTTAGCTGTATTATTTCAAAAAATCTTGAGCTTTTATTAGCTCAAAAAAACTTTTAGTTATTCCTATAGGAACCTAACAAAAAGTTGAGTTCATCCGAAATGCCAGCATTACATTTTATTTTCAAGTTCAGCTCTGTTAAAACCTGGGATCTTCAAATTCTCAGATATTATCTTCAAGTACATTCAATTATCCAAAACTACCTACTATAACATGTTTTTAAACACGCCTGTCCAAAAATATATTATACCACATCTTTTGTGGCACTACCAGCCTCGTTTCATTGGTTCCACTAAAGGCGATAAGAATAAACCGAGTTTTATTTTCTGTGTTTCATAGACCACATTATTCAATTTAGGCTCATTACGCAATTTATTTCAAAGTAAATTTTTTAAAACTGTTTCTCATTTATAGAAATTTAAAATTGTAAAATTAATCTACGCTTCTATTTATTCATTTTTGTCATTGGGCATTTATTTATTCATTTATGTCGTTGTGTCAATGGCATTAGACGTTCGATTTAGAGGTACCTATATATTTTTAGAAATCTACATGGAATCGCACCATTTATACTTGTATGGAATGATAAATTTATATGTTCAAACTGCAGGTACAGTTACTAAATTGCAACGGGGTCAACTTGAAGTCGTATCCTATTATATAGTTATAGATATAATATGTCTATAACTTTATCAATTTTACTTTATGAAATAATATTATATATTTATATATATATAAATTTCTTTGTATATTAGGAAATTAACTTTTAAATTCGATTTATGTCTTAACCAATAGGTTAAAAAAATTGTGGTCAATGCGTCCTTAATAATAAATTATATTACCTACACTGATATGCCCTGTCACAAAATAAATTGTGAAATATTCTTCTATGCGTAATTTTCAATGATCGGATTGCCAGAAATGGTTTTATAGATTGAGATAAAGTAGAAAAATGCATTACATTTTTGGCATATCTGAGACTAGATTTCATAATAAAATAATGATAAAATTGACTAGTTTTTTAAACCTTTTAAAGGTTGCTTATGCTTAATCATATAAAAATAAATAAGAAAAATAAATTTTATTATCTGACGAAATCATCTATCAGATTTTGATTATGTACGTTCTTAAAATTGCATTATCCTAACATTTTAAGAAAATATATATTAACGACGTAATAAAATAAAATAAAATAAAGATTCTAAACTCGTACGAACTAAAACAATCTTACAAAACTATATGGGTCCTACTCTATACATTCATATAACGTACGTACTTATGTACCTACGGTTTTGGTCCTTTATCAGAAACCCAAAACCTTGAAACATAGTTTTACTTGATTAACATATCATTGATAAACACACATAATTATGTATGAATATTACTTTATAAATAATAATTTACTAAAGTATAGACTTAATATTTTATTGACAAATATGAATAAAACGCCAAACTGCTACATAGTTGACTCGTTGCTCAATTTCTTGACATTAAGCTTAATCTAACGAATTTATATCATGAGACTCATATAGACTAAAATATATGTATGAACACTTAAAAATATTTAAAACAAGTGATTAAGAACCCATTGTGAGAGCAATAAGTGAATAAAAAAGTAAATAATATATATTATAAAGATAAAAAAATAAATATAATAAATGAATGATATAAATTTCTGCTACGTATTTTCAGTTTAAGGTTAGGGTTTTGCTTCACATGTGTTCGTTGGATTAAATATTTTGCTTAACCACCTTTATTAAATGATGATGCTGTGCGCAACTTCTTGCGGATCCTCGGTGAGCTCCAACGTGGGACTACGCGGGTGTCTCCAGGAGATACGCCTTCGTCAACGTCATCAGCTTCGGTTTTGATTTCCATTTTCTGATAATATCAACATAGTTATAGTTTGGTTGCTTTAGAATTTTGCAAAAAATATGAGTTAGTTTATGAGAATTTTTACCTGCACGATCAGCCGAATAAGTGTATGTTGCTGTTCAATTAATTGCGACATATCTCGAAGTTTCCGTTTTTGTTTGTCTAGCTGAGCTGTAATATAGTCTTCGTTGCTCTCTAACATCAGGTCCAGGCTGCCTAAAACATTAAAACACGTTATAACATTGCTACGCTCGAAGTAACCACAGCATCTATTCTATCATTTCTCCATCGTGCAATGATTTCTAATAAAACCATATAAAAAAATTGAAAATAAATACAGTAATATAAAACTCTTTTAATTCATATGAACGTACTGTCATCGGTGAAAGGATTACAGAACCACTTGCGTAGGATCAAGTCAAGAAATCCTAGTTTACATTTCTTGTTGTTCGGGTACTCAATTAGTTCATTTTTATCAACTTTTTCCAATAGAATCGCTGGAAGCTTTCGCTCCAGCTCCGTATGCAACACCACCTGGAAGAAAAACATAATAATGATAAGATAACTATCTTCAAAACCATGTATAATATGAACCTTCTTCACTGATAATAATTACCTGCATAGCCAATCTCTTTAACTGAGCATTACGCCTGACGCTCTCAATATCTCCTACAGCCAAACCGATGAGTAAGTTCATGAGCAGGATCGGCATCAGGACCATAAATAAGCCAAGTACAAGGAATGTCATCAAGGGGAATGGTAGCTTGGTTTCTGCATCTGCTTTATAATATGGCTGCACATAAGTGCCAACGAAATCCAATTCTCCAAGCATCATAGCAAAGGTTCTCATCAAAGACATCGGAATGCTATTGAAAGATAAGTGGTGACCCTGCAAACAAATGTAATTAAATCATTATGCTGTTCAGGAAGGAAATATTTATCGCAATGCATTTTATCCGCCACAGCGTTACGCTACGCTAGCCATTTCATAACATTGACGGAGAAGTTCGCCACGTATTTGAAGCAAAAATCATAACTATTATGACCGCAAAGCATGATACTATACGTTACCAATCGCCAACAACGTAACATTTTCAACAACATACAATTATAAAAATTATATTATAATACCGTGTTTTGAGGACCCACTTTAGACAGGAGAATGTAAAATGCGAGGCCGAAGGCGATGATTAGAATTGAGAACACCATGAGCACTTTGATAAGAGTTTGCAAGATCTCAAGGAACATGACCACGTAAATTCCGACTTGATCAAAGCGCTGGAGTAACAACAGCAGCTCAACCCAGGATAAGAAGACGGTTATCGATGCAGCTGAGAACTGTAAAACATATTCAACATTATTAATATATGAAATAAATAGCTCTACTAAGCGAGTAGAGTTCCTGTGCAATTCGCGCACTTGGGAGTGTGAATCGAATAAATGGGAATCGAAACACAAAAAAATATATATTAAAAATTAAACCGGAAGATATTAATATCCAGAAAGGGACTTGAACCCCGTTTTTTATCTTGATAAGTAATAGGGCATTTTTTCTATTTAAATGTAGGTAGATACTTATACGAAAAGTTAGCATCCTACCACTTACCTGATCGTTGGTACTTAGTACTGAATTGTGAACAATAAATACAATGTATAAAATAGGGAGGAGCAACCAATATTGAACCGGTGTTTAAATTGGACCACTCTTGATAAATATAGGAGTGGTCCAATTTAAGCGCCGATTCAACTACGATTACTGTCTCATAATATTATAATGGTTAGAACTTATCTACCTGATGCTCGGTAAAGTATTCAAACATCGTAGGGAACACCATCAATGTAGAGCTGACATATAAAACCCACGAGACCAGATTAGAAGGGTCTACCAAGTAGTGCCATTTTTGCTGCTTCACATTGTAAGCTTCCCGGATCAAGCATACAGAATTGTAGACCAAAATTGCCACAGTGCTGGAGTACATGGCCACTTTGGATTCAAAATCTGAAAATTTATTGATTTAGGTGTTTACTTGTTTATTAGCCTAATAGACTTTATTCCATTATTCAATTATAAATTCAATTATAATTAAATTATTTTGAAAATTTTTTGAACAAAATATAGTCATTAATTTTATTTAGTGATGTAATTGTAAAGAGATATTTTTTAAATTTGTTAGTGTTTATCAATTTTTAGGACAATCGTAGTTTAGGCCCAGCGAAAACCGCTGACTTTATTCTTGATATAAAATTATTGACCGTATATCAAAACCATTAAGGTTCGTATTGAATGGTTTCTTTACTTAAAATGCGCTCCGTCGCGCCTCCCACGGTGTGCGCTGGGCCTTACGACAGTACCATAGCTATTCATGTGGTCAAAACATCGTCATCTGATGCAAGCGCTAATCCCAGTTGCATTCAAAGCTTGTACATTGGAATCCGGCCAATGATACAACGTCATTATTTGATTTACGGTAGCAACTGTGGTCTAAATGCTCCTTCGCCAGCTTCGAGAAGAAAAATTCTACCTGCTCTGTCCGTCAATCAGCAGGTATGTACCGGCTTGCAGATGAGAATGGCTTAGATCGTTTCAACATATTCGTTCGATAACTTCTTTTTGATAAAAAAAAACAACAGAAATTCGAGTTACCTGGTTCGAAAATAATATTTCGTTGGTCAGTTTCACTATCAGTATCCTTCGGAGCGTCTTCAGTTTTGGTGAAATTCATACGACAATCTTTCTGAATCGACACAACCGGATTGGCGTTTAACATCAACAAGTATGTGTAAACGGTCACAAATATCAAGAAGATGCAGTAAAACAATAAATTGGTTAAATGGAAATACTTCCCATATGAATTCCATTTCATTTGAAGGTATTTTTGGCTCAATGGATGTGCGAGTAACTCGACTCTGCCATGAGCTACCATTGCCTGGAACATGTTAAAATAGTTCAATATTTTTCTAACATAATTTGCTCTTTAGCATAACTTTCGTTGTAAGCTATTTTCATTAGGTTTATTATACACACCAGCACCAATCCGTAACCCATTTTTTACAAAATGTTAGTTGTTAATTTTATGAAAATAGAAAATATGCGTCACAAGTTAGAAATTTGAGATCTAGTCATGTAAAGCGTTTTTATATTTCAAAACAAGAAGTTACATGAATAGTGCTAAAGTTATTGCTGTGTTATTTTATTAAAACATAAGTTAAAAATATAGACAAAACAAGCGAACCTAAGCCAAACGTTGTATTTGTGAAAAGTGTAATACTTAGTGTATTAAAGAAAATATTAGTGTGCATGTGAATTTACATTGATTTAAAGAAAAAAGATGCTCTTTTATTTTAAAGTCGTACTTTTTACTTCAATATTAACGGCGGGATAAGATCGAGTGGGATGACTTGCCCAAAGACTTTTGGTTTTAATATAAATTAAACAAATATTTCTGGTTAAAATTTTTACTAAGTATTTGTATTACAGAAGTAATAAATACAGCGCACAAGTTTTTAAAAATATGCCAAAGTAAGAGCGAATGGTATGATTTTTACTAACAGTTATTTTAATTTAGCTTAAGAGCATCAATTTTTTAGTGAAAATAAAAATGAAGTAACGCTAGCCACCACTCCCTTAGGTGTACGTAACTCACGTTGATAACACACAACGGTTCTGGACGATATTTTGGTTCATTAAGCGCCAGTCTCAATGCGTCAACTTCGAGCTTCGATCGTTGATAGTTTTTGAAAGAGTACTTAATCTGTGATGATGCAAATAAAAAAATAATTACACAATGTTATATACGTAATGAGTACACTTACATTCAGAGCTGGCAACGGTGTATTCTCAGTTATCCGTTTAGTATTGTTCCCATCTTCGACATTTAATCGTGGGCAAAGTGTCTCAAAATTGTATTTTATCTAGATAAATTGTTCAATATTATTAGTTCAGATATAAGAACCATGGTTACCTACTTAACTTGTTTGACACATTTTGTAAATTAATCAATTTTATAATCATGAATTTTATTGTAAACTAGCTGTCCATACCCAGCGTTCGCAGATTCATGTCTATTCTGAATTTTTTTCTATATGAACATACTGACAATTTTATTACGAATACAACAAAAGTAAATTATCCAAATCGATCGACCATTTTTTTCCTCTGACCGTAATTATCATCTTAGCATTGGTCCCGGTTGAATCCAAGCCTTTCTTCCTTTGGAGCACAGGATTCACTTAATCACGGTCCTACTTTTGATTAGACTTTTATGGGAGTGACTGCTGTATAATCGCCTAACTTTGAAACGAAACCCTGTTCCTGTACCTCAACCGTTCCACTTGTTGTGCAAATACAAGCGAACGGTTGAGGTGAGGACTGGGAATCTAGGTAGGATCCCATACCATACCCATACCTATCAGATTTTCTGATAGGTGCAGGTATAAATGATATCCTCCTGCGAACCCTGGTATCACTTTACAGAATTTTATACAGGTTCAGCACATCCTATAGTCATATCAAATTAATAAATTAAACTTGTATTTCCCAATTCAAACTCACATAGAAACTCTTGGAGTCCTTCTTGCAATTGGCTTTTGTGATGCATCTATCTTGCACAGCTTCAAAAACACGTGGCATGTATGCGATGAGGGCTAGCGTAACGCAAGGATGACGGTCGGAACGCAGCGCCATTACTTCCTTGGCCCTAATAATCAAAATATTGTAACTTTATTTTAGGTTTTCGAAAAGAAAATTAACAGACCAGCCTGCAGTTACCCTAGGCTCCACCCACGTGGCATTTGGAATCCATTTCTGTAACTCATGGGAACCTATTGTAGGGATAACAATTAGTCTATGAAGGTATTATTTTCGACTAAAATCTACCCTGTACCAAATTTTAGTTACATCCGTTCAAGCGTATAAGCTTGAATAAGTAACAATCATCCAAACCTCGAAACATCTTCAGATAACAAGGTGAGCCAGGCAGCTTGTGACCATGGCCAGTGTAACCTAGTCGAAACGCCAGGCAATCCAAAGAAATATACCATGATCACGTTAATTCCCGTTAAAATTTTAGTATTTCTTCATACACTTTCATATTTTAAATATTGGAGTGTTTTTAAATTTCATAATGTCGGACCATGTCGGACTTACCGTTGTTCATGAGTAACCATAGCCAAGGCAGCTTCTGGGAACTTGTAATATATAGCATAGTCTATAGCACTCATGTCCAAGTTATTGTAGCTAAGGCGGCATTCCATGGACAGGAGAAGGGCTATAGAGTTTGGTTTGTTCTCCATCGTGGCCAAATGTAGCGGTGTGTTCTAAAAAAAGTACATAGATAAAATTGATTACCTATTGAGATTTTATTTAAAAAGTATAAAGTACATTTATTTATAAAGTGAGTAAGAGGAGTTTTGGCGCCAACGCTGAAAAAGACACATCGGGGCATTGTATCATTTTCTAAAATTAGCGTAAAATGTAGTTATTATGTGTAAAAACGGTGGATTTTTAAACACAACATCTTCTGCAACGTTGTGCTTTTCAACGTTGATTCCAAAACTTCATAGAAGCCTCTAGTAAAGTCTCCACTATTTTACTAGGGTAAGACTATGACTGACTGATTTGACTATTGACTGACCTTGACTATGACTAAATGACGAAAACGCTGCAACTTATTTATTACTTGATATATTATCAATTTACTTGACACTGGCATTCATACAATATTTGCCAAAGTAGGAGAAAAAAAAAAGTGAGTAAGTTTTCTTTGTTATGTATGTAAGGGTATGTATGTGATATATGAATGGAAGGCTTACCCCATCTTTATCCGATTGGTCCAACAAATGTGAATGTACTGAATGCAGTAACTCAATAGTCTGGGTGTAGCCACTCATAGCTGCAAGATGCAGAGGGTTTCTTCCATTGTGATCTCTATGAAGCAGAGCTCCACGGTTGAGTAGCAGCTGTACGACCCTTGTATGGCCCTCACGGGACGCGATGTGGAGAGGAGTCAAACCTTCGCCGTCACTTTCGTTAATGATAAAAGTGCCTTTATCTGAATCCAACAGTTGACAAGCAGTATGATAACGCCCATACCTGTAAGAAATGTTTCATCTATCATGTAAATTCTGTATGGGATATAATATACAATAAAAATGCATATTAATAAAGCGATATCAGTATTAGGTCTCTTAATCCATTGACTGGTCTAATGTAAATTGATTGTTTTCGCTAAGAATGGCACATAATAATTATGAAGAACTCTCAACTTGATGCAGATTTTTTCACAATTCATTCTTAAAAAATCAGAGGCAAGGCCATAAAATTAATATTATATTACCTAGCGGCAAAGTGCAATGGACTTTCATTATTGTTATTCTTCAAATTGATACAAGCCCCAAGTTTGATGAGGTTTTCCAAAGACCTGATATGGCCTTCACGACTTGCGTAGTGTAGTGGTGAGCACCCGGTGTTGTCCTTTTCGTTCAGGAGTTTTTCTAGACTTTTTTCACAGCGATTCTATAACATTCAATAAGAGTATATTGATGATCATGAGCAAAAGCGTAGGAATCAAATAGTTATGCCTGATTTTGACTTCAATTTAGTTAAAGTTTACCAAGATTTGAACTAAATTATATTACTTAGTTAGCATTTAAACTACATACTACAACTAAAAAGGACAAGTAACATTGAAGTCTATCGTAACAGCTAATGAACTTTATGCTTCAGAAATTGTGCCTTAGTCCAGAATAAGTCCACACGAAAACTGAATACTGAAGTTCTCTTTTAAAACTATACCTACTACTTTTATGTGAACATGATTTACCTTGCAAGTGGCCGCAAAGTCTTCAAGTCTACCTCCGTTCATCACCACAAGATGTAAAACATTCCTGCTGTTCATGTCCTTAAGTTCTATGTCAGCCCCCAGTCGAATCTGAAAAGCCCCTTTAGAGTGTCACACAAAATAGGTATAGATATTCTATCTCACGAAGGCGGGTGAACAATTAAATAGTAGTACGGTACCTGTGTCTTGTAAATACGCGTACATGTGTATACGAAAGTTCATGTCACGTCAAAAGAAATTCATGTAGCAGTTAGTAGAAGAATAATTGCATTGCAAGTAATTCATTTTGAAAAGCAATGTGTTCATTATGTTTCACTAAAATGACAGCTATACCGCCTTCGTGAAATAGAACATCATTTATACAAAAATGCGGTATGGTCAACTGAGCTCACAGCCCGTTCCATCCATGTACATTCAAGCTAATCTGGGTCTCGATTCTGTTAAAACAAGCCACTATCATGTCACTGAAACTTCAAAAAAATACCATTTAATTTTGGACTTTACTGTTATCAGGGTTAAAGTCTAAAATTAAATGATATTTTGTAGAGCGAATGAAAAAGTTTATAGAATTCTTTTAATTTGATTTTAGACTTTGACTGTATAACGGTAAAATCTACAATTAAATAGCACTTTTTAGAGTGTCAGTGGTATGATAGTGGTTTGCTCTCATGACCCTTCAACCATTACTCATCCTATTGATTTACTGGTACACCAACTATATGAAATTCTGGGTTTACCTACATAATATATAATGTAAAAAAGCTCTAGCCTTTTTGATAAAACAATGAACGTTAACGAGCTTAGCGCCTTTTATCAGAAATTTCACTTATTTTGTGGAATTTCAAGGCTAACAATTTCATTACAAAAGTTTTAGTGATTGAGAGTCAAAGGAAACAATTAAAAACTAAGTGGACTGCATTGAATCGGAACTAAATGGCTTTGATTTATTTGTAGGCTGAGAGTAGTCTAAGGAATCAATATCCTAACCTAAAACTGAATTATTTTTAGCGCGTCGTGGTAAGGCCATTGACGTATATTTTGTACTTGTATGTACTTGAGAACGGGTTCACACCGATTTGTAGTTGTCTCAAGGCTTATACAATGGAAAATTTAGTAGGTATGTAGCCTGTCATTTCAATCGTCAATGTCAACAGAGGGTGCGGGTTCGAATCCCGCTCAGTGCAAATATTTGTATGTATTGTATCTATTTGCATTGTGCTAAGTGTAAAAAAGTATATAAGTAAGTTTATCCGCATTCTAGAACCCATAACACAAGTTAGTTAAACTATAAACACTTTGAGTCTAGAGATCGCTGTATCAAATGTTGTAAAATATTTATTATTTATTAATGTTCTCATTGATATTAAATAATACATACATTGGTAGGACTACTTACCAAAGTATCTACGGTCCTCCACCCAGCTCTTGAAGCAGCCAGCAACATAGGTGACCTGCGCTCTTTGTCCAATAGATTTATATCCGAACCCTCTGATATTAGGTAGTTCACAATGTCTGGATGGTCAAACATCGCAGCGCAGTGGATGGGAGTCATCTTCTGAACGTCACACGAGGTAAGACAGGCGAGCTTCTCAGTTGGCTGCATTGTGAACATTAGCTTCACAATTTCAAGTGCACCCTGTAATTATTGCAGTGTAATACAAGTTATTGTCATAAATGCAGCAAAATGGAGCGGTGAGATTGTGAGAAATAGTTTACGATCTTCTTAAACTACTGTATAAAATAAAATATTGTATGTATATGTATGTACTTTTGCGATCACCATAATGGTTTATTCATTATTCTGGTAAGTACAAACGTAAAGAAACTATTAATTTAAAAAGAAATGTTAAATGTAGGTACTTTCCCATTCTTTTGCAAAACTAGGAAAATACATGACGATATTTCTATTTCAATTTCTTTTATTTTTATAATATAATTTTGTAGATTAATATCAGTGTAAAGTTTTGCAATATTTTTAAAATTGACGAAATAATCGTCTGTACATAGGGTAATTCTGCCAGTTGTCGGCCAATTAAGCGGAATTTCACCTTCTGTTTCGTATATCTTTTCAACTAAACACAAGAAATAAAAAAAATTAATACCGTGTGAACGGAAATTTAATTATACTTTTATAGTGTCTAGAAATTATATAGCCAAATATTTCTATTTATTTTAAATTATAAAAATATAGAAAAGTAGTAAATATGCTAGTTTTCGGCCATCTATATGAGTTATCGGCCGCACTAGGCGCTAGTTGTCGGCCGCAGAGTTCACCATCAAATATTTATATTAGATTACATTATTATTATTATTATTTTATTATTATTAGATATAATAGATATAGGATATAGGTAGGTATTTACAAAAAAATAAACAGTGTTATTGTTCTGTATTTCAAAGTTTTTATTTAGGAACTTGACAGTTAAATTACAAAACTAACTAATTAACTAGTTAACATCACTTTTTTAATGAATAAAATAACAAAAGTCTCAACTCAGTGTTCGTGATCTTGGATAACTTCAATTAGATATATAGGAATTACAATTACCATTATAAAAGAAATAAAAACCTCTGTTTGTTAAATACATTTATATGTCATCAACATCTATCATATTCATGACTATCTAGAAACTTTCCTTATATTAGTATGACTCTCAGACTCTGTTCAGTCTATATGACTTAGATAAACTGCCATAATTTCGATAAAAATAACTTTTTTAACATCTATGATAACATTATCCACTATCTACTATTATTGTAATATTCTGTGTTAAGTCAGCCAAAGCCAAAAATATTAAAACCTTTATGGTTTTAATATTTTTACAATATTTTACAATAACAATAATCAATATATTATCATCAACATAATCCTCTGATATAATCAACAAATACCAATTACTATTTAATAAATAATTTTTGTGTGTGCTTTCCTATAGATATTCCTTAGGCCGAGAAAAGGATACGTGAATGCCTCTTTTCGGCCGCTAAAAGTTTTCAAATGTAAATACTTTTTTCTCCGTTTTTTTGTATGAGTCCTTGTGGCCGGAAACTGGAACTGGATCTGGATTTTATTTATACTCTCTACATTGGAACTGAAAAACAAGAAAAAAATACAGTTTTTGAAGATATGAATCAATGAAAACCTTGAAGGAACTGCAGATTGTCGGCCACCCGGCCGAGAATTAGAAATCTTGTTTAATACGCATTGAGTTAGCCGGCCACGTAAATTTTATAAGTAAATTTTATTTATTCTTAAAAAAAATTATCCTACTGAAACTTTAACGAACTAATAACACACTAAAATCAAATAGTCACAGAAATACATATAATTAACTGTTTAACTTACCTTTGAACAAAACGCTGCGCACTATTTTTTTCGTTGATTCCCGCACACGTTTACACTCTTTAAACTTCAAGGGCACACTGAAGCGACTAACAAGATTTTATTCACCTAAAATTTGGAAAGGTCACGCGTAACTACCGTCCTAATAGTATAACATAGACTTTTCAAATTGGTGGCGTGTATTTTTCTTATTTCTTTACAAAATATCCTAGATGGCCGAGAACTGGCAGTGGCCGGCAAACAGGCAGAACTACCCTATTTAACGTTGAACTGGAACTAATTTCCCGCACATGTTTCCTTCTTCCTACAATCGCGGGTTCTTTAGGCGGGGTGTGAAAAGGCATCTGCCTGGGCCGTGAAGGTAGGGACCACCGTTTTCTCTGAACTTTACCCTAGCATCTCGAGGTAAAGTCAATTTGACGGATTGAATATGTAAAAAAAAAAACAAAGCCACTTCATAGCACCAAAGATTACCTGGGCACAAGCGAGATGCACAGGGGTAGAAAAGTCATGCTGCTGCGTAGAAATCTTCGCACCGGAACGCAAGCATAGCTCCACAGCTTTGATATCACCGCCGTGGACCGCCGAATGCAGCGGCACATTTCCTTCATTGTCGTACAGTGAAATCATTGACTCTCTTGTACAGCCTTTCGATTCCCCCCATTGCAAAAATTCTTCCATTGTTCTAGAAGAAGCGTTTTTAGCAGCTTCGTGTATTGGGTAGTATCCGTTGTTGCAGGACCTCTTGCAATCAGCGCCGAACTCCGTAATCTAACGTAAATAGAATAGCGAAAAATTAGGTTATATACATTTTTGTAAAAAAAAATTACGTACTTTAACAGTTTTTTAACAAGTTTCTTTTGTTTATCAAGGATATTGGTAACCGTAATAAAATGAGTAATTATGTTTGGCTTCTAATTATTATTCATTCTTTGAACATTATAATAATACGTTGGATCAATAGTTACCAGTATCCGGGCGCAAATGTCATGGTCGTGTATGGCAGCGAAGTGCAGCGCGGTGCGACCGTGCTCTCCACCTAACTCGACGTTGAATTGGCTCTTGTATCGTACGAAAATTTGAAGCACTGACACCTACGTGATAGCAAACAGAAACAAAATATAAATAGCGAAAACTAGCTAATTCCCGTGGCTCTGGCCGCGCGGAACTTGTTATCGTTTTTGGTCATATCTCCAGTCCTACTTGACCTATTGCAATCAAAGATACGACAGATTTTAACTCTTTCTAAGACCTTTATGATAGAAAAAATCCGGTTTTTCGTCCATCGTGAATAAACAGACCAGAATATTCAAAAAAGAAATTGTCTTCAGAATCATTCGTTTAACCCAAGTATGATTTTTTAAGATCTCCATTTTTACAGATACATCTAATTTTATAATAAGATGAAAGTTAACGCTATTTACGTGGGAAACTAGTGCCTAAACTAGGTAGGATCTGCTAAATCAAAAAAAAAAACCTCTGAGTAGATAGGTAGGTAGTAAGTAGTAATCTTTGATATTCTACAGGTTATTGTTCCTGCTATGAAAAAAATAGTCCCTACTAAGTTGAATACACATTACACACACCTTATTCAGCACGGTAGCTAGATGTAAGGGCCCCTGGCTCTTATCGTTCAGTATACTGGTATCGACGCGACTGCAACAACATGTGTGTGTTATTCATAATTAAACTAGTATAATTTACATAAATACTTAGGTACATCATAAAGGACTTCAATAACAAAAATTTTAAGTTAATATCTTGAGCTATAATAGGATAATATTATTATTGATTACAAGCTATTGCTTGCTGCTCCGCTCGTATGAATATTTGATCACGATACCGCGAAGCATGGGCACCTAGTCCAGGAACAAAACTATATGTTATTTCAGACTTTAATCCATCCCTGTACCAATTTCAGCCATATCTGTTCAGCCATCTTCATTAACTTACGCAAACAATTGTAAGTAGTAGGATTTTATAATAGTTAAGTATACTTACTGCTGAAGCATAAACTCGATAGCATCTAGCGCATCATTCTCCACAGCAACATGCAGCGGCGTGTTGCCAGAATTATCCTTGGCGTTCAAATCTGAAACAAAATGAGAATATCAGTGACCAGCTATTAGCGATGATCTCTGTCGAATGAAAATTCTGGCTGTTTTGGTTTCGCAACGGAACGGAGGTGTGCTACTAGCATAATTCGTTAAAAAGTCTACATTAGTAATGATTCTTTCAGAAAAAAACAACTGCTACTGATCAAATAGAAATGGGGCATAAAAATTCATAAAAATCTGCATTCTTGAATGCGGTTAAGAGCAGGGGCCTTACCCGAACAGTATTATTTCATGACTTAATAGCGTGGATCGGACCATCGATGTCGACGAATACTAGTGTTATGTGGTCTAGCACTCTTACTTTCATGGTTTGATGTGGAGATGAATAAATTATTTATTTCGTTAATTTGTTCAATACATTTACAAGACACTTCATAAAATAACGGACGGAGTTTGATCGAGTCCGATTCATACTATGAAGTTAAGCAATATTAAAGTAATACTTCTGTAAGAGTTTGTGGTAAGGCCCCTGTTAAAATAACAGCTTCAAAATTTTATTCGTATCGGCCGCCCTTCATTCAAGTACTTAAATAACCACTTACCTCCACTGTAATTATAAATAAAGTGTAGTATATTAGTGTTGTTTTTGGCTGCAGCCTGATGCGCAGCTGTTCTTCCCCTGGCGTCCCTCACAGCTAGTCGTGATGGCTCGCTGAGGTACAAGCGCATAAAGTCCTCAACATTTCCGCTTTCAGCTGCCTGGTTAAACAAAACGAGAATAACAGCCATGAGCGTTTATTTTTAAACGTTGGAGTTTGAAGGTCAAGCTCTATACGGATCTTATATATGCACAGAATAACTAATACGCTATAAGGTGTACCTATATACCTACTCACCTGTAGGTGAGTAGGTATTTTGTGATCCCACCAAGATTATTAGGGTCCAAACTATATGGGTTAAACCTAACGTCAGCGTTCCTGCTAATTGACGGATGAGACTATAATGTAATTTTTCCTCTCGGGTTTCAAAGGTCAGACGGCAGTCGCCGAAATAAAAGTCTAACCAAACCTATATACCCAGGTTACCCATAAAATTGGTATTGAAATAAAAATAATTCAAAAACAGAAAAACTCGACGGCTCTTGAAAAGATTGAAACAAATTTGATAGTAGGCGGGACACATTTGCAAATCCTAAACCGAAAAAATATTAATTAGTACCGCCTGCTATCAAACTTATTTCACTCTTCTCAACAGTGGGCTTTTGATATTTTTCTATTTTCTTATATTTTAATAATTTTTAGTATATATCCATACATATATCTCTCCAAATTTCCTTCATTTTTTTATACCCTACTGGATAGGTTTGAATAAAAATATATTTTTGACGATATACTTTTTGGTACCAAAAATTCAGTGTATGGTTGGTGTATGGTTTTTATTCACACTGCATTGTACTACGAGTACTACTCTATGACACTCGGGAGATGAATATCTTTCATTTGAGACCTCGTTCATTTAAATCCGTCCAGCAGTTAGACTTATACTCGTAGAAGGGATCAAAGAAAAACATACATAATGTACGCGTGAAAAACATTACATAAATACACCCTCCCTGGTGCAGTCAGGTAAAAGGGACCTAGGTAAGCTCGACAGAGATAATTAAGCGACTATGACAAAAAAATTAAGTGGTTATTTTAACGCCCCTATCACGTAAGAGAAACCCATTTAGTGGGTTTACCTATACCTATTCGCTTTCGCTAAATCGGTTATGATTCGCTAAAAATAAGTTTTTTAGTATCATAACGATTTATCGAAAGCACACATTGAAGAAGGCTTCAGAATACAAATAAGCACTGAAAAGTGAAAAGTAACTGAATTTAAAGATATATTAGATACGAAACTGTCTAGGATAGCGGAACCCTAGCTCCAACAAAGATGCAACCGGGTCTAACGCTGTGTTAATAATAAAAAAATATGATCGTAATTTTATAATCAGTTTATATTAAATATATTCGAATACAAGAGATTTAAGTGTGAAGACTTCTGGTTTATATTTGTTTGAATGTGCTATCCATTGATCTATTAATTATTCTAAATATAAAATATAATACGACACAGCACTATCTAGACTCTAAGTAAATAAGCTTAAATAGCAGCTTGTTTTATGGGTTCTAGAATGCAGATAAACATAATATGGATACATTTTTTGGGGTTTTTAAATAGGTTTTTAAGTAGACTATATTGTTCGAACTTAATGTTATTCAATAAATGCATGTAAATTATCATGTAAGTATTATCTAATAATTTCAGTAGGTATCTACAGAGTTAATAAAACGGCAAGGTTACGTAACGCTGCTCTGGGGCACGTAACCTATTCGATATGAACGATACTTGAACGATATAATTATTAGTTTGACAACTACTTGTGTGATCTGTAACTAGCTGTTAGAAGTTTGTAAAGCCCAAACTCATGTAATTCCCAAGCGTCATAGTCGACTTCAAAGTGACTGTATATTTTATGATGACTAAAATATATATTTTTGTAACCCCAGATTACAGAAATGTATTTCATGTTATGTTTACATTTTGTTATCAAAGGATTTAGAGACGTCGAATCCGCCTTTTGTTTGTCTCTTAACTTTGACCTCTGAATAAATAATATAAAATACATAAAGGCGACCTAAAGTAAGCAGCTTAACTTTGGCTTACTCTAATAATTATGTGAATATATTTAGTGCATTATAATGTATGCCTAATGTAATACATTATAATAAATCGAAACACCCAGGTCAATTCAAATATTATAATAAGTATGCATACAAATATTACAATGAAAGGCCTTCGACCTACATGAACGCTGGCCTTTTTTTCCGTGTGGAAATCGTCATGGATACCCACTCCGCGGCCAGTGGGGCAGGTTATGTCGGACTCATAACGACTAAAACCACACGCTGTCTAGGGTCTTCTAATGCCAGGGAGTAAGGTGGCCCAATAGAGCATTTCCCTCGCACCCCGAAACATGAGCACTGGCCTGGGGGTAAGTGGAATACTCTAATCAGAACCCACCTATAAATCCGATCGATTTTTTTAGGAATTATAAATATTGATATTCATCTGAGTGTTTTTTTACAAGTGTATATATTTACGAAAAGAAGTATCTATGTATGTTTTTCTTTATTTTGGCAGCCATGATACAACAAGCTACAGGTACATTTTCGCCCTCATTTCCCACCAATTTACTTCACAAATTCCATTGGCGCTTGATAAGTAGGTACATATATGGTTTTCCTCAAAAGTTTCATCAACCCGAAAAAGTCGGCGATAGCAATTTTATGTGGCATCCATTAGCAGCCTGATATTTTTATATTTTCACCAGATCGTTAGACTACATCAAAGATACGACGAAGGAAGAAAATCTGTAGTTTAAAACCAACAAAGTATAAACGTCAATGATGTTAATGGTATCGATCTAGATTCTTTTTTTGATACTAGAATTTTAACCATTTTAACAAAATCATCTCTGTCGCTGGATGGTATTCATAATCAATATCATTGGGAACCAAACGGTTCAGTAATTGATTCTTTTCTTTTTCGTAGATAACTGGAATTTGTTGTCCACGTGTTCCCTTCTTACAATCCCAGGCTCTATAAGAACCTTACTAGGCTACCTTACCTTAACAGTATATCGATGGTTAGATTAAGTGATTACCGTATGCAGGCCACTGTAAATATACTTAGGCATTTCTATAAAGGGGTAGAGGGAGGGAATATGAAATTCGAATAAAAAGGATAGGAAGAAATCAGAGGTACCTATGTCAGTCTAAAAACAGTACAAAATGTAGGTTAAATTAATATTCCTAGTTCATAATTACCCTATCTGATTAATTTGGGATATAATAAAATTTATTAGACTTGACCGCAAAGGCTTTCAAAAATGCTTACACAATGATTTCATTACTTACATATTTCAATGTAAAATTTTATTGTTTTGAAATATTTAGTGTTCAGCAACTTGAGAGGGAAATTGTTGTTTAATATTCCAACAACAATAAAACGCAGCTTGACATTAAGTAAAAATAACCGTAGTAACATTATCAAGACACAGATCTAGACATAACATAATTGGTTTTGAAGAACAGTTGAAAGCAAATTGAAATATACCATCAAGTAAATTGAGTTCAAATGGGCTGAAGGGTGGTTCTAGTTTTTATTTAAACGTTTGTAGGTAATTGATGTAACCTACGGTATTGAACCGTGGACAACAGACTAATAGGCGCATCTCCGTTGTTCTAGGCAAAGGAAGAAATTACTGAAACTGTGTCATTGTATTTTTGTCTGCAGGTAATTATCTTTAGTCTTATTTCCAATCGCATGCGAGGCTTTCACTTCGAAGATCTGAGAGCCGCTTGCTTTATTCTTGATTTGGATAATCTTGGCTTTTGGAAGAGCGATTATAGTTTCACCTCAACTCCTTGAGGAAAACCTACGCCAGCGCCTAGAACGTTATTCTAGAGGAGTCCCAGCTCGTAGGTGAGGTCCGAATCTTTGTTGGATCCCATACACCCAAGTGAGGCCCCATGCTTAAAGCTATGCTTATTTTCGGTCTTGATTATGATGTATAAAATGTTGTAGAAAATGTATGACCGTTACACATAAATATTTCCTTCAAATAAACAACACAATTAAAATTCTGCAAATATGATAATGTTTCAGGGTATAAACATAAAGTTAATAATGTTGTCGTTAAGTTACAAAGATATTTGGACGACATTATCTATTAGACATTCAATTAAAATTCCTTCGAGTAATTATAGGGAAAGAATGTGAATGAAATTCTAACTAAAATAAAACAATAGAGGAGAAAAATTAAAATTCCGATAATAAGCTAGAGAGAAACTGCATCAGAGAAAATTGACAAGAGGATTTGTCTTTGTTCTGTGAGATTTAGCGAGAAAAATTAGGTTTTTGATTATATATGCATGTATTACGTATGTATTTATTATATAAATAACTTTGTCTACCTATAACATCTACACTTTTAATATATATGTCTTGACGCCAGCTTTTCTAAATATAATACGAGTAGAGGCGTAAAAATTGCGTCACATTTCTTGGGTGAGGCGGGAATTAAATTCGAATTTAAAACGGGACGCAGTAACTGAATAAATGAGTTAATAATATTTGACACCTATTGATACTAGCATAGCAGGCCTTTTGGTAATAACCATAACTACCAAAAGTTCCGCAATTGCTGGTCAAGTAATGGTTTTTCAAGACATCAAAGTCTTTGTTCCGTGCAGTCAATCTTAGGTACCTATATATGGGCGTAATTCATATATTATATCGGTAACAAAGGCTAAATATAAAAATAAAGTAAGTGATATCCATTGAGTGTTTTACGAGTATTTGCATAGCTTGTGAATCCTGGCGTAAGCGCCGACATTATAAATACTCGTAGGTACACATTGAAGGGTCGGACCGTAAGGATTTCACAAATATCGCTATTTTGTAACCGACTCAAATATCATTTGTAATAGTTAGTTATTCAGACCATTTATTACTCAATGAGTTGGTAATAAATTTTAAGCAAACTCATCGATCGAACCAATTTTCAAGAACTCAAAGACATGTAAAAAATTAATGGATCATCAAAAGTTGTTCTTGTGATTTTAAACCATGACATAACATAATGACCCCTTGTTGTGGTTTTCCCTAGCGTCTATAATATGGGGTTCTTCAAGAAGGGCATTAGAAGGTTTTTACAGGGTCGGCAGCGCGAGTGTGACGCCCCTGGTGTTGCACACGTCCATAGGCCACGGTGACCGCTTCCCAACAGGTGGGCCGTGCACTTAAAAAAAACAATATCGAAGTAGTTATTGTATCTCATTTGCAGTGTTACTCGTTACTCAAGATTGTGACTTGTGCTATTCAAGACTATAATATAGTCTGGAATAGCACAGAGGTTTTTATCCCTGAAATAGGGTTTTTCATGAGTTCCATGTGGATGGAGCTACGAGCAATCTATCGACGTAGCAAATTACAGCTAGATCTAGCCAACTGTTTGAGCGTGATTGAGTAACAAACAACCATACATATACCTACGTAATACTAAAAATAAGTCATTAAGATCAATTCGCGATTTTTCTAGATGAGACGATTATGGAAATTACCACAGCCTAGTACATTAATATCAAATGAATCAATACAGTTTTAAAATGTTTAATGATGTGTTTTTATACTTAACAATCATAAACATAAATCGTAGACCGCGGTAGCCTAGTAATCTGGGTAATGGGCTGCTGAGACGAGGTCTCGGGTTCGATCCCAGGTTCACCATTAGCACACACCAATGACTTTTCGATGCTTTTCGAAGTTATGTGTGTATTTGTCGCAGGTTTATAAGTGCTCAGTTAACGGCAATAGGCTCGCCACCTATTACATTGGGACCTAAACATGAACTGGCGAAATGTGGGTGCTAGCACCTCTGCCTACCCCTTCGGGGATATAGGCTTGAGTTTATGTTATGTTATGTAACAATCATAATATGTAAGTATGTTTAATGTCAAAATCTGATTAAGTAAATCTATATTAAGTTGTCTCTCTCTTATACGAAAAACATAATATAGAACAGGCAAATTGTGTGAAGTTTCAAACAACATACAAACACATGAGATTACTCAAAGAGCTACATCGAGATTGTTTGTAATCAAGTAGATTAATTTTGCCTCAGTTGGTGATAATACATTTGAATAATATAATTCTTCAGTTCTCCGTTTTTTGTTCTTACATTCGATTACTTTGACCTATATTAACAAATGTGTATTCTACGATATTCAGACAGAGCTCTCTAAACCCAAAGCAACTTGTGTTATGGGTTCTAGAATGCAAATAAACATAGGTACTTACTTAAATGCTTTTTAAGCACATACATTATACATGAAAACACCTGGACCATTGCACGTAGACATAATCATACATACAAATATTTGCATTGAGCGGGAATCGAATCCGCACCCTCTGTCGTAGCAGTCGAATGCACTACCGCCACGCCGCAGACGCCTACCGGCTAGTTTCGTTTTTTGTCTATACTAATATTATAAAGAGGTAAAGTTTGTGTGTTTGTATATCTGTTAAATTGTAAGGGGTAATCTCGGGATCTACTGAACCGATTTTAACCAATAAAAAGCCACTTCATTTGTGAGTGTCTTATGCTATATTATATTTTATTGGAAAACTGGAATTTACACCCAGGCGAAGCCGGGTCCCGGGTCGCTAGTAACTAAATAAAAAACCGAATGCGAGTTGGACTAGCGCACGAACTGTTCCATTACGGCAAAACGACAGAAAACCATTATTTTATGGCAGTAACCTCAAAAAAAAAATTAGTTCTGTCTAGCTATCACATTCATGAGTTGTAGGTACCTACGCAAGTAACACAAGCCTGGTGACAAATAGATAGACAGCGGAGTCTTAGCACAGAATATACTCGTATAATAATACTAACGGTAATAGGATGCCATTTTTATCCTATGGGTTTGTACCCGGCCTTTGGATTTTTGCTTCGCCGGAATACATAATATATTTTGTTTACGTAAGAATACAATAATTCTCTACGTTGTTGTCCTATTTCAAATTACTTACTACTTTGTTAGAATAAGGGTTCTTTAGAATGGAGCCATACAATTTTGAACAAGTACTCATGGTTGGATCGTTTGCTTTCACAATACAATACAATAAAGGGTACGAAATTATTTATTTTTTCTCTTATATAAGAAAATATTACTGAAGCTCGAAGCTTTATAATAAGTATAATACGCCTACTTTGCAGAATTCGTCTATAATATAGGCGTGAAATCATTCAAAGTTTGGATTTTGCCCACTCCTCTTTTGTATTTTGGTCTTATGACTTTTGACGGAGTGACCGAAACGCATAATATATCCAAAAAAAAACTGTATTTATACAGCTTTGTGAGACTATAATCTATACTAATATTATAAAGAGGAAAGATTTGTTTTTTTGTTTTTTTGTTTTTTTGTTTTTTTGTTTGTTTGTAACGAATAGGCTCCGAAACTACTGGACCGATTTCAATAATTCTTTCACCAATAGAAAGCTACATTATCTGTGAGTAACATAGGCTATAATTTATCTCGAAAAAATTTAGAGATCCTTACTAAAACTTCAATAATGTAACCCAAGGTGTAAAAAAATGACCTAAACAAATTACTTACATCGCGTGCGCTGCGAAAACTATTGAAGATAGAACAAAATAATGTACTGTGGAAATGTACAACTTAAAAAGGTCTACATAAAAGTCCGCGATAGCATATGTCTACCTAATAAGGGTAGCCCACAGTAACCATTTTTATCTTTACAAATTACAAAAAATTCATGTGTCATTTTCGAACCTAATTTTAACAATACAGTATTATTTCTTATCCAATTAAATACGTTAGATACGTTGTACGTTTAATGCAGAGCAAAATTGCCATTCACACTATATAATTACCATAAATAGTTTAAGAGCTATCGCAATATGAAAAATAATGCGCGGCGAAATAAATGCAAGTTGAAATGCGGACGTAAATCAAACCAATATACTTCGGGATATTATAGGTACGTAGGTAGGTATCTAAACTGTGCTCAAAATATTATGCTCTATACACGCAGTACAGTTTTCTTGGGTGCCTTTGAGGATAGCACGGGTGCTACAGCACTGGACGAGCTTAAATTCACCAATCATGGATTATTGCAAAACAATTCGCTCGCACCAGGACGTCGTTTGTCTCGCGAATTATACCTATCTAAGATTATCTTTCCTTATGTATATCTTTGTATTATCACTGCGATACGGGCGAGGACTCAGGGCTGCACACGCTGGCAGAGTGTCCGGCGTGGGAGGTGCAGAGACAGGCCCTCCTGGCAGCCCTCGGGGTGGGAGTCCTCACACTGCCGGTGCTGATCGCGGCGATGGTGCAGAGTGCGGACGCGTGGTCGGCCGCCGCCTCCTTCTGCGAGCAAGTGATACTCGAGAAAGAGGCGGCGGAAAAGGTTCGGGAGAGGCTGCACAGAGCTCTCCCGGGACGGAGGCGGGC